>OY731400.1:33230058-33829792 GCA_963425845.1 Sphenostylis stenocarpa | reverse complement strand
TATAATGGGGGTCATCATCACACCTTAGTACACTTGTCCCTTCCTTGTCGCAAAGGTCACAAATGTGCTCGGGGCCTCTTTCGCCATTGTCTTAGGGATATCTAGTGCTCCCTAGAATGAATGTATTTATGCATGCACCAGTACAAAAGGGCGGTAGATGTTTAAAGTGGCAAAACTTTTGACTGGGTTGTCCGATTTGGACGCACAACATGTCAAAATGAAGAGAAAAGGGTGAAGAACCAAGTTGCAAATACCCAAGGGGGATTTGGCCCAGTAATTTTCCCAAAAAATGCCTCTAAGACCCATTTTTTAGGGGTTTATTAAAATGATGCGTATGCATACTTTCCTTACGCACTTATTTTTCTCTCATGGTTTTTCCACTTATGACATGATACGACTTTGTCAAAATTATTTTATAAATGTTTTGATTTTGTTATTATTATTTTATTTATTTTTATTTTTTAGCCTTTTATCTCTTCTGTCGGAACTGCGTGGCTACTTAGCTTGCAAAGAACCTGAAACCAGGCTAGCTAAAAGGCGGATCGTCCGAGATAAAATGTGGCTTTATGCGAAAAATATTTAGCGTCCCTTATCTCTTACGTCGGACTGCGTGGCTACTTAGCTTACAAAGAACTCGAAACCAGGCTAGCTAAAAGGCGAGCTGTCCGAGATAAGGGTGTTTATTGAAAAAAATATTATTATTATTATTATTATTTTGTGATTTTTCTGTTGTTTGATTATGCTATGCAACAGACAAATGCAACAAACATATGCACACACAATTCGATCATCCACGAGCAGGTGAGAATTCATTTTTATCACGAGGTAGGGTTTTCCTGCAGAAAAGTGCATTGGCAAGGGTTGGTTCTAACTGTTCTCACCAGGCTAAGGCCCCCAAGGTGCCCCCATTATAGGGTCCCCACTCTCCAGCCGTCCGACCATGCTTAGCACTAAGGCCATAGTCAGTCTTGTTGCCAAAAGAGGAAGGTTATCACCTTGAGTGGTGGTTTCCGATCACACCTGGTGGGCTCAAGGCCCTCACTACGACGAACCGTACTCGCCACCCACTCCCTATGGATTTCTCACTTGCCCCGGGTATAGAGGGAACTATAGTGTGCAAGGGTTTGTGTACAGTTTGTATTTCACACAATTGCGTAAGTATAAACAAGCAACAGTTATTAAAGCCAAACCGTAAAACATGTTATAATACAAGTTAAGGGCAAAAGCGTTATTTTCTTGGTTTATTTATTTTTAAGCCGGCCCATCACTAAATGGGAACAACTCTCGAGGCTTCCCCAGTGGAGTCGCCATCTGTCGCTGCCGTCAATAAGAGAGAGAGGCGGTCGGAGCGACGCAATGGTTTCGACCCTCTTGTTTTCGCGTTTTTTATGGGTGGTTACAACGCCTTTAGGTTGTCCGATAACCGGGCTAACCTAGGGGCGAGGTTTTCGAAAGGGCGTGCTTGGGTTGTCCGATAACCGGGCTAACCCAATGACTAATTTTTGTAGGGTTCTGTGGAGTCGCCACCGATGTTTTTACCAGAAACATCGACAAAGGAGTTTTTAAAAGGCGTTGGTTTTCGAAAACAAACTTTGGTCATTAGAACCAGAGTTGGGTAAGGGAGTTAGTTACGTGTAAAGGAAGTATTAGTTCCTTTACTACGCCCCTTTCGGGTTCCCTATGATAGGCCAGCTATTTTGTTAATAAATAAACCGGAAAAATACGCTTTCACCCTTTTTATTTTGCGGAATTTAAAATTATGACTACATGGCCCTAATCTATTACATAATTTAAAATTAAAGCAGTAAAAGTAGAGAGGGAGAATTTAAACCTCCGAAGCAAGCTTTCTTTTTTATTTCTTTAACAAAAATGAGTGCTTTTTGGCAGCCCTTCACTCTACATGACGTTGGAAACTCTTCTAGACGTCGAAAAAACGCTCACAAAGGCACTCAGAAGCTCCAGAAATGCGTCGAAGGGATTCTAGAGAGAAGTTTTAGAGAGAAGGGAGAGCTAAAGCTGTGTGGTGTGTGGAAATGAGGGGGGGGAGGCCCCTATTTATAGGTTTTCGCACCTGACAGTGGCGAGACCGCTGTTCTCGTCTGACAGGGTCGAGACCGCCGTCTCGCCAAACGAGACTGCCGTCTGGGAAAACGAGACCGCCGTCTCGCCATTCGCAGGTGGTCTATTTGCATGAGGCGAGACGGCGGTCTCGATTTCAAGATGGCGGTCTCGTCCCAAAAAAGGCGAGAAACCCTATTTTTGTACAGAAAATCCTTCCTATCCTAGTATGGGGCCTAATAGTCTCTCCTAGTGGCTTGTTAGGCTTCGTCCATCTTCGAATAGGAGGTCTTCTGCTCTTTATTTGGAGGTCGGGCAAGATTTGGGGTCTACAAGCAAGATAAAGCTCGCCTAGCATCTCAATAAAAGCTAAAGAAGACTTCCTATATGAAGATAAAGCTTCAACGGGCGTCTATCGGCATCAACCGACGTCTGAATAAAGAAAGGAAAGCTTCCTGGGGGTCCCAGAACACAAAAGCTGGCCAAAACAAGTTGAGACAGCCGTCCCAAATGTGAGACGGTCGTCCCAAGCTGCCCTGGCCAAGTGGGACGCCCATCCCAAGTGAGACAGGCCGTCTCACTCTTCAAATGGTTATCCCAATGGTGAATATTCAATTGAGATGGCCGTCCCAACCCAGACGACCATCCCAACCCAAACGGCCGTCCCAAATTGCCAAGCTGCGAAAACTATAAATAGGAGGCTCATTTGCCACTTTTTCACACACCAGACAACTCCCAGTACTTATCTTCTCTCCCTACTTCGAATGAACTCTCTGATTGCCTTAACAAGGTAACAATCAGTTAAGGAATTGTATTCCAGCATTCGATTCTTCTGTAAAAATTTAGTCGAGTCGATCTTGTATTCGGAGAGGAGAGTCTTTGTAGAGGGAGGGATTGCCAAAACGCATCCTTACGATCAAAGATTTGCAATACAAAGCTTGCTACGGAGGTTCTTTTCACTTCTTCTCTCTTTTACTGCTTTATTTATTGCTTTATGTATGCAATAAGAAATAAAGTCATGTAGATAGCCATTTTTAATATTATGCAATAAAATAGGGTAATCGCGTAATTTCTCGTAATCTTCACTTAAATGAATTAATCCGTCATAGGGAACCCGAAAGGGGCGTTGTGGGGTGCTAACACCTTCCCCACACGTAACTAACTCCCTTACCTAACTCTGGTTATATTGGCCAAGTTTGGTTTTTATTAAAATCAACGCCTTTTTATCCTTTTCCAATGTTTACGGTCAAAACATTGGTGGCGACTCCATAAGAACCCCTTTTCGAAAACCTTGCTTTTATTAGAGGATAGTTCAGTTGTTGAGCACCTCGGAAGCAATGAACATGATTTTAACATAAAACGCGAGTCTTAACCATCTTTTCACGACCAATCGCATAAACGTTCGAGATGTCCCTAGACGTCGGAATGGACGGCGACGACAGTGAGTTCCTGCCACATTTCACCGACAGTGAGGCTGGCGGGGCGTGAGCAGATAGCCTCCCGGTATCCCCGAGTGAGCACATCCTCGGGCCGGACGAATCCAATGCTCAAATTGAATTCGTCGAGGGTGGTAGTCCGGTATTCCCCACCCATAAATTAATTCACCATCTTGGTGGGTGGCAGGCCCGGGACCATGGACGGAGCCTCGGCGTAGGAGATGGAGGCCAAGAACTCCAGTATCACTTGAGGGTACACGTGGGTAGGTGGAGGCTGCAGCAGGAATCCCCACCCAATACTATCTATGTGGGCCCGGACATCATCCTCCCACCCGAACTCGGCGAGGATGCCGAAATCCAGTCTGAACATGGGGTGCCATGAGTAACCCCGGATATGCTCGAGGCGGGCCTGGTGTTGTGGCGAAAGCTAAGTGGGGTCTTGAGGGGCTGGTGCCTAGGAACTGCTGGCGCCGGCAGTGCCTCTTCTCTTCCTTGAGGGGTTTCCACGGAACATATTGGCCAGGAAGTGCTTGGAAGTGATAGATCTGAGAGTTAGGGGTTCTTGAGTACAGGGGAGTTTTGAGGAACCCCCCAAGGTGCACCCCTATATATAGGGGAAAAATTCAACTCGAGACCGTCGTTTGGGAAGTCGAGACGGCGGTCTCGATTTTTTGCGGGTCGAGACGACCGTCTGGGTTCTCAAGACGACGGTCTCGACTTTGGCCTTAAGCGAGACGACCGTCTCGCCAATCGGGACGGCGGTCTCGTTTAAGGCTAAGTCGAGACGGCGGTCTCGTTGGTTGAGACGGCGGTCTCGACTTGCTGAGGGACCGAGACGACGGTCTGGGTACGCTAGATGACCTTCTCGAATTTCAAGGTTTTTTTTTTTTTTTTGAATAAGAAAATAGGACATGGTTCAAAAACATTTTATGCATACAATGTTTTTATGTTTGATGTCCTATAATGCCTACTTTAGTTAGTTTTTTAAAAGGCTTCGACTGACGTGTCTCGTTGCGCTGAATGCCTTCTGCTCTGCGTTCTTGCACTTGACTGTACCATGCCGGACTTCTTGTGACCGAAGGATAACTTGTTTTTCCTCTCTTTTTTTCTTTCTTTTTTGTAAAGCACTCTTTGCCATGTAGTGTTTCTTTTTCTCCACTCTAGGGGTTTCAATCCTCTTGTTGACTATACGCCTCCATATTCCCAAATTAATTTTTAGAATATTTTTGTCAGGGTCAAGAGAAAAGAAATGAAGAGGTAAATTCAATGGCTTGTGTTTTAGAGAGTAAATTTTGATTTAGAAAAAGGTTTTTGTAAGCATGGTTGGCTAGGGTTAGGCTTAGGTGTTTAGGTTTCATCTAAGCAAACATGTTTTTTCTTTTTTGTATTTGCGCCTTTTGGTTTTATTTCCATTGCTTTTAATGGCTAGCTGATTTCCCTAGAACGCCCTTTGGGTTTTCGAACTAGGATATTGTGTTTTGGCCCTAACTTTTGTCTAGGCTACCCTTCTTTTTGTATTTTTGGGGAATCCTAGCGGACCTTATTTTGTAACCCTAACTTTTGCCTAGGCTACCCTTTATTTTTGTTCGGGTATCCTACCAGGTCGACCCTATCTTTTGCGTAGCCCCCTTAGTGGGTTTCCTACCGGGTATTTTTCCCTTTTCTTTGGCCTTTGGCTTCTCTGGGCTTGTTCTTTTTTTTGTTTTTTTTGTGTATTTATTTTTGTTCGCAATATTGGCGAAGCATGACTTTCTTTTATAGTGAGGTAAAGTCCTTCTTTTTTTGTGTGCTTCTAATCAACTAGCTTGACTGTAATGGCAATGGCGAATGTTGATTATTTGGATGCGCTTTTTATTCTTCTTCTTTTTTCGTTTACTTAGACAAGGTTATTGTGAGGTCTAGTCAGAAGTAGAAAGAAGAGAAGCAGATAGTAAGAAATATTCTTTATTAATTAATAAGGGAATATGTGCCCTAAAATGCCCGGGGGTCGGGCTAGCCCCGGGGGATAATCTCTAACAATCATGGGGTTTACATCCCTTAAATGAAGAAAAAGATCTCCTAATGACTAGGGTAGCTCTTGACGCTTGCACCCCTCCACTTCGAAAAATTTGCTTGAGTGTGCGGAGGGGAGACTTCCCTTTTCTTCTTTCCGCTCGACCCTTAGTAGGGTCATATCCTAGGCCATACTTGAAAGGATTGTCTTTGAATTCTGGGGGTTCCCTCATGCCTTGGGAATCTGCCCCCAGTCCTTGACCAAGTTGGTAGCCATGCTTCAACATCATGCGGACTACCTTTGTGTTTTTGGGAAGTCGCTCTATACTGGAAATTTCGAGCGCTTGAAAAGATGTTCAAGGGCCTCTTCAGCCGCATCCACATAAGGTTGGGTAGACGGTCCACTGATCAAAATGTCGTCTTCTGCTTGGACCGTGACCAATTTGTCATCCACTATGAACTTGACTTTTTGGTGGAGCGTTGAAGGTACTGCCTTAGCGTCATGAATCCAAGGCCTGCCGAGGAGACAACTATATGCTGGAGTAATATCCATTACATGGAAATCGACGTTGAAGATAATGGGTCCAACTTGAAGTGGCAAATCAACTTCTCCCACTACTTCTCGTTTTGATCCGTCGAAGGCTCGAACGATAGTGTTGCTTGGGCGCAGACGGGTTCCTTGGATAGTCAACTTGTCTAGTGTGCACTTGGGCATCACGTTCAAGGATGACCCGTTATCCACAAGAACTCTGGCGATGAGGTACTCCTTGCACTTGACTAAGATATGCAAGGGCTTGTTGTGGTTTGACCCCTCGAGGGGAAGTTCTTCCTCTGTGAAGGTGAGGTGATCGCTTGCCATGATGTGATCAACGATCCTCTCAACCTATATGGTGTGAGGTACGTGCGCTTCGCTCAAGACCTTCAGCAGGGCGTTTCTATGCGGTTCCGAGCTCATCATTAGGGATAACAAGGTTATCCTTGCAGGTGTACGATTGAGCTGGTCTATAATGGAATACTCGCTTTGCCTTATGAATTGGAGTAATTCCTCTATCTCCTCCTTGGATTCTTTATTTTCTTTTTCTTCTTCGGTGTCGCCGCCGTCCGTTCCGACGTCCAGGGACATCTCGAACGTTTATGCGAGCGGTCGCGATAAGATGGTTTAGACTCGCGTTTTATGTTAAAATTATGTTCATTGCTTCCGAGGTGCTCAACAACTGAACTATCCTCTAATAAAAGCAAGGTTTTCGAAAAGGGGTTCTTATGGAGTCGCCACCAATGTTTTGACCGTAAACATTGGAAAAGGATAAAAAGGCATTGATTTTAATAAAAACCAAACTTGGCCATTATAACTAGAGTTAGGTAAGGGAGTTAGTTACGTGTGGGGAAGGTGTTAGCACCCCACAACGCCCCTTTCGGGTTCCGTATGACGGATTAATTCATTTAAGTAAAGATTACGAGAAATTACGCGATTACCCTATTTTATTGCATAATGTTAAAAATGGCTATCTACATGACTTTATTTCATATTGCATACATAAAGCAATAAATAAAGCAGTAAAAGAGAAGAGAATTGAACAGAACCTCCGCAGCAAGCTTTATATTGCGAATCTTTAATCGTGAGGATGCATTTTGGCAATCCTTCGCTCTACAAAGACTTTCCTCTCCGAATACAAGATCGACTCGACTAACTTTTTACAGAAGAATCGAATGCTGGAATATGATTCCTTAACTGATTGTTACCTTATAAAGGCAATCAGAGAGTTCATTCGAAGAGGGAAGAGAATAGACAAGTACTAGGAGTTGTCTGGTGTGTGAAACAGTGTTGGGACGACCGTCTCGACTCTGGGACGGTGGTCTCGACCTGTTTTGGCCAGTTTTTGTGTTTTGGGACCCCTGAGAAGCTTTCCTTTCTTTATTCGGACGTCGGTTGGTGCCGATGAATGCCCATTAAAGCTTTATCTTCATATAGGAAGTCTTCTTGGGCTTTATTGAGATGCCAGGCGAGCTTTATCTTGTTGTAGGAAGTCTGTTTAGCCTTTATTGAGAGACCGGGCAAAATTAGGGGTCTACAGCTGCCCCCCCTTCACCTGCCTAGCTAATTTGTTGACCTAACATACCGACAAGATTAGCTTGGTAGGGGAAGGAGTTAACCCTTTTGCCCGATTATCCTTCGGATGCTTCTTTGTTGATCCTCCGGATGATAAATATTTTTGATAGGTACCAACCCCTATCTGGTTTGAGCCTTACTTTATAAGGCTCTGGTGAGTACTTACCCTCACCCGGTACGAGTCTGTGTTTTGCTAGACTCTTGTGGGTACCTACCCCCACTAGGTATAAACCTTGTTTTGCAAGGCTTTGATGAGTACCTACCCTCACCCGGTATGAGTTCACATTTTGCTAAACTCTTGTGGGTACTTACTTCCGAGGTGTTCAACACTTGAACTATCCTCTAATAGAAGCAAGGTATTTGTAACCCATTTTTGTAATGCTTAGGTGAGTATTTTTCTCCACCTAATGCATTCTGTTAAGTTTTGATGAGTACCTACCCTCATGCGGTATAAACCTTATTTTATAAGGCTCTGGTGGGTACCTACCCCACCTGGTACGAATCTGCATTTTTGCTAGATTCTGATGAGTACCTACCCTCACCCGGTACGAACCCTATTCTATAAGGCTCTTGTGGGTACCTACCCCCACCTGGTACGAACCCTATTCTATAAGGCTCTTGTGGGTACCTACCCCCACCCGGTACGAACCCTATTCTATAAGGCTCTAATGGGTACCTACCCCCACCCGGTACGAACCCTATTCTATAAGGCTCTGATGGGTACCTACCCCCACCTGGTACGAACCCCGTTCTGCAAGGCTCTTAGGATGCACTTTTTCGGTATTCAGTTTTTTGATTGATGAGTACAAACCCTCATCTGGTTTTTGGAGATGTGTTGGCGGCTTATTGTCTTTGATCATGCGCCTATTCCATGGGGAATGATTGATTTTCTTTTTGACTTTTCTTTTTTAGTCATCCCGTTTTACCGGGGATTTTTTTTTTGTTTTTTGGCTTTTCTTTTTAGCCATCTGGTTTTACTGGGGATTTTTGTTTTTGGCTTTTCTTTTTAGCCATCCGGTCTTGCCGGGGATTCCTTGCTTTTTGGCTTTTCCTTTTAGCCATCCGGTTTTACCAAGGATTCTTTGTTTTTGGCTTTTCTTTTAGCCATCCGGTTTTGTCGGGGATTCCTTGCTTTTTGGCTTTTCTTTTAGCCATCCGACTTTGCCGGAGATTCTTGTTGGTTGCCTCTTATTTTAGGCAGGGATCTCCTGTGGATTTGTTGATTTTTTATTGTGCCTCTTGTTTTTAGGCATATGCTTCAATAGTGTTGAAGTCTTTATACTTGTTGTTTTTCGCCTCTTAATAGGCTGATGTTCTACTTGAGGATATTTGTTCTTGATAATACCTCTGAGTAGGCTGGTGCTTTTTGAAAGCTTTGTGCTTGTATTGCCTCTTGCATAGGTTGATTTCCCATTTCTTGGGAATATCGGCTCTTTGCTTGCCTCTGAGTAGGCATAGGCATTCTTGGGAGTGAAGGTTTTGCCTTTCACTGGGGATATTCATATTGGGTGTTATAATCGATTAACTCCCTGAGGATATGAATTTGTATTTTGCCTTTTGCTGGTAGGCCCGCTAGGGATTTTTCTTTTTGGTGATCCACTAGGGATTTGGTTGTTTTCTGGGGATCTATTTTGAATTGCCCCCTAGGGAGGAATGGAGTTTTTGACTCCTTATTGGACGCTGTTGTTTGAGTTGGCTTTGCCTATGCTCTTATTCCTACTGGGGAATGGGTTTTTATCTTTTCCTCGCAATTTGAATTTCTTTTTCGTGAGTTGGTTTTTACATATGTGCGCCTTTTTATGCACATTGGCTTTTTTCTTTGGATGAAAAGATATATTTTTTCTCTTTTCTTTTTTTTTGCGATCCCTGGGGAATTTTTCTTTTCTTGGGGGATCTAATCCTTGATTTGATTTTTTATGATGATGGAGTCTTGGCTCCTGACTTTTGTGAAGCTCTTTATTGAGCGGGACAAAAAGATTTTCTTCTTTTTCTTTTTTGGGATTCACCGAGGAGTCTGTCGGTTTCCTGGGGATCCAAATTTGATAATGGAGTCCTGGCTCCTGGCGTTGTGAAGCTCTTATTTGAGCTGGAAGATGGAAATTTTTGTTTTCCTCTTTTTGTAGATTTTCTGGATATACTCTACTTGGAGATTTTTATTCGGCCTTTTTCGTTGTGACCTCTATTGGGGAATGAAAGTTTTTCTTTTCTTTCTTTTTGTTGCCCCTTGGTTATATGGAGGATTTGACTCCGTATTTTCTTTGATGGACTCTTGTGTAGTCCTTATTCTCCTTTGGGGAAGTGGCGGCGATTCTGCATGGGTACTCGATGACTCATGTGGTGATGCCGTCGAGTCGTGAGGTAATCTTTTTGTCTTGCTTCTGGAGTAGGCAAGGATCCTCTTGGGGATGATCAAGCCTTTCTGTTGGCTTTTTCATGTTGATGACTTCCTTTTTTTTGGGATGGAAGGATGGTGGTCGGATCTTTAAATGACTATGGTTGACGACTCATGTGATGATGATGCTGAGTCGTGGAGTAATTTTTGTTTTGCCTCTGGAGTAGGCAAGAATCCGCTTGGGGATCATCTAGCCTTTCCGTTGGCCTCTTTTTTCGATATACCTTCGTTTATTGATGTAGAAGGTTAGAGCTAGTTTCCTTGAAGCTCTTTACTTTGCTGAAATGATTTTGATTTCGCCTTTCGCGATTTTTATTTTCATTTAGAGGCTGGATTTTGGCGCCTTCTATTTTCAATCATAAGCATGGAGACTATCCTCCTTATATGCATGTTTATTATTCTTGTTTGAAGAAAATTATTTTTTCTTGATTTTGACAAAGTCGTATTATGCAACTACTTTGTGTGTGAATGTCCTAAATGCAATCTATTGTTTATTTATTTTTTATGCATTTAGAAAGTAACTGGCCTTTTCCCGTTGGCTTCTTATGAATACGCCAATGGGCTCCTCCTTTATGACCACGATGGTGGGCTCCTCTTTCATGATGATGGGCTCTTCTTTTGTTCATCTTTTGGTCTTAGCCCTATCTTTTGCCTAGACCGCCCTTTGCGGGTTTTCGATCTAGCGGGTTGCCTTAATTTTTGCCTAGAATATCTTAGGAGGCTTTTGCCTTATCTTTTGCCTAGATCGTTCTTTTGGGGTTTTCGATCTAGTAGGCTACCCTAGTTTTTACCTAAGAATATCCTAGCAGGCATTTATTATTTTCTTATTTGTTATGCTTCCCCTTTTTAGATGCATGCTTGATCTTTGATTAAAGGTCTTTGCGCATATTTATGATTTATCAATAAAGAGGCATTTCCATAATATTTGGTCAAGAGAAAGGAAATGAAAAGGAATTTTATTGATAAATGAGCAAAAGTTTTATTTCTTTTATAGAAGGATTTCAAAAGGTATTTAGAAGAATGGGTGGTCAGGGTTGACTATACTATATAGGCTTAAACAGTCATGTCCATGATATCTGCCCCCTGGTTCTCCTAATTGCTTCAGTTGAGATGCTTGAGCTCAGAGTGAAGACTATGCAGACTGCTTGCTTCTGGAAGAATGTTACCTTAGCCGCCTTTCGGTTTTCGACTGAGGTAACCATTGCTCTTAGTTAGTTTTTTTTTTTTTTTGTTACCTCTACTTTTTGCCTAGGACGTATCCTAGCAAGGGATATAGACCCTATCTTTTGCCCAGGGATGCCCTTTGCGGGTTTTCATTCCTGACGGGTCTTGAGCAATGTCTTCAAGCATAATACTTCTTCACCGCATCAGAATTGATCGGGTGTCGAAGTTTCTCTCCATCCATATTAGCGAGGATAAGAGCCCCTTCCGAGAAAGCTCATTTGACCACAAGGGGTCCTTCATAGTTCACTGCCCATTTTCCAATTTTATTCTTCTGGACTGGAAGCAACTTATTTACCATTAAGTCCTTCTTATGGTAAATATGAGGGTTGACCTTTTTGTAAGCCTTTTTTATTTTCCTTTGATAGGCTTGTCCATGACATATCATATTCAGCCGTTTTTCTTCAATAAGGTTTAGCCGGTCATATCGGCTTTGAACCCATCCAGCTTCTGTTAAGTTTACTTCCATCATCATGTGCTTTTGTCAACATGATTAGCTGTACCGATTTGTCGTCTTAGACTTTTCTTGCTATAGCCGAAGAGCAATCTGTTGTTCATAGGGTAACTGCCATATCAATGCCTCCCTTCCTTTCCTTAGGGATTTCGACCTTCCTATTGATCACTATATTTCCACATTCCCCTTATTACTTGAATGCTTTATAGTGAAATGGTCAAGAGAAGAGAAAGAAAAGGATTTACAACAAGGGCTTGTTATTTAGAGGGATATTTTTTTGTAATAGGGGTTTCTGTAAGAATGGCTAGCCAGGGTTGGTTTGTGTTTAGGCTAGTTTAGGTAAACGTTTCGTTCTTATGATGTGGCATCTTTATTTTACTAACTTGTGGCGCCTTTTTGTGATTGATTAGCTTTCCTAGTCCGCCCTTTTGGGTTTTCAGCCTAGGATGTTATGCTTATGTCCTAACTTTTGTCTAGGTTTCCTTTTTTTATTTATTTTTAGGAATACCTAGCGGACTTTTTGTGACCCTAACTTTTGCCCAGGCTACCCTTTATTATTGTTCGGGTCTCCTGCCGGGTTTACCCTAACTTTTGCGCAGCCCCCTTTTGTGGGTTTCCTGCTGGGTATTTTGCCCTTTTATTTTCTTGTCTTGGCCTTTGGCCTTGACGGGCTCTACTTTTTGTATATACATATTATTTTTTTTTTTCATAACATTGTCGAAACTTGATTTTATCGAGATAATTTTTATCCGTGTTTCGAGTTAATCAATCATATTTGACTTGCTTTATGACGCTTTGATTGTTCTGACGCATTTGGAACAAAACGTCTATCTAAACCTTGTTTATTAAAAATGGGGTATAGACATATTTAGCAAGAAAAGAAGCAGATAGTAAGAATAGCATTCTTTTGTAATTTTGGGGAAGTGTGTGCCCTAGAAATGCTCGAGGTCCGGGTATACCCCGAGGAGTGATCTCTAATAGTCACTAGGTTTACATCCTTTAGAATTTGGATGAAGGACACCTAATGACTAACGCTACCCTTTGCGCTAATATCCCTCCTTTTCGGAATATCGTCTTTGAGGGATAAGACTTCCCTGTTTTCCGTATGGTTTGATCTTTCGTAGGGTCGTACCCTAAACCATATTTTAAAGGATTATCTTTGAACTCCAGTGGCTCTTTTATTCCTTGAGCATCCTTTCCAAGCCCTTGTCTAGGTTGTATCCATATCTCTTTATTATATGTGCCACTTTTAAATTGCTAGGAAGTCTTTCCCTATTTTCAAATGTCTTCTTCAGCCGCATCCATTTAAGGTGTGGTGGACGGCTCGCTGATTCGAGTGTAGTCTTTAGCTTGAACCATGATCAACTTGTAGCCTACCACGAATTTGATTTTTTCGGTGGAGCGTTTGAAGAAACTGCCCTAGCACCGTGAATCCAAGGTCTACTTAATCTTCCCCTTGGATTCTTTTTTCCTTTTCCTCTTCGGTTTCTTTATTTTTCCTTTGTTTTTAGGAGCATTATCTTATAGCTCCTTGGATGAATAATTTTTTTTTTTTTGCTTATCGTCCTGCCCCCAATGCTATCTATATTGGAGATATCTTCATTGACGGACAATTCTTTTGTGCATATCCACAGTACATCTTTATCCGATGTATAAGCGCAAAGGTGTTATTGCCCCTTCCCTGTCATTATCAATTTGGGTATCGACATTTACTTCTTTCTTATTGTCTCCTTGTCCCAAATTGAAGGCCTTAGTTTTTTCCTTATGGGGCTGTATCAATTGAGCTTATTTTTCCAACAGTCTTTGCATGTCCGGGGAAATGGTCCCCTCCTCACTGTCTGACTCAATCCATTCGCCTTCGACTTTCAGATCCCGCAGAGAGTTTTCAATCACAGACATTACTGTTTATATGGTCTATATTTGGGTTTAGATTTTATTTAATTATTTTGGAATGAGAGAGAAAAGAATGAAAAGAATATGCACATTATGTAAAATGCCTCATTGTATTGATCAAAAGAGAAATATGTACAAAGCCCTTTTAATAAAAAGATCTCATGGCCATTGGCGAGAGATAGCGAGAGATGCATCGGAAGCTTTTTTATTATTTATTATTATATTTTTTTTCAAAACCAAAAGATGCACAAAATGGGGAGCCCTAGTTAGATGGTCTTCTCTACCCAAGCTCACTATTCTGGTTGTGATAGAGGCTTGATGTTTATGTTTGGGTCGGGAGCATCGAAAGTAATCCACCCGGCATTCAATAATTCTTGAACCCTATATTTCAGGTTGACGCAATTCTCCACAGAATGCCCAGGAGCACCTGAGTGGTAATCGCATTTTTCGTTGAGTTTGTACCAACCAGGGTAAGGTGGATCTTTCTTCTTTGGGGAGATACGTGTTAAGAGTTTGGCCTCTAAAAGCCTTGGCAGCAGACTCCCATAAGAGATTGGGATGGGAGTGAATTTCTTCTCTTGTCTGCGTGACTGTCCAGCTGATGGCGAAGAGGAAGAAAGAGTAGTAAAGTTTATGGCATTTACACTTCCCTCCTTTTTCTTTCCAAAGGGCTTCTTGAATGATGCGTGGGATTTCTTAAACTTGGGAGGGGATTGAGTATTTTTGACAAGGTGTACATCGGTTACCTCCTTTACATCAAAGTTGTATCCCTCTAATGCCCTTAATTTCTCTTCTAGGGCAGAAATTCGTTGCTCAGAGATCGTATTGTTGAAGCATTGCTGATACATTAGCTCCGTCAACTGCGCTATTTGTTCCTTTATGACATTGAGCTCAGCGGTGAGCATACGGTTCTGCTCCTCTAATTGCTCCATCTTCTTGGCTTTTTGAGCGCGAGTGAGAACAGGTAGAAGATCAGCCACTTTCTAAATGATTTAAAGATTTTTATTATTGTTTTTTTTTTTTATCTCAAATGATTAGTGTGAAATAGATATGCCTTAGACAATAGCTTTGGTATCTTCTCAAAAGCCTATGTTTTAAGGGTACCATACCCACCTTAGTGTGCTAACTTCCATTTTTCAAAGGTTGCCAACATACCTTAGCGCACTTATCTCTTCGAGGAAGGTGATAAACGCACTTGGGTCTCTTTCGCTATTGTCTAAGGATATCTAATACATCCTAAAATGAATGTGTTTATGTATGCACTACAAAAATATTTTTTTATGACAGCAGATATTGAAAGTGGAATAACTTTTGACTGGGTTGTCCGATTTGGACGCACAGCATGTTAAAACAAAGAGAAAAGGGTGAAGAACCCAGTTGCAAATACCCGAAGGTTTATTAAAATGATGTGCATGCATACTTTTCTTAGTGCATTTATTTTCTCTCTTAGTTTTAGCACTTATTGGATGATGTGGTATGAATGATACGACTTTGCCAAGAATCTTTTTATTGTAAAAGATTTTTTTATGGCTTTAATTTGTTTTTATATTTTTTATGACCCTTTATCTCTTCTGTCGGTCAACGTGGCTACTTAGCTTACAAAGAACCTGAAACCAGGCTAGCGTAACTGGAGACTGTCCGAGATAAAGTTGGTTTATCTTATCACTTTTATGATTTTTAGGGTTTTTCACTATTTTGTTTGTTGTATGATTACCCTATGTTAGTGCATCAATACAAATGCAGCAAACGAATGCACACACAATTCATACATCCACGAGCAGAGCCACGCTTATTTAATCATGAGGTAGGGTTTTCCTGCAGAAACGTGCTTGGTTTAGGTGGTTCTAAACTGTTCTCACCAAGGCCAAAGGTCCCCAAGGTGCCCCCATTATAGGGACCTCTCAATCTCTCAGTCCTCGGGTCATGCACGGAACTCCGTGGCGACATCCTTAGACCAAAAGAAGAGAGTTATCACCTTGAGTTGGTGGTTTCCGACAACGGTTGTAGCCCCGTGTGCCAACAATCCGGTCGTATCTGCCACCCACTCCCTATAGGTATTCACTCTTGCCCACGGGTATAGAGGGACTGTTGTGTGCAAGGGTTTTTATGTGCAATTTATATTTCAGACAATTTGCAGAAAATAATCATACAGCAATTATTAAAGCCATACAATAAAACATACGGAAAAGGGTAAAGGCATAATTTCAAATCTTTACTTAGTTTGAGTTTATCCGTCACTAAATGGGATCAACTCTCTAGCTTCCCCAGTGGAGTCGCCATCTGTCGCCGCCGTCCGTTCTGACGTCCAGGGACATCTCGAACGTTTATGCGAGCGGTCGCGATAAGATGGTTTAGACTCGCGTTTTATATTAAAATTATGTTCATTGCTTCCGAGGTGCTCAACAACTGAACTATCCTCTAATAAAAGCAAGGTTTTCGAAAAGGGGTTCTTATGGAGTCGCCACCAATGTTTTAACCGTAAACATTGGAAAAGGATAAAAAGGCGTTGATTTTAATAAAAACCAAACTTGGCCATTATAACCAGAGTTAGGTAAGGGAGTTAGTTACGTGTGGGGAAGGTGTTAGCACCCCACAACGCCCCTTTCGGGTTCCCTATGACGGATTAATTCATTTAATTAAAGATTACGAGAAATTACGCGATTACTCTATTTTATTGCATAATGTTAAAAATGGCTATCTACATGACTTTATTTCATATTGCATACATAAAGCAATAAATAAAGCAGTAAAAGAGAAGAGAATTGAACAAAACCTCCACAGCAAGCTTTATATTGCGAATCTTTAATCGTGAGGATGCGTTTTGGCAATCCTTCGCTCTAGAAAGACTTTCCTCTCCGAATACAAGATCAACTCGACTAACTTTTTACAGAAGAATCGAATGCTGGAATATGATTCCTTAACTGATTGTTACCTTATAAAGGCAATCAGAGAGTTCATTCGAAGAGGGAAGAGAATAGACAAGTACTAGGAGTTGTCTGGTGTGTGAAACAGTGGCAAATGAGCCTCCTATTTATATTTTTTCGCTGCCTGACCATTTGAGACGCCCCTCTGGGTTGGGACGGCCGTCTGGGTTGGGATGGCCGTCCCAACTGCATCTTTTACATAGGCTGGGACCCCCTGAAAGCTAGGACTGGCAGTCTCACTTGGGACGGCCGTCCCACTTGGCCAGGGAAGGTTGGGACGGCCGTCTCGACTCTGGGACGGTGGTCTCGACCTGTTTTGGCCAATTTTTATGTTCTGGGACCCCTGGGAAGCTTTCCTTTCTTTATTCGGACGTCGGTTGGTGCCGATGAATGCCCGTTAAAGCTTTATCTTCATATAGGAAGTCTTCTTGGGCTTTATTGAGATGTCAGGCGAGCTTTATCTTGTTGTAGGAAGTCTCTTTAGCCTTTATTGAGAGACCGGGCAAAATTAGGGGTCTACATTCGGTCTTTTTATTTTTTCCTTTATTTTTGAAGACATCTTCTTGTGAGTCCTTGGGGGAGTAGACTCTTCCACTTCTGGTCATGCCCCCAATGTCGGCTATATTTGTTATTTCTTCTTTTATTGGTGAAGATTCTCCATATCTCCACGGTACAACTTTATTTGATTCATAGGGGAAAAGACATGGCATAAATAGTCGCACTGGTGTCCTTGCCCCCTTTTCCTTATTCTTGAGGACCAACGGTCGAGGCTTATTTTCCTCTTGCGGTGAGTCAACCATTGGGGAAAGCTTGATTAGGAGTGGTTTTCTCTCCATTCTTCTTATTTGGAAGACGTGTCAGTTAATCCTTCCTTTTTATTATTATTATTTATTAAGAGTGAAGGAGGGGAAATTAAATATGCAAATGAATGTCATGCATGCAAGTAGACAATTGTTGAATAAAGAAATTTCATTTATCCTTTTAGAAGGTGTACATTCCCCTACTCCATACTACGAAGCAACTTTTGGCAAAAACGGAAAAGCCTAAAGAAACCCACAGGCGGGTCTTGATCTCTATGTAGTTCTCTTTCGGCTTCCCGGACGTGACGAGCAAGTGCTTCGCTTTGCTTCTGGACCGCCTGGCTCATATCTTCACTATACTTTTGAGCCTCTTTAATCTTCGCCTCTTGATGGACGACTAAGGCTTGCAGTTCATCGAGCTTTGCAACGGCTCGATCTTTCTCTTGTAGTACCTAGTCGTACTGAGGTAGCCCGTCTCTTTCTTTGTAGCGTAGCTCAGCGAGACTTTTGTTAGGTCTCCGGTTGGCCTCTCGCTCTTGGCGTATTTCTGACCGAGTCTTGGTGAGTTCTTGCATCAACTCCTTGATCGTCTAAGCCTGTTTTGCTGATTCAGCCTCAATGCGTGCTGATTTGGCGGTTATCTCTTGAATTTGGCTATCCGAGCTGGTTCTGGCAGTTTTGGATGCTCGGATAGCTTGTTCGTTAGAGTCAGCACACTGATCCTTGAGGCGTTCTATTTCATGATCCTTTTTCTTGCATTGCCTTTACAGACCATCGATGGTGAGGATAGATTCTTGCTCTCTTTCTTCGAGGGCCCTCATCTGGGCTCCCATGATTTCTATCCTCTGGGTCAAGGCATTGACTTGAGCCTGCAACTCTTCACTATTGGCTCTTGTAATGAGTGTGGTGGATGGTTGAGACATCCCTCTTTTTTGTCTCAACACCTCGTAGTCACTGGAGACAGTCACTCGAGCTTTTCCTAGCTCTCTATCTCCCATATAGACTGGTCTCTCCCATGCTTTTCTCACGGCTGGTGAGTTGGCGATTGTGCATGGATCTCCGAAGAAACACAGTCCTTCCAGTTCCCCCCGAGAAATGGTAGTTTGAGTCCTCATGAGCTGTCTCATAGCTACTCTAGGTGAGTAGGCTATGCAACCCCTGAGTCCTATCAAGGGTATGTTCGGATAGTCCCCACATCTGATGAGAACTGGTCCAGGTCGGAACCAAGGGCAGACCCAGGATAAACTGTTGGCGTCCTTTTGTTCCAACTCATCCCTCCATTCTGAAGTTAAGCGTCGTTGGAGAGGGATTTTGGAGAAGCTCCTTAAAGGATCGAGAAATATCCCCATGTGACTGGAGGCGTAAAGGTGTGTAGTGCTCCACACAAATAGTAGTGAAGAGCAGCAGCGAAGTGTTTTTCCTTGCTTTTGGCGGCAAAATTCCACCGAGAGCAAGGTGTCGGCAAGAATTGCAGGCAAGGGACTCTTCGAGTTCACGTCCCAGGCGAAGAAGGCGTCCATGACGGCTTGATCCACTGTGTCGAGGTGGAAGGGAAACAAGATGGTTCCAAAAATGATTAAAGCCAGGGTTTTGTTGAAGGCGACCCACTCTGTCCTTTCAGCCAAGTCGGAAAGGTGGTCTTCTAACATTGAAACTTTCCAACCCTAGATGTTCCCTTTTCCTATCAGGGTAGTCTGCCGGAAGGGTAGTTGAATGATGGCAGCGACTTGTACTGCAGGAGTATATGCCCCATGGTGGATATGGACCCCAGCTGATTTGGGCCATTTCAACATAATCTCATACTCCTCCAAAGTAGGCACCATATCAAACTGCGGGAATTCAAAGCATCGCAGACTGGAGTTCCAAAAGTGAATCAATACCCTGAGGAATACTTGATCGACACAGATCTTTAACAGGTCGAGAATCCGTCCATAGGATTTTTCAAAGTCGGCGCGGACCTCTGGTGGCATTACCACACTAAGTCGTTCCAATTTCTCAGTATGGTATCGGGGAATATCCACCTTCTTCAATTGTCTGCTAGTCCCCTCCATTTTCTAAAACCAAAATGCATGTTTCATGAAAATGATGCTTATTGAATGAATGTGGGTGTTTATTTTTGTTTATCATGTTTTGTATGATGTTTACGTTTTTTTTTTTGAAAATAAACTACCTATATGAATGATTTGGGATGTTTATGAATCAGGTCTCATTTATTGCTTTGGAATCGGATTTTATTTGATATTTATTTTATTTGATGTTTATTTGTTTATTTTATAGCCTTTTTTCTCTTCTGTCGGAACTGCGTGGCTACTTAGCTTACAAAGAACCTGAAACCAGGCTAGCTAAAAGGCAGACTGTCCGAGATAAGGGTGTTTATTGCAAAAATATTTTTTGGGGTTTTTTCTGTTGTTTGGTTATGCTATGCAACAGACAAATGCAACAAACATATGCACACACAATTTCGATCATCCAAGAACAGGCGAGAATTCATTTTAATCACGAGGTAGGGTTTTCCTGCAGAAAAGTGCATTGGCGAGGGTAGGTTCTAACTGTTCTCACCAGGCTAAGGCCCCCAAGGTGCCCCCATTATAGGGTCCCCACTCTCCCGCCTTCCGACCATGCTTAGCACTAAGGCCATAGTCAGTCTTGTTGCCAAAAGAGGAAGGTTATCACCTTGAGTGGTGGTTTCCGATCACATCGGTGGGCACAAGGCCATCACTACAGTGAACCGTACTTGTCACCCACTCCCTATGGATTTCTCACTTGCCCCCGAGTATAGAGGGAACTGTTGTGTGCAAGGGTTTGTGTACAGTTTGTATTTCAAACAATTGTGTAAGTATAAACAAACAACAATTATTAAAGCCAAACAATAAAACATGTTATAATACAAGGTAGGGTAAAAGCGTAATTTTCTTGGTTTATTTATTTTTCAGCTGGCCCATCACTAAATGGGATCAACTCTCTAGGCTTCCCCAGTGGAGTCGCCATCTGTCGCCGCTGTCAAAACGAGGGCGGTCGGAGCGACACGATGGTTTCGACTTCTCTTGATTTTCGCATATTGGTGTGGTTACAACGCCTTTAGATTGTCCGATAACCGGGCTGAATCTAGAGGCGAGGTTTTCGAAAAGGCGTTCTTGGGTTGTCCAATAACCGGGCTAACCCAAGAACTGTTTTTTAAGGGTTTTGTGGAGTCGCCACCAATGTTTTTACAGGAAACATCGGAAAAGGGTTTTAAAAGGCGTTGGTTTTCGAAAAACCAACTTTGGTCGTTAGAACCAGAGTTGGGTAAGGGAGTTAGTTACGTGTAAGGGAAGTGTTAGTTCCCTTACGAAGCCCCTTTCGGGTTCCCTATGATAGGCTAGCTATTTTAAAATAATTAAACCTGATGAAAATACGCTTTTACCCTTTTATTTTGTGGAATTTAAATTTATGACTACATGGCCCTAATGTTTACTGCGTAATTTAAAATAAGGCAGTAAAATATAGAGAGAGAGAGTAGAAACCTCTGAAGCAAGCTTTACTATTAATTTCTTTAAAAATAGGGTGCTTTGTGGCAACCCTTCACTCTACAAGCATCGAAACCTCTCAAAAAACGCTATAAAAACCTCTAAAGACACTCAGAAGCTTCGGAAATGCGTCGGAGGGATTCTAGAGAGAGAATCTAGTGATGTGACTAGAGAGAGAATGAGAGAGGTGTGTGGAATGAGGGGAATGGAGACCCTATTTATAGGAATTCGCGCCTGTCACGTCGAGACGGTCGTCTCGTCTGACAAGGTCGAGACGGCTGTCTCGACATTCCAGACGGTCGTCTCGCCTTGCAGGAATGGCGAGATGGCCATCTCGCCAAATGAGACGGCGGTCTCGCCATTCGCAAGTGGCGAGACGGCAGTCTCGCCACTTGTGCGAGGCGAGACGGCGGTCTCGAATCCGAGACGGTGGTCTCGACCTTAAAAGGCGAAAATCCTTATTTTTGTGCCATAAATCCCTCCTATCCTAGTATGGGGCCTAATAGTCTCTCCTAGTGGCTTCTTAGGCTTCGTCCATCTTCAAAAAGGAGGTCTTCTGGTCTTTATTGTGATGCCGGGCAAGATTTGGGGTCTACAGGACCAATCTGATTTTGATTCTTCTGAGCTTTTGCTTCACAGGTCGGAATCCTTCTTTTAATGGCAGTCGATGTTCCACTATACTTGTATCGAGCCCGGGCATGTCATGATAGGACCAAGCGAACACATCCATATATTCTTTTAAAAGCTGCGTCAATCCCTCTTTTACGCTACTATCTATTTGGGTGCCGATATTTATCTTTTTCTCATCATCCCCTTCTCCCAAATTGATAGTTTCCGTTTCTTCCTGATGCAGTTGTATAATGCGTGCTTCTTTTTCCAACATTCTTTGCATGTCCGGGGAAATGGTCCCCTGCTCACTGTCAGACTCGACCCATTTGCCTTCGGCTTCCGGGGTCCACAGAGATTCATCAATCACAAACATGATGTGTTTTAGGTTCTATTTTAGTCATAAATTTTATTATTCAATTATTTTTGAAAAAATAATAAATAGAAGAGGGAAAAGAATGAATATGACAAGAAAATGCCTCATGTATTAAAAAAATGAAAGCGTATGTACAAGCCCTTTTAGTCAAAATTCTTGCGGCCACAAGTGGGGACCGCGGGAGATACAAGAGAAAGCTAAAAAAGAACCCTAGGGGCCGATCCTCCCAGTCCTCCCTCTCTGCTATTCTGGCTTTGATAGAGGCTTGGCATCCACATCAGATGCAGAGGTATCAAAGGTTATCCACCTGGCATCGATTAGCTCTTGGACCTTATATTTTAAGGTCAAGCAATTGTTCGTTGAATGCCCAGGCGCATCCGAGTGGTAGCTACATTTCTCGTTGGGCTTGTACCACTCGGGGTAAGGAGGCTCCATTTTCTTAGGAGGAACACGCGCCAGAAGGTTGGCCTCTAGCAATTGAGGCAACAACTTCCCGTATGAGGTGGAGATAGGGGTGAACTTCCTCTCCCTTCTTTGTGGTTGCCGCTCCGTCTGCGGGGTGGAGGAAGGAGTCGCGAAATTAACGGCGTGTACGACCTCCTCCTTCTTTTTAAAGGGTTTCTAACGCTGGAAGAGGAAGGTCGCACTATCTTCCCACTTCTCAGTCCTTGCTCTACCCTTTCCCCTATAGTGACTATGTCCGAAAAAATATTGGAGGTACTGGCTATTGCTTTATCGTAGTAAGCTCCAGTCAGTGAATCTATGAACATAGCCACCGTCTCCTTATCCGTCAACGCAGGCTCTATTTGGGCGGCCATTTCCCTCCACCTTTGGGCACACGCTTTGAAGGATTCGTTGTTCCTTTTGCTTAGGGTCCTAAGATCTTACCTGTCAAGGGTCAGATCGATATTGTATCGGTAACGGCGAAGAAAAGCGTCAGCCAGCTAATTCTAGTTTTGGACCTGTCCTCTTTCCAACTCCATGTACCAGTTGAGAGTTGTGTCAGCTAAGCTCTCCTGGAAGCAGTGGATTAGGAGTTTTTCATTTTCGGCGTGCGCAACCATCTTACGACAATACATCGTAAGATGGTTCTTGGGGCAGGTCAGCCCGGCGTACTTGGGGAAGTCCGGGATTTTGAATTTTGGAGGGAAATGGATATTCTTCACTAGACACATATTCACCACCTCTTTGACGTCAAAATTGTGCCCCTCCACCGCCTTCAGTCTTTCCTCTAGGGTGGAGATTTGTTGTTTGGACACCTCTAGGGTGTGGATGTGCGCGATCCGAGCGTCGGATTGGAGATGCGCCTTTAGATCGTAGAGGAATTCTTCTTCCTCTTCCTCTTCGTAGCGGGAGGCGCGTTCGGCTTGGGCTTCACCCTTGTTTTGGCCTTGGCGCATTGCCTCCATTAGTTGTGCCATCTGTTCCCGGATGGTGTTAACCTCCGCAGTGAGCTTATGATTCTGCTCCTCTAAGTTTTCCATATCTCTGGCCTTTTGTGCACGGGTTCGGACGGGGAGAGGACCAGCCACTTTCTAGAATGCCCAAAAGAAGTTTATTAATGAATGTTGAGTGTGGGACTAGTATGGATATGTTTATGTATGAGAGATTCTGTTTAGATGATGCTAATGTGCTCTTTCTTTTATTTTTCTCTCTTGGTTTTCTCCACTCATGGTATGACGTGACATGGATGTTTCAACTTTGTCAAAAATCATTTTGATTATTCTTAGATTTATTTGATTTTTTTTAGAGCCTTTTATCTCTTCTATTAGACTGCGTGGCTACTTAGCTTACAAAGAACCTAAAACCAGGCTAGCTAAAAGGCAGACTGTCCGAGATAAAATGGCTTATTGTGAAAGAAATAATATTATCGTCCCTTATCTCTTCTGTCGGACTACGTGGCTACTTAACTTACAAAGAACCTGAAACTAGGCTAGCTAAAAGGCAGATTGTCCAAGATAAGGGTGTTTATTGTAAAATATATTTTTCTTATCTTTTGTTTGGTTATGCTATGTAATCAAATGCAACAAACAAATGCACATACAATTCAGTCATCCTCGAACATGCGAGAAGTCATTTTAATCACAACGTAGGGTTTTCCTGCAG
Source organism: Sphenostylis stenocarpa (assembly GCA_963425845.1). NCBI lineage: Eukaryota > Viridiplantae > Streptophyta > Magnoliopsida > Fabales > Fabaceae > Sphenostylis > Sphenostylis stenocarpa. Next base: position 33,805,921 of record OY731400.1, on the reverse strand, counting down.
AAAAGTGCATTGGCAAAGGTAGGTTCTAATTGTTCTCACCAAGGCTTAGGCCCCCAAGGTGCTCCCATTATAGGGTCCCCACTCTCCAGCCTTCCGACCATGCTTAGCACTAAGGCCATAGTCAGTCTTTGTGACAAAAGAGGAAGGTTATCACCTTGAGTGGTGGTTTCCGATCATACCGGTGGGCACATGGCCATCACTACGGCAAACCGTACCTGCCACCCACTCCTTATGGATTTCTCACTTGCCCTTGGGTATAAAGGGAACTGTTGTGTGCAAAGGTTTGTGCACAGTTTGTATTTCAAACAATTGCGTAAAATAAACAAACAACAGTTATTAAAGCCAAGTAATTAAAGCATGTTATAATACAAGGTAGGGTAAAAGCGAAATTTCTTAGTTTATTTATTGAACTGGCCCATCACTAAATGGGATCAACTCTCTAGGCTTCCCCAGTGGAGTTGTCATTTGTCGCCGCCGCAAAAAAGAGGCGGTCGGAGCGACGCGATGGTTCCGACTTTCCACTTTTCACATTTTTATGGGTGAGGTTACAGTGCCTTTAGGTTGTCCAATAACCGGGATGAACCTAATGGCGAGGTTATTGAAAGGGTGTTCTTAGTTCGTCCGATAATCGGGTTGACCTAAGAACAATTTTAAAAGGGTTCTTATGGAGTCACCACCGATGTTTTTACCAGAAACATCGAAAAAGGGGATTAAAAGGAGTTGGTTTTTCGAAAACCAACTTTGGTCATTAAAACCAGAGTTGGGTAAGGGAGTTAGTTACGTGTAAGGGAGGTATTAGTTCCCTTACGACGCCCCTTTCGGGTTCCCTATGACAGGCCAGTTATTTTATAGATAAACTTTTGAAATGACACTTTTACCCTTTTATTTGTGGAATTAAAATTATGACTACATGACCCTAATATCTATTACGCAATTTAATTATGAATAAAAAGACAGTAAAAGAGAGGGAGAGAGTGAAGAAACCTCTGGAGCAAGCTTTTGATTAATTCTCTTGAAAAATAGGGAGCGTTTTGGCAGCCCTTCGCTCTTACAACGCCAAAATCGCTCTCAAAAACACTATAAAAAGCTTTTTTAGACACTCAGAAACTCTGAAAATGCTTCAGAGAGACTCTAGGAGAAGAATTTGGAGAAAGTGTAGAAGGGAAAGTGGAAGAATTGTGTGAAATGAAGGGGGGGAGTGCTCACTATTTATAGGGATTCGCGCCTATCAGGTCGAGACGGCGGTCTCGACTGGCAAAGTCGAGACACCGGTCTCACCATTCGGGACGGCGGTCTCGACTTGAATCAATGGCGAGACGGCAGTCTCGTTTCGACTTGCCAAGTGGCCAGAAGGCCTTCTCGCCACACGGGAGGGGGGTCTCGCCAATGGTAAGTGGCGAGACGGCCGTCTCACCAAACGAGACGGAGGTCGTGTGTCGCTGCCGTCAAAACGAGGCGGTCGGAGCGACGCGATAGTTTCTGACTTTCCATTTTTTTGCGTTTTTATTGGTGTGGTTACAACGCCTTTAGGTTGTCCGATAACTGGGCTGAACCTAGGGGTGAGGTTTTCGAAAGGGTGCTCTTGGATTGTCCGATAACCGGGCTAACCCAAGAGCTAGTTTTGAAGGGTTCTCTGGAGTCGCCACCGATGTTTTTACCGGAAACATCGGAAAAGGGGTTAAAATGCGTTGGTTTTCGAAAAACCAACTTTGGTCATTAGAACCAGAGTTGGGTAAGGGAGTTAGTTACGTGTAAAGGAAGTGTTAGTTCCTTTACGACGCCCCTTTCGGGTTCCCTATGATAGGCCAGCTATTTAAATGATTAAACCGAAAAAATACGCTTTTACCCTTTTATTTGCAAAATTTAAAATTACGACTACATGGCCCTAGTATCTATTGCATAATTTAAATAAAGCAGTAAAAGATAGAGAGAGTAAGTATAAACCTCCGAAGCAAGCTTTTCTATTAATCTTTTGCAAATTAGGGTGCTTTGTGGCAACCCTTCACTCTAAACAGCGTTGGAAACCTCTCGAAACGCTAAAAAAACTCTTAGAAACGCTCATAAACTCCGGAAATGCTTCGGAGGGGTTCTAGAGAGAGAATCTAGTGATGTGACTAGAGAGAGAATGAGAGAACTGTGTGAAATGAGGGGATTGGAGCCCCTATTTATAGGGATTCGCGCCTGTCAGGTCGAGACGGGTCATCTCGTCTGACAAGGTCGAGACGGCCGTCTCGCCAAATGAGACGGCGGTCTCGCCACCTTCGCAAGGCGCGACGGCGGTCTCGAATCCGAGATGGCAGTCTCGACCCTAAAAGGCGAAAACCCTTATTTTTATGCCAAAAAAATCCCTCCTATCCTAGTATGGGGCCTAATAGTCTCTCCTAATGGCTTCTTAGGCTTCATCAATCTTTGAAAAGGAGGTCTTCTAATCTTTATTATGAGGTTGGGCAAGATTTGGGGTCTACAGCTGCCCTCCCTTTACCCGACTAGTCGACTGCTGGCATGTTGTGCCAAGGAGATCGACTGGAGGGTAAAGGAGTTGACCCTCTCGCCTTGCTATCCTTTAGATGCTCCGTCTTTGTGGAGGTTGATCTTCTGGGGAAAAAGTATGTTGTGTGCCTGCGGGATGCTCCTTTTGACGGTAGTTGACCCTTTCGGCTGATGAGTATGAACCCCCATCTGGTTTGACGAGTATGAACCCTCGCCCGGTAGGCCCCCTTTTGTAAGGCCTGATGAGTATACACCCCCATCTGGTGTTTGACGAGTATGAACCCCCGTCTGGTAAGCCCCCTTTTGTAAGGCCTGATGAGTATACACCCCCATCTGGTGTTTGTGCCTTCGGATGCTCCTTCTTGCAGTAGCTGACCCTTCGGCTGTGGTGGCGGCTTACTGCTCTAGCTCATGCGCCAGTGTTGAGATGTGCTCTCTTGTCTTCTGAGTTTTGTCCGGTCTGTGCCGGTGATTTTGTAGGTGTTCATCCAGGTTGTTGATTACTGGAGTTCTTCGTTTTGATCCTTTTGGTAGTGATCATCTGACTTTGCTGATTGTCAGGGATTTTTGATGAGTGCCTCTTATGTAGGCAGGAATCCTCTAGGGATTTGCTGATCTTGGTGACACCTCTTAAGTAGGCAGATATCCATTGAAAAATTTGTTGATTTTGATGGTGCCTCTGAGTAGGCAGATACTCCATTGAGTTTCTGGTAATGCCTCCGAGTAGGCAGATGCTTCATCGGGAGTGAAGACTTTTGGCTGCATTTGTTTTGCCTCTGACTAGGTTGATATTCCCTTATGGGGATGCTGGCTCTTGCTTGCCAGGTCTTGCCTATGCATAGGCAAATGGAATTCTGAGGATGAATATGAAGTTTTGACTTTGCAGTAGGCTCACTGGGGATGATCTTTCTTTTTTATTGATCCACCGGGGAATTGGTTGCCTTTCCAGGGATCTAATTTTGATTTCCCCTTTGAGGGAATGGAGTTTTGACTCCTTGTTGGATGTTGTTGGTATGAGATGGCTTTGCCGATACTCTTGTTTCATTGGGATTTCCGATTCCTTCTTTTTCGTTGATTTTCCCTTTTCTGCGGTGACCCACTTAGGGATTTTATTGATTTCCTAAAAGTTAGGATTGATTTCGCCTTTTTTTCACCATTTATCTCTTTTTTATTGCAATTTTGAAATCTGGCTTTTTTATGGGGATAATGCGTAAGCCTTTTTACTCTTTAGTCTTTTTTTATTATGCTGGCTTTTTCCCTTCTTTTTGGGGGGGGTCTACTAGGGATGACGTTTTATTTCTTTAGTGATCCACTAGGGAATTAGCTGACTTCCTGGGGATCTGATTTTTCTTTTCTAGGAATGGAGTCTTGGCTCCTTGATTCATGTTGATGCGAGCTATACTTGTGAAGCTCTTATTCCACTGGGGGATGGGAATTTCTGATTCCTTTTTGTAGAATTTTTTGGAGATCCACTTGAGGATTTTTATTCGGCCCTCTCTATCATGGCCTTTTTGGACATCCGCTGGGGATGCAAGGGTTTTCTTTTCTCTTCTTTTCTCTTCTTTCTTTTTGTAGAGCCCTTGATGGTTTGGACTCTTTTGACTGTTGATGATGATGGGCTCTTGAAGCCTTTATTCTCCATTGGGGAGTGTGCAGGAGACTTTGGGTGAGTGTGCTCGATGACTCATGTAGTGGTAATGCTGAACCGTGAGGAGTTTTGTGTTGTCTCTGGAGTAGGCAAGGATCTACTTGGGATAAGTAAACCTTTCCGTTGGCTCTTCTTTTATGATGTCTGATGATTGTGCCCTCTTTTATTGGGTGATGACTGGAGCTTTGGCTTCTGGAAGCTTCTTATGACAACTCGCTCTTCTTTCTTGAGGGAGAGCAATGTTTGGAGACTTATTACTTTCTTGTGCCTTCTTTTCTGGGTAGAAGGATGGTAGCTGGAGCTCTTGATTTTTGGAAGCTCTTATTCTGCTGAGTCGCTTGATTGACAACTTGCTCCGTTTTCTTGAGGGCATTTTTGGAGACTCAGTCTCAGTGATCCTGTTTTCAATCACAAACATGGAGCTAATCTCCTTATATGCATGAATGCTTTTCGTTTTTTGTTATTTGTCTGAAGTAATTTTTATTACTTTCATTTTTTACATTGACAAAGTCGTTTTGTGTGACTACTTGTGTGTGGATGCCCTAAATGCAATCTATTTTTTTTATTGATGCATCTGGAAAAGTGATTGGCATTCTCCTGCTGGACTTTTTATGATTATGATGAAGGACCCCTCTCTTTTATTCATTTTTTGGTTTAGCCCTATCTTTTGCCTAGACCGCCCTTTTTGGGGTTTTCGGTCTAGCGGGCTGCCTTAATTTTTGCCTAGGATATCTTAACAGGCTTTTTCCTTTTTTATGAATGCCCTAAGTTTTTCCTAGACCGCCCTTTGCGGGTTTTCGATCTAGCAGGCTACCCTAACTTTTGCCTAAGAATCTCCTAGCAGGCATTATTCTTTTTATTGTCATTTTTTCTTTCTCTTCTTTTTTTAAGAGATATGAGCCTATCATATGCATGCAATGTTTGCGATATGCATCCTATAATACTATTTCAATTAATTTTTCAAAAGGATTAACCAATGTGCTTTTACTTCTGATGAGCTTCTGACATCATGTGCTTTCGTCGACAGGATAGGCTATACCGATTTTGCCATCTTGACTTTGTCATGACCAAAGAATGATGGTGTTGATTGCAGAGCGACTTGCCATGTCAGTGTGCCCCTCCCTTTCCTTGGGGGTGTCAATCCTCCTATTGATCACTATCTCCACATTTCCCTACTAATTACTAGAATGTCGTAGTGGTAAGGGTCAAGAGAAAAGAAGGAAAATGATATTTAATTCAAAGGCTTGTGTTTTAGAATTGTTTTATTTTGACAAAAAATGGTTTTTGTAAGCACGGCTAGCCAAGGTTGGTTAGAGTGTTTAGGCTAGTTTAAACAAACATTTGTTTATGGAGTGGCGTCTTATTCTATGGCGCTTGTTATGACTGATTGACTTCCCTAGTCTGCCCTTTGGGTTTTCAGTCTAGGATGTTGTGTTTTGTTTTGTCCTAACTTTTGTATAGGTTTCTTTTTTCTTGTTTTAGGAAACCTAGCGGACTTTATTTTGTAACCCTAATTTTTGCCTAGGATACCCTTTATGGTTGTTCGGGTTTCCTAGTGGGCTTACCCTAACTTTTGCGTAGCCCCCTTGGTGGGTTTCCTACCGGGTATCTTGCCTTTTCTTTTCGGCCTTTGGCTTCTATGGGCTTCTTTTGATTTTCTTTTCTCTTTGTACAACATTGGCGAAACATGACTTTATTATGATGAGGTATAACCTTATTTTGTGTTTCTAGTCAATCAGTAGTGATGGATTTGACTTTTACTTTGGTTAATTGCGCAGTTTGATTACTTTGACGCGTTTTGAAAATGTTTGCTTAAACATGGTTATTAATGAGGTTTAGATATGAATAGCAAGAAGAGAAACATATAGTAAGAATGACATTCTTTGTAATTAATAGGGAAATATGTTCCCTACAATGCTCGGGGGTCGGGCTGGCCCCAAGGAGTAATCTCTAATAGTCATTGGATTTACAAACCCTAAGAATTAGAAGGAGAACACCTAATGACTAAAGTCGCTTTTTACCTAATGACTAAAGTTGCTTTTGACGCTTGAACCCCTCTATTTGGGAAAATCTGATTCAAGGTATGGAGGGGAGACTTCCCTTTTCTCTGTGCAGCTTGTTCCTTTGTAGGATTATGCTTCAAAGGATTGTCTTTAAAATCTGGTGGCTCCCTTATTCCTTGAGAGTTTCTAATGAGCCCTTGTTTGGGTGACATCCATATTTTCTCATCATGTAGGTCACCTTCATATTGTTGGGGAAGTCTTTTCATATTGGCAAAAGGTATTTCAAAGGTCCTCTTTAGCCGCTTTCATTCAAAGTAGGGCAGACGACTTGCTGATCCGAATGTTGTCTTTGTGACCAGCTTATTGCCTACGGTGAATTTGTCTCTTTTGGTGGAGCGTTGAAAGAACTGCCTTAGCGTCATGAGTCCAAAGTCTTCTCAGTTTCCCCTTTGGATTATGTTTTTCTTCGATCTTATTATTTTTCCTTTATTCTTGGGAGCATTGTCTGGTAGCTCCTCGGGGGGAGTAGATTCTTCTACTTCTAATCCCGCCCCCCAATGTTGGTTATGCTGGAGATATCCTCACTAATGGGCGGTGTTTTTGCGTATCTGCATGGTGCAGCCTTTTCCGAGGCGTGAACAAATGTAGTGGCATCCTTGCCCCCTCTTCCTTATTAACTTGGATACCCAACAGTTGAGGCTTATTATCCTCCTTAGGCGGATCAACCGTTGGAGAGAATTTGACGACGAAAGGTTTGCTCTTCATCTTACTTCGATTCATGGAAAACACATCGACTAATCCTTTCTTTTTATTACCTTATTATTATTAAAGTGAGGATGAATGTAATTTATGAATGCAATTTATGAATACAATAGACACTTGAAGAGATGATAAAAACAAACAATTTTATTTATTTCATCCAGACAGTGTACATTCCTCAATGCAATGTTTCGAAGTTCATTTTTTTTTTTTAAAAGTGGAGAAGCCTAAATGAACCCATAGGCATGTTAGAATTTCTATTTATTTTCTTTTTGACTTCCCGTGCATGGCATGCGAATGCCCTAATCCTCTTTTCATGGTATTGAGGAATGTCCACTTCTTCGATTGTCTATTATTAGATGCATGTTATGAGGATGAAGTTTGGTGGATGCATGTATGCAAGTGTTTATTTTTTTCCTAAACATTATCATGTTTTATTTTCTAACATGATGTATGATAGTGTTTGAGATTTTGTGTTTTTTTTTGTATGAGGATGATGGCATGAAGAATATCAGCCGCTTTCTAGAATGTCAAAAGATTTTTATTGTTTAAAATGAATGATTTATGAGATGAATATTCCTTAAGACAATAACTTAGGTACCCTCCCCAAAGCTTACGCTTTGTGGGGTATCATACCCACCTCGATGTAATGGTTCCTCCCCCATCACAGATTTGACAAGTATAATGTCTAGAAGTGTGGGCACTGGTTTCTGTGGCTAGAATTTGGCTGCAGGGTTGTTCAAGAACTAGAAGTTGGTTCTTGGTGAAGGTTTAGGTGCAAGGACTGTAATTTTTGTTCTTGTGGTAGATTGGGTGATTGGAATTGTAATCTGTAAAACATTCAATCTAGTGGAACTCAGCTAAAATTTGGAAGGGAACTGGACGTAGCCCTAGGATTGGGTGAACCAATATAAATCTTGGTTGTATCTTTCTAAATCTTTCTCTCTTTAATTCTTTTGTTGTCTTTATTTTTTATTGATTGCTTTGTTTGATTCAAGAATTGGTCAGGACTCTTAATCTTTGAAATAGATAATCTGTATATTGCGAAAATCTTTCAAAGATCAATTCACCCCCCCCCCTCTTGATCTCAGCCTACTTTTCTAACAGAGTATGAACCCCTCATCTAGTTGGTAGAGTTTGCAGTCCACCATTGTAGGACCGGATGAGTATAAACCCCTCATCTGGTTGGTAGAGTCCATTTTGTAGGACTGGTAACAACTTACTGTTCTAGCTCATGCGCAGGTTGATGGGGAATAGTTTTTGTTGGGGGATATCCTGACTTTTCTGGTGTAGTCGTCCGGTGTGTCAGGGATTCTTTATTTTTGGCTTTTCCATAGTCATCCAGCTTGTTGATTACTGGGGGTTCTTTGTTAAATGCCTCTGAAGTAGGTAGGAATCCATTGGGATTTGTTGATTTTGGTGGTGCCCCTAGGTAGGCGGATGCTTCGTTGAGGTTTTGGTGATGCCTCTGGTTAGGCAGGTGCTTCATTGGAAGTGAAGACTTTGGCTGTATTATTTTGCTCTTGAACAGGTTGATGTTCCTCTTGGGGATGTTGGCTCTTGACTGCTAGCTCTTGCCTATGCACGGGTAAGTGACTCTCTGAGGATGTGAATTTGTAAACTGTCTTTGTAGTAGGCTCCTTGGTGATGATGCTTTCTCTTTTTTTATGATCCACCGAGGATTGATTGCCTTCCCGGGGATCTGATTTTGGTTTGCCTCCTGGGGGATGGAGTTCTGACTCCTTGTTTGTTGCTGGTATGAGCGAACTTATCGATGCTCTTATTCCATTAGGGAATGGACATTCTGTTTACCTAAAAATTAGGATTTTTATTTAATTTTTCCTTTTTCCACAATTTATCTCTCTTTTTTTGCGATTTGAAATTTGGCTTTTTTCTTTCCTAATAATGCGTGCGCCTTTTTACTTTTTATTTCTTTTATGCACGTAGGCTTCTTCTTCTTTTTGGGGATCCGCAGGGGATTTCCTTTCTCGTGGCCCGCTTGGGGGTTTTAATGGCCTTTCTTTGTCATGGCTTTTTCTTTTTGGTCATCTGCTGAAGATGAAGGGTTTTCTTTTTTTCTTTTTGTTGGAACCCTAAGAATATGAAGGTTTGGATTCCTTGATCGTTTGATGATTTTTGAAGCCTTTATTCTCCATTGAGGAATGTGGCAGAGACTATGGGTGAGTGTGCTTGGTGACTCATGTGATGGCGATGCTGAGCCATGAGGAGTATTTTTGTTTTGCCTTTTGAGATAGGAAAGCTTGGGGATATTCAAACCTTTCTGTCGGCTTTTCTTTTACGATGTCTAATGATTGTGCCCTCTCTTATTGGATAGAAGAATGATGACTGGAGCTTTGGCTTCTGGAAGCTCCTTATTTCTTCTGGAGTTGCTTGATTATTGGAGGTGACTTGCTCTGCTTTCTTGAGAGGAGCTTTATTTGGAGACTTGTTTTGAGCGCTTCCTATTTTTCAATCCCAAACATGGAGCTAGTCTCCTTATATGAATGAATACTTTTCATTTTTTTGTTATTTATCTGACATAATTTTTATTTCTTTTGTTTTTTTATCCTGAAAAAGTAGTTTTTGTGCGACTACTTATGTGTGGATGCCCTAAATACGATTTATTTTTTATTTGATGCATCTAGGAAAGTGACTGGCATTCTCCTATTGGACTTTCATGATTATGCTGATGGGCTCCTTTTTTATTCATATTTTTGTAGCCCTAACTTTTGCCTAGACCGCCTTTATGGGGTTTTCGATCTAGCGAGTTGCCTTCATTTTTGCCTAGGATATCTTAGCGGACTTTTTCCTTTTTAACGAGTGCCTTATCTTTTGCCTAGACCGCCCTTTGTGTGTTTTCAATCTAGCAGGTTGCCCTATCTTTTGCCTAAGAATCTCCTAGTAGGCATTATTCTTTTTTTTTTCATTTTTCTTTTTAAATACTTCCTTGTTTGATATGCATGATATGATCTTGACAAAATATTTTACACATATTTATGATTCATAAATAGAGAGACATTTCCATAATTTGGTCAAGAGAAAGGAAATGAAAGAGAATTTTATTAACATGTATAAACAAAGGATTATTATTTTTGTAGAAGGATTACAAATGGAATTTAGAAGAATGGCATGTCAAGGTTGACTAAACTGTGTGGGCTACAACAATCATGTCTATGATATTTGTCCCCTTGGTTCTCGTAGTTGCTTTTGTTGAGATGTTCGAGCCCGGAATGAAGACTATGCAAGCTTGTCTGCTTCTGGAAGGATGTTGTCTTAGCCGCCTTCCGGTTTTCAACTAAGGCAACCATTGCTCTTTTCTTTCTTCTCTCCCTTTTTTTGAAGCCTCTAAATTTTGCTTAGGACGTATCCTAGCGAGGCGAGTGGACCCTAACTTTTGCCCAGGATGCCCTTTACGGGTTTTCATCCTGGCAGGCATGAGCAATGTGCTTCAAGCATAATACTTCTTCACCATATTAGGGTTGATCAGGTGTCAAAGTTATTTTCAGTACATGTCGGTGAGGATAAGAATTCCTCCCGAGGAAGCTCATTTAACCGCAAAGGGTCTTTCACAATTTGCCGCCCATTTTCCCATTTTGTCCTTTGGGGCCGGAATCAATTCATTTACCATTAAATCTCCCTCATGGTAAATATGGGGGTTAACCTTTTTATTGTAAGTTTTTTTTTATCCTCTTTTGATAGGCTTTGTTCATGACGTATGGTGTTCAATCATTTTTCTTTGATTAGATTCGAGTGATTGTATCAACCTTGGACCCACTCAGCTTTTGTCAATTTTGCTTCCATGATAACTTGTAGGGAAATTATTTCGACCTCTATTGGTAGTACGGACTCCATGCATATACAGGGAAAATGGAGTGGCTTCTATGGAGGATTGTACGGAACTTTGATAACCATCAAGGGCAAAAGGCGATATTTCATGCCAATTTTTGTAGGTTTTGACCATCTTCTGGGTGATCTTCTTGATGTTCTAATTGGTTACCTCTACTGCACCCTTCATCTTAGGTTGGTAGGGAGAGGACTTATGATGTTGGATTCTCATGTCTTGGCATGTCATGGTAAGACCATGCACATGTGTCCATATACTCCCTTATTTTTTTTGCTAACCCATCCTCGATGTTATCAATGATTTGGGTATCAATACTTATTTCTTTTTCTCTTGCCTCCAAATTGATGGCCTTGATTTCTTCTCGGTAGGGCTACATGTATTGAGCTTGCTTTATTAGCAGCCTTTGCATGTCCAGGGAGATAGTCCCCTTCTCACTGTCTGACCCGATTCATTTGCCTTCGGCTTTCGGATCCCTAGAGAGTCATCCATCACAGACATGATTGTTTTTATTTACGGTTCTATTTAGGCTTGGATTTCATTGTCAATTGTGTTAAGGGAGAAAAGAATATGAATGCTTATGAGAATGCCTCATTTTATTGATAAAAAGAAATGTTTACAAAGCTCTTTTAGTCAAGGATCTGGCGGCCACGGGCGGGGACCGCGAGAGATATGCAAGAAACTTCAAAAAAATGAAGAGCCCTAGTCAGCTAGCCCTCTCTATCCCTCCTCATTTCTCTAGTGGCGATAGAGGCTTGATATCCACATCGGGAGCGTTGAAGGTGATCCACCTAGCGTTTAATAAATCTTGAACTTTATGCTTCAAGTTCAACCAATCTTCCACAGGATGTCTAAGAGCACTCGAGTGGTAATCACAATTTTCATTCGGCTTATACCACTTGGGGTAAGGTGGACCCGTCTTCTTTGGGGGGATACGTACTAGGAGCTTGGCCTCTAACAGCTTCGGCAGCAGACTCCCATAAGAGGTTGGAATGAGGGTGAACTCCTTTCTTTGCTTTCGTGACTACCTAACTTGTTGCGCAGAGGTAGAAGGAGTGGTAAGGTTCATGGCATTCATGTTTCTCTCCTCCTTCTTGCTAAGGAACTTCCTGAATGATGCATTTGGAGCGGGAGGTTGAGTGATCCTTCCGCTCTTCAGTCCTTGCTCCACCCTTTCGCCTATGTGGTCGATGTGGATGCCTTGATGGCGCATTAGTTCCATTAACTACATTATCTGCTCCTTCATGGAATTAAGTTCAGTGATGAGCTTGTAGTTCTGTTCTTCTATGTGCTTCATTAACTGAGTCATTTGCTCCTTTATGGCGTTAAGCTCAATGGTGAGCTCACGATTTTGTTCTTTTGATTGCTCCATCCTCCTGATCTATTTTGCGCGAATGAGGACAAGAAGAAGACTAGCCACTTTCTAGGATGCACATGGATTAGATTTTTTATTAAAAATGAATGATTGGTGTGGGATAGATACTCCTTAAGACAATGGCTTTCATATCATCCTTAAAGCTTTATGTTTCACGGAACACCTTACCCACTTCGGTACAATGGTTCCTTCCCCATCATGGTTTTGACAAGTATAACGAAGGTCACCATATACCTTAGTACATTTGTCCCTTCCTTATGGATGGTTACAAATGTGCTTGGGGCCTCTTTCACCTTTGTCTTACGGATATCTAATGCCCCCTAGCATGAATGTGTTTATGCATGCATTAGTGCAAAAAGGCGGCAAATGTTCAAAGTGATATAACTTTTGACTGAGACATTGGATTTGGACGCACAACATATCAAAACGAAGAGGAAAGAGTGAAGAACAGGAGGCAAATACCCAACAGGGATTTGGCCCAACAATTTTCCCAAAAAATGCTCCTAAGACCCATTTCTTGAGAGATTTATTAAGATGATGCGTATGCATACTTTCCTTATGCATTTATTTTCTCTCTTGATTTTTCCACTTATGAGGTGATGTGTTATGAATGATACGACTTTGTCAAAATTCTTTTTATTGTAATAGGTATTTTTTATTGCTTAATTTTTTATTTATTTTTTTAAACCTTTTATCTCTTCTGTCGGTCAACGTGGCTACTTAGCTTACAAAGAACCTGAAACCAGGCTAGCTAAAATGAAAGCTGTCTGAGATAAAGTTGTTTATTACAAAAGAATAGTTTTAACGTCACTTATCTCTTCTGTTGGACTGCATGGCTACTTAGCTTACAAAGAACCTGAAACCAGGCTAGCTAAAAGGCAGACTATTCGAGATAAGGGTGTTTATTGTGAAAAGATTTTTTGAGATTTTTCTTTTATTTTTCTGTTGTATGTTTATGTTATGCAACAATCAAATGCAACAAACAGATGCACACACAATTCATTCATCCGCGAACAAGTAGGATGATGTTTTTAATCACGAGGTAAAGTTTTCCTGTAGAAGAGTGCATATTCAGGGTAGTTCTAAGTTTTCTCACTAAGGACAGGCCTCCAAGGTGCCCCCATTATAGGGTCCCCACTCTCCAGCCTTCCGACCATGCATGGCACTAAGGTCTTAGTCAGTCTTTGTGCCAAAAGAGGAAGGTTATCACCTTGAGTGGTGGTTTCTGACCATACTGGTGGGCTCATGGCTCTCACTACGACAAATCGTACCTGCCACCCACTCCCTATGAATTTCCCACTTGCCCCCAGGTATAGGGGGAATTGTTGTGTGCAAGGGTTTGTGTACAGTTTGTATTTCAAACAATTGCAAAAAATAAACAAACAACAGTTATTAAAGCCAAGCAATTAAAGCATGTTATAAAACAAGGCAGGGTAAAAGCGAAATTTTTAAGTCTTTTATTTATCAAACTAGTACATCACTAAATGGGATCAACTCTCTAGCTTCCCCAACGGAGTCGCCATCTGTCGCCGCCGTCAAAAGAGGCAGTCGGAGTGACGCGATAGTTTTGCTTCGACTCGCGTTTTTTAAAGATATGGTTCAACGCTTTTAGGTTGTCCGATAACCGGGTTGGATCTAAAGGCGAGGTTTTCGAAAAGGGTTTTAGAGTCTCCACTAATGTTTTATCTAGAAACATTGGAATAGGAAGAAAAAGAAGGCGTTGGTTTAGAAAAACCAACTTTGGCTATTATAACCAGAGTTGAGTAAGGGAGTTAGTTATGTGTAGGGAAGGTATTAGCTTCCCTACGACATCCCTTTCGGGTTCCCTATGATGGACAATTTATCTTATAAATAAAGAACTCTTAAAATTATGCTTTTACCCTTATTTATTAATTTGTAGAATATTGTTGACTACATGGCCCTAAATGATTAATGCACAACAATACTATATAAGAAAGCAGTAAAGTAGGGAAGAGAATGTGTAGGAACCTTCGAAGCAAGCTTTTATATGAATTCTTTGAAATAAGGTACTTTTTTACAATCCCCCACTCTATAATGTTGGTTGCTCTTCCTTGCAATACTACAGAACGCTCTCTAAGAATACTAAGAAACTTCGGAAATGCTTCGGAGGGGTCCTAGGAGAATAATTCGAAGAAAGTACAAAAGGGAAAGTGGAATAATGTTCTGAAAAGGGTGAGGAATTCCCCCCCTTTTATAGAAATTTGCGCCTGTCAGGTCGGGACCGTCGTCTCGCCTGACAAGGTCGGGACCATCGTCTCGCCAAATGAGACGATGGTCTCACCTTAGGCATGTGGCGAGACGGCGGTCTCGCCGAATGAGACGGCGATCTCGCTGAATGAGACGGCGATCTAGCCATTGGTGATTGGCGAGACGGCAGTCTCGCCATTGGCAAGTGGCGAGACGGCGGTCTCGCCAAACGAGACAGTGGTCTCGCCATTGGCAAGTAGCGAGATGGTGGTCTCGCCAAACAAGACGGTGGTCTCACCCTTAGCCGATGGCCACAAGCCCCTGGAGATCTAGTGCGAAATCCAGTGTGGGATGGAGGGCCAACTGGGTCCCTCGACGTATCAGCATTCCCATGCTGACCAGGACTGACCCGTTGATGGACTCGGGTCACAAGTTGGAGGCCAGCTCTTCCCGGCCAGGGCACCCCCATCTTTCTGCCAGGGGAGTCATGAGAGGAGCCACGAGGACGACCCCCGCTGATCTGTTCCCGAAGTCCTTGAGGGCTCTCAGGAAGAAGTAGCCGGCCGGGGTTGCAGCGCCGCTTCTGGCTCATGCAATAAAGTACGAAGAGGTCAGGGAGGGATACCTTACCCTGACTCTCTTTTCTCCCATGGATGGTTCCTGCCAGCAGCTTGTGACAAATGCGGAGTGCTGGGGGCAGCGCGGAGCCCCTCATCAGCGTGGGCAGCGTGGTGGCTCCTGTGAGCTCATGCCACATTTCGGCGGCAGTGAGGTTGGTGGGCCGGGAGCAGATGGCCTCACGGTATCCACGGGTCAATGTGTCCTCGGGCCGGACGAACCCGATGGCCATGTTGAACTCGTCGAGGGTGGTGGCCTGGTATCTTCCACCCATGAAATAGGTCACCATTTTAGTGGGCTGCAGGCCCGGGACCGTGGAGGGGACCTCGGAGTAGGAGACAGAGGCCAAGAATTCCAGTACCGCTTGTGGGTACACATGTGTAGGTGGTGGCTGCAGCAGAAAGCCCCACCCGATGCTGTCTATGCGGGCTCGGACATCGTCCTCCCACCCAAATTCAGCCAGGATGCTGAAGTCAAGTCTCAGCATCGGGTGCCACGGATAAGTCTGGATGTTGTCGAGGCGGGCCTGGTGCTGTGGCGACAACTGAGAGGGATCCTGGGGTGGCAGTGCCGCAGAACTGCTGGCACCGGCAGTGCTCCTTCTCTTCCTAGAGGCGCTTCTACCAAACATGTTGACTAGGGGGGTGCTTGGGAGTGCAAAAACTGAGAAATGGAGGTTTTGGAGGCAAGGAGAGCTGTGAAGAACCCCCTAAGCACGCCCCCTATATATAGCAAATTTTTCCAATTCGAGACCGCCGTCTGGGAAGGCGAGACGGCGGTCTCGAGTCTCCTTCAAATCAAGACGGTGGTCTCGATTTTGGGTAAGTCGAGACGGCAGTCTCGTGGGTCGAGACGGCGTTCTCGTCTTGTCGGGGGATCGAGACGGCGGTCTGGGAGATCCAGACGGCAGTCTCGAATTACGGAAGAGTTTTTTTTTTTTTTTTAAAGAGAAAATAGGACCTGGTTCAAAAACATTTTTATGCATGCAATGTTTTCATGTTTGATGTCCTATAATGCCTATTTTGATTAAATTTTCGGAAGGATTTAACCGACGTGTCTTGTAGCGCCGAGTGCCCTCTGATCTGTGCTTTCGTACTTGCTGTACCATGCTGGACTTTTGTGACCGAAGAGTCATTTTGTTTTTCTTCTTTTCTTTCTCTTTTCCTTTTTTCTTTTTTTTCTTTTGCAGCACACTCTTTGTCATGTAGTGCCCCTTTTTCCTCACTTTAGGGATTTCAATCCTCTTGTTAACTATACGCCTCCATATTCCCAAATTAATTATTAGAATATTGATGTGAGGGTCAAGAGAAAAGAAACAAAGAGGCAAATTTCAATGGCTTGTGTTTTAGAGGGTTAATTTTTATTGATAGAGTTTTTGTAAGCATGGTTGGCTAGGGTTAGGCTTAGGTGTTTAAGCTTTTGTCTAAGCAAACAGTTTCCTTTCTCCCCTTTTTTTTGTACTTGCGCCCTTTTGGTTTTATTCCTATTGCTTTTTAATGGCTAGCTGATTTCCCTAGATCGCCCTTTGGGTTTTCGAACTAGGATATTGTGTTTGGCCCTAACTTTTGTCTAGGTTCCCTCTTTTTGTAATTTTTGGAGAATCCTAGCGGACCTTATTTTGTAACCCTAACTTTTGCCTAGGCTACCCTTTATTGTTGTTCGGGTATCCTACCGGGTCGACCCTATCTTTTGCGTAGCCCCCTTAGTGGGTTTCCTACCGGGTAATTTTGCCCTTTTCTTTGGCCTTCGGCTTCTCTGGGCTTTTCTCTCTTTTTTTTTTGTTTTTGTTTTTTGTGTATTGATTTTTATTCACAATATTGGCGAAGCATGACTTTCTTTATGGATGAGGTGAAGTCTTATTTTTATGTGCTTCTAATCAACTAGCTTGACGATGATAGCAATGGTAAATGTTGATTATTTGAATACGCTTTTTATTCTTCTTCTTTTTTCGTTTACTTAGACAGGGTTATTTATGTGGTCTAGTCAGAAATAGAAAGAAGAGAAGCAGATAGTAAGAATCATTCTTTATTAATTAATAAGGGAATATGTGCCCTGAAATGCCCGGGGGTCGGGCTAGCCCCGGGGGATAATCTCTAACAATCCTGGGGTTTACATCCCTTAAATGAAGAAAAAGATTTCCTAATGACTAAGGTGGCTCTTGGCGCTTGCACCCCTCCACTTCGGAAAATTTGCTTGAGTGTGCAGAGGGGAGACTTCCCTTTTCTTCTTTCCGCTCGGCCATTAGTAGGGTCATATCCTAGGCCATACTTGCAAGGATTGTCTTTGAATTCTGGGGGTTCCCTCATGCCTTGGGAATCTGCCCCCAGTCCTTGGCCAGGATGGTAACCATGCTTTAACATCATGCGGGCTACCTTTGTATCTTTGGGAAGTCGCTCTACGCTGGCAATTTCGAGCGCTTGAAAAGATGTTTCAAGGGCCTCTTCAGCCGCATCC
This sequence comes from Sphenostylis stenocarpa, assembly GCA_963425845.1. Taxonomy (NCBI): domain Eukaryota; kingdom Viridiplantae; phylum Streptophyta; class Magnoliopsida; order Fabales; family Fabaceae; genus Sphenostylis; species Sphenostylis stenocarpa. The sequence continues at coordinate 33,788,525 of OY731400.1, read as the reverse complement.
ACATAAGGCTGGGTGGAAGGTCCACTGATCAGGATATCATCCTCTACTTGGACCGTGATCAATTTGTCGTCCACTGTGAACTTGACTTTCTGCTGGAGCGTTGAAGGTACTGCCTTAGCGTCATGAATCCAAGGCCTGTCGAGGAGACAACTATATGCTGGAGTAATATCCATGACATGGAAATCGACGTCGAAGATAGTAGGTCCGACTTGAATTGGCAAGTTAACCTCGCCCACTACTTCTCGTTTAGATCCGTCGAAGGCTCAAACGATGGTGCTGCTTGGGCGCAAATGGGTTCCTTGGATATTCAACTTGTCTAGTGTGCACTTGGGCATCACATTCAAGGATGACCCATTATCCACAAGAACTGTGGCGACGAGGTACTCCTTGCACTTGACTGAGATGTGCAAGGGCTTGTTATGGTTTGACCCTTCGAGGGGGAGTTCTTCCTCTGTGAAGGTGAGGTGATCGCTTGTCGTAATGGGACCGACGATCCTCTCAACCTTTTCTTGGGATATTGTATGAGGCACGTGCGCTTCGCTCAAGACCTTTAGCAGGGCGTTTCTATGCGGTTCCGAGCTCAATATTAAAGATAATAATGTTATCTTTGCAGGTGTGCGATTGAGCTGGTCTATAATGGAATACTCACTTGGATTCCTTATTTTCTTTTTCTTCTTCGGTCTTTTTATTTTTTCCTTTATTTTTGAGGACCTCTTCTTGTGTGTCCTTGGGGGAGTAGACTCTGTTGAACATTCAAGGACTTGATGCTGCACTTGATAGACATGAAGATTGTTGATTTCGATGATGATTCAAGAACACAAAGACTTAGAGTGATGAAGACTTGTTTTGTATTGTAATAACTCTGTTTCAATTAGATTGAGTCTGTAATATTAGAGTTTAAGATAGCCGATACATAGTCTGCACCTTAGAAGCTTCAAAAAGCTCAAATATATCATCCAGGCTCGACTTTAATCGATTAAATAGGGAAATAATCGATTAAAACAGTGAGAAAAATCATTTTCTGTAACAACTCACTGGTTTAATCGATTAAACCAACTTTTAATCGATTATCAGGCAGTTTAATCGATTAAACCACCTTTTAATCGATTAAAACAGAGAGGTTTGGGTTCTGTTGATATTTGGCTCTGTTTTAATCGATTAATACTTCTTTTAATCGATTATTTCAGTCAGATTTTGATTTTTAACTTCAAATCAAATCTATTTTCGAAAACCCTTTTCCCAAGAACCCTAATTCCGAAAATCCCAATTCCCAAACCCTAATTTCTCTACTTAAACTCTTCTATGGCACTCAGAAAACAAGAACAACCTTTTTCATACAAAAGTTAAGTGTTGTAAGTGCCAGAGAACTGTTTGTTGCAAGAAAAAGGGGCTTTATGAACCTGGTGTGGGCTAGAAGCGATAAGAATCACTAAGTGGAGTTCTTAGTGGATTGTGTGTTGTGCTGTCTCTGGGGAAAGTTTTTCTTCAACTCTTGTGGATTTCAAGAGAGGTGTTATCTTTACTTTATCTCTTCCATTGTAAATTGTTTGTAATAACTTTGTTTATAGTGACAGCGTTAATCCTCTGTTTGAGTGATTAGCAACTAGACGTAGGGTCTTTTGATCCGAACCAGTATAAATTTCCTGTGTAAGACTCTATCCCTTTCTCTATTTACATTTACACAGATTTTAATCGGTAAAATTTGGGGAAAATTTTGAAAACCTAATTTTTATTAAGAAACCAATTCACCCCCCCTCTTGGTTTTTGTCCGACCACGCGAACATTCCGCTGCGCGATTCTAACAAGTGGTATCAGAGCTTGCTTTGATAGTCATTCAAATTTTTGAAAATGGCCGGACAAAATCAAACTTTTGCCGAAGGTGCGTCTATCAACAGACCCCCACTTTTTGCGGGTCAAAATTATCCTTTTTGGAAGGTACGAATGCAAATCTTTTTAGAGTCTGTTGATAGAGGCGTTTGGGACACTATTTTAAACGGTCCATTTGTTCCTAAAGTTACTGAGAACTGTGTAGAAGTTCCCAAACCTTTTTCTAAATGGACTGCAGAAGAAAACAGGAAAGCCCAATATGATGTTAGGGCTAGAAATATAATTTCATCTGCTTTAACCCTTGATGAGTTTTACAGAATATCTGTTTGTAAAAGTGCTCAAGAAATGTGGGATAAACTAAGAGTAACTTATGAAGGAACCGATGATAGTGACGCGATTTCGGAGTCAAGTGATCTGGAAATAGAAGCTAACATTTGCTTGTTGGCAAAAGACAATATATCTTCCGACTTTGAGGTTAGTGATTCCGACTCATCCTCAAGTGATGATGAAAATGATTTTGATGAATTACAAAATGCATATAATGATTTGTTTAGTGCCTTTAAGGACTTGAAAAATGAATACAAAGTTGTGAAAAAGAATTTAAGTAGATCCGAAAAGGAAATTGACTCTTTAAAAATGAAAATTACATGTTTAGAAGAAAAAGAGGTATTAGACACGAAAATTGTATGTTTAGATGAGGATAAGAATTTAGCATGTGAAACTTGTAAAGAGCATGAATATGACATAGATATCCTAAATCATCTACTTGATAAAGCCGAAATGGAAATAAGTGATCTTAAGAAGGATAAAATTGTTTTTGCTCAAAATAATGTAAATCATCAAGTTTCTATGAAAAAGTCTAAAACTAAAAAGAAAAGAGTATGGGTAGAAAAAGAAACTTGCGCATCTATGGTTAGAAATGCATCATTTTCAAATGCTACATCTAAAGCATGTTTTTATTGTATGAAACATGGTCATACTTCAAATAGATGTAAAATTAAGCATTTTGGTGTTCCTAAAGGAAAATATATTTGGGTTCCTATAGTTAAATGAATTGTTTGTCTCTTGTATTTATTGAAAGAAAATTGATCATTTAGTATGTTTTGAATAGGATGCTCATTAGGCCAATTATAAAATCAACTCCCTATGAATTGTTAAATGGTAGAAAGCCTAATGTTGCTCATTTGAAAATTTTTGGATGTAAGTGCTTTGTGTTGAATAATGGAAAAGATAACTTAGGAAAATTTGACTCTAAAGCTGATGAGGGAATTTTCTTAGGTTATTCATTAACTAGCAAGGCTTATAGGGTGTTTAATAGGAGAACTTTGAATATAGAAGAATCTATACATGTTACCTTTGATGAGATTGTAGACCTTGGGGGAAATCCTCTTGAGTCAAATAAAGAAATTGCAGGTGATGATGAATATATAAGAGAGGCTCTTGATGAATTATATTTGGAAGAAAATGAGCCTTCTCAAACGCCTGAATTAGCAAAAGAATGGCAATCACCTAGAGGACTCTCAATGGACAATATCATTGGTGATATCTCAAAAGGGGTAAGAACTAGAAACATGACTAATTTTTGTATGTCTGTTGCTTTTGTGTCACAGATTGAACCCAAGAATGTTGAGGAAGCACTTAAAGATGACCAATGGTGCATAGCCATGCAAGAAGAACTTAACCAATTTGAAAGGAATCAAGTCTGGGAATTAATCCCAAGGGAAGAATCATATCAAGTTATTGGAACCAAATGGGTGTTTAGAAATAAACTTGATGAAGATGGGAACATAACAAAGAATAAAGCTAGACTTGTTGCAAAAGGCTATTGTCAAGAGGAAGGTATAGATTATGATGAAACTTATGCTCCTGTTGCCAAGTTAGAGGCTATACGCCTACTTCTTGCCTATGCATCTTTAATGAAATTTAAACTATATCAAATGGATGTTAAAAGTGCATTTTTGAATGGTTTTATTAAAGAAGAAGTTTATGTGGAGCAACCCCCTGGTTTTGAGGATTTTAGTTTTCCTAATCATGTTTTTAAATTAAAGAAAGCATTATATGGGTTGAAACAAGCTCCTAGATCTTGGTATGAGAGGCTAAGTAGTTTCCTAACTTCAAATGATTTTACTAGAGGAAAAATTGATTCTACACTGTTTATAAAGAAAGTAAAAGAACATATCTTATTGGTCCAGGTTTATGTTGATGATATTATTTTTGGATCAACTGATAATTCGTTATGTGTAGAATTTGCTAAGATAATGCAGGGAGAGTTTGAAATGTCTATGATGGGAGAATTGACATTCTTCCTTGGACTACAAATCAAGCAATTTAAAGATGGCATTTTCATCTCTCAAACCAAATACTGCAAAGAGATCCTTAAAAAGATTGGAATGGACACCTCAAAGGAAGCTAACACACCCATGGGAACTTCATGCTATCTAGACAAGGATGAATCAGGTTTGGAAGTTAATCAAACTATGTATAGAGGTATGATAGGATCAACTGTTATACTTAACGCAAGTAGACTCGATATTATGCATTTTGTACTGTGTGTGTGCTAGATTTCGAGGCTTGTCCTGAAGAATCTCATCTAATTGCGAGTGAAACATATTTTAAAATACTTAAAAGGAACTACTGGTTTTGGTTTGTGGTATCAGTCGATGCTTGTATGAGTTTAATAGGATATTCTGATGCGATTATGGTGGATGTAAAATTGATAGGAAAAGTACTAGTGGGACATGTCATTTGTTAGGTTCATCCTTAATATCTTGGCATTCTAAGAAACAGGCATGTGTTGCTTTATCTACCATTGAAGTCTGAATATATTGCAGTTGGTAGTTGTTGTGCTCAAATTACGTGGATGAAACAACGAGTTAGAAGATTATAGTATCTTTTTAAATGACATTCGTTGATGTGTGATAATACAAGTGCAATAAATCTTACTAAGAATCCAGTAATGCACTCTAGGACTAAACATATAGAAATAAGACATCACTTTTTGAGAGATCATATCGACAAAGGAAAGCTGTAAAATAGAGTATGTAGATACCAAACGTCAATTAGCGAGATATTTTTACTAAGCCTCTACCCAAGGATAGATTCTATGATCTTAGAAGAGACTTAGGGATATTAGAAATAGCTTAAATTCTGCTTAATTTGACTGTTTTTGGATGGTTGTAAGGTTATAATTCATTTTGTAGGATGTTCATAGGTTATCATGTGTTAAAACACTCAAAACAGGGCATTCCTCTCTGGAATAATCGATTAATTGGAGTAATAATCAATTATTTGCATCCAAAACACTTAAAACAGGGTATTCCTCTCTGGAATAATCGATTAATTCATCCATTAATCGATTAAAACCAGTAATAATCGATTAACAGCCCAAAATAATCGATTAAATGGGTGCGGAAGTGATTTAATCGATTAATTTGAATTTTAATCGATTAAATCCGACCAATTTTGCTTCCTAGCCGTTGCCAACGGATATTTTGACCATTATTCCCTTCCATATGAACGTTGGAGATGCTTGGTTATAAATAGGGACCTTCATTTCACTTCTACTCACTTCTATCTCTTGAAATCAAGCTATCTTGCCTTATTCTAGCTATCTTGCCCTCTTCTCACTACACTTAGCTTTCTAAATCTTCTTGTTATTCCTCTAATCTTTCAATGGCCTCATCTTCTCGTGCTAAGATCCCTACTAGAAGAAGATCTGCACCCTCATCTCGACCCCGTCCTAATTCCATAGAAGGATGGATTTACGATACTGAGATGGCCAACAAGAATTTCGACCTCTCTGGAAGGAAAGGGCTATTATTTCTCCCAAGTTTCTTATTGGTGAGCAATTCATCAATAGGGGATTCAATTTTCCCAACCTTCTTGAAATTCAAGGAGTTCTTCCCTTCATCCAAATGCAAGGTACTTATTATCCGGACTTGGTTAGGGTATTTTACTCTAGATTTAAATTTAGAGATCAAATTGCTACCTCTAGAGTAAAAGGCGTCACAATTATTCTTGACAATGATATTTGGGAAAACGTCGCTCACTTTCCAATTAGAGAAGATGCTATGGTGAGTTAGATGATTTTGACAGGTTCTTAGCTTACCGTTCTTTTCTGAGAAATCCCTCCATGGAGATTGGGCGTCTCCTTCATGTTGGACCTTTAAAGAAGGATGAACGCATGATTCGCCATCTAATTGTTTGGATCCTATGTCCTCGAGCTACAAATCATGCCCAATGTTCTTCCATTGATCTTCGTATTATTCATGCCATAATGAATAATGAGCCATTAGATTGGGGCGTTCTTGTCACAATGACCATGTTAAAAGCAAAACGTCATCCCACATTCAAAATTCCATATGCTTTACTTGTCTCTCGTATTCTTGAATATAAAGGAGTGAATGTTGAAGGTGAACAAGCAGTTAGAACAAATAACTTGAACCGCATGCTGGACAGCACATTGATTCAACTCCAAATGGTGCGTGTCAATGATATTTATGTTCACAAAGATGATGTTCCTAATCAAGGTGATGCTAATGAAGATTATGATGAAGATTTGCCTCCAGCTGCTGAGTTTCCCTCTGACCAAATCCAAAGTGTTGGAACTTCCTCTACTCATCATGAAACCCGACAATCCATGGAAGACATGTTATCTGACATGAATCAGAGGATGCAATCATTCTTCACTCTTTCTGGAGTACGGCATGAGGAAATAATTCGTCGTATATCTAATGTAGATGATAAAGTGTGTCGTTTAGAAAATAGATTTGATGCACACTTTAATGATGATGATAGTGCAGAATTTTAAATTTTGTTGATTATTTTCTTTTTGTTATTTTTTCTTGTTATTGCAATGAATGATTGTTTCTACAATAAAATATGATGTTTCTTTAATGCTTTGATTGAGGGGGAGTTATCTCCAACTTATGCATATTTTGAGGGGGAGCTCTTATGTTTGCAACAGATGACTTATTTTTTACTCTAATCAAAATAGGGGGAGAAAATATTTAAAGCCATAATATGATTGTTTTTAAATATTATCTGGTATGTTTAATGTGTTTGTTAGTATGACAGATAAAACAGGTTATTACAAGGCTTTAAAAGATAATTTTGATCATCATAACAAAGGGGGAGATTATTGAACATTCAAGGACTTGATGTTGTACTTGATAGACATGAAGATTGTTGATTTTGATGATGATTCAAGAACACAAAGACTTAGAGTGATGAAGACTTGTTTTGTATTGTAATAACTCTGTTTCAATTAGATTGAGTCTGTAATATTAGAGTTTAAGATAGCCGGTACATAGTCTGCACCTTAGAAGCTTCAAAAAGCTCAAATATATCATCCAGGCTCGGCTTTAATCGATTAAATAGGGAAATAATCAATTAAAACAGTGAGAAAAATCATTTTCTGTAACAACTCACTGGTTTAATCGATTAAACCAACTTTTAATCGATTATCAGGCGGTTTAATCGATTAAACCAACTTTTAATCGATTATCAGGCGGTTTAATTGATTAAACCACCTTTTAATCGATTAAAACAGAGAGGTTTGGGTTCTGTTGATATTTGGCTCTGTTTTAATCGATTAATACTTCTTTTAATCGATTATTTCAGTCAGATTTTGATTTTTAACTTCAAATCAAATCTATTTTCGAAAACCCTTTTCCCAAGAACCCTAATTCCGAAAATCCCAATTCCTAAACCCTAATTTCTCTACTTAAACTCTTCTATGGCACTCAGAAAACAAGAACAACCTTTTTCATACAAAAGTTAAGTGTTGTAAGTGCCAGAGAACTGTTTGTTGCAAGAAAAAGTGGCTTTCTAAACCTGGTGTGGGCTAGAAGCGATAAGAGTCACTTAGTGGAGTTCTTAGTGGATTGTGTCCTGTGCTGTCTCTGGGGAAAGCTGTTCTTCATCTCTTGTGGATTTCAAGAGAGGTGTTATCTTTACTTTATCTCTTCCATTGTAAATTATTTGTAATAACTTTGTTTATAGTGACAGCGTTAATCCTCTGTTTGAGTGATTAGCAACTGGACGTAGGGTCTTTTGATCCGAACCAGTATAAATTTCCTGTGTAAGACTCTATCCCTTTCTCTATTTACATTTACACAGATTTTAATCGGTAAAATTTGGGGAAAATTTTGAAAACCTAATTTTTATTAAGAAACCAATTCACCCCCCCTCTTGGTTTTTGTCCGACCACGCGAACATTTCGCTGCGCGATTCTAACAGACTCTTCCACTTCTAGTCATGCCCCCAATACCGGCTATATTTGTTATTTCTTCTTTTATTGGTGGAGATTCATCATATCTCCACGGTACAGCTTTATTCGATTCGTAGGGGAAAGGACGTGGCATAAATAGTCACACTGGAGTCCTTGTCCCCTCTTCTTTGTTCTTGAGGACCAACGGTCGAGGCTTATTTTCCTCTTGCGGTGAGTCGACTGTTGGGGTAAGATTTATTAGGAGTGGCTTTCTCCCCATTCTTCTGATTTAGAAGACGTGTTAGTTAATCCTTCCTTTTTATTATCTTATTTATTAAGTGTGAAGGAGGGGAAATTAAATATGCAAATGAATGTTTATGCATGCAAGTAGACAGTTATTTGAATAAAGAAAATTTTATTTATTTGACAGAAGGTGTACATTCCCCTATTCTATACTGCGAAGCAACTTTTGGCAAAAGCGGAAAACTTTAAAGAAACCCACAGGAGGGTCTTGATCTCTCTGTAGTTCTCTCTCAGCTTCCCGGACGTGACGAGCAAGTGCTTCACTTTGCTTGTGGACCGCCTGGCTCATGTCTTCACTGTACTTTTGAGCCTCTTTGATCTTCGCCTCTTGATGAACGACCAAGGCTTGTAGTTCATCGAGCTTTTCAACGGCTCGGTCTTTCTCTTGTAGTAGCTGGTCGTACTGAGCTAGCCCATCTCTTTCTTTGCAGCGTAGCTCAGGGAGACTTTTGTTGAGTCTCCGGTTGGCCTCTCGCTCTTGGTGGATATCTAACCGAGCCTTGGTGAGCTCTTGCGACAACTCCTTGATCATTTGAGTCTGCTTTGATGATTCGGCCTCAAGGCGTGCTGACTTGGCGGTTATTTCTTAAAGTCGGCTATCCAAACTGGTTCTGGCAGTTTTGGATGCTCGGATAGCTTGCTCGTTGGAGTCAGCACACTGGTCCTTGAGGCGCTCTATTTCATGATCCTTTTTCTTGCCTTGCCTTTGCAGACCGTCTATTGTGAGGATGGATGTTTGCTCTCTTTCCTCAAGGGCCCTCATCTGGGCCCCCATGATTTCCATCCTCTGGGTCAAGGTAGTAATTTGAGCCTGCAACCCTTCATCATTGGCGCTTGTAGTGGGTGTGGTGGATGGTTGAGCCATCCCTCTTTTCTTTCTCCACGCCTCGTAGTCACTGGTGACAGCCACCCGAGCTTTTCCTAGCTCTCTGTCCCCCATATAGACTGGCCTCTCCCATGCTTTTCTCACAGCTAGTGAGTTGGCGATTGTGCACGAGTCTCCAAAGAAACACAGTCCTCCGAGTTCTCCCCGAGAGATAGTAGTTTGGGTCCTCATGAGCTGCCTCATAGCTACTCTAGGTGAGTAGGCTATGCAACCCCTGAGTCCTATCAAGGGTACGCTCGGATAGTCCCCACATCTGATGAGAACTGGGCCGGGTCGGAACCAAGGGTAGACCCAGGATAAACTGTTGGCGTCCTTTCGTTCCCACTCGTCCCTCCATTCTGAAGTCAGGCGTCTTTGGAGGGGGATCTTGGAGAAGCTCCTTAAAGGGTCGGGGAATATCCCCATGTGGCTGGAGGCGTAAAGGTGTGTGGCGCTCCACATAAATAGTAATGAAGAGCAGCAGCGGAGTGTTTTTCCTTGCTTCTGGTGGTAGAATTCCACCGAGAGCAAGGTGTCGGCAAGGATTGCAGGCAGGGGACTCTTTGAGTTCACGTACCAGGCGAAGAAGGCGTCCATGACGGCCTGATCTACTGTGTCGAAGTGGAAGGGGAACAAGATCGTTCCAAAAATGATAAGGGCTAGGGTTTTGTTGAAGGCGACCCACTCTGCCCTTTCAGCCAGATAGGACAGGTGGTCTTCTAACATTGATACTTTCCAACCCTGGGCGTTCCCCTTCCTTATCAGGGTACTCTGCCGGAATGGTAGTTGAATAAGGGCAGCGACCGGTGCTGCAGGAGTGTATGCCTCGTGGCGGACATGGACCCCGGCTGATTTGGGCCATTTCAACATGGTCTCGTACTCCTCTAAGGTGGGCACCAGGTCGAACTGCGGAAATTCGAAACACCGCAGACTGGAATTCCAGAAGTGGATTAGTGCCTTTAGGAACACCTGATCGACACAGATTTTAAGCAAGTCCAAAATCCGTCCGTAGGATTTTTCAAAGTCAGCGCGGACCTCTGATGGCATTGCCGCGCTCAGCCGTTCCAACCTCTCAGTATGGAAACGGGGAATATCCACCTTCTTTGGCTGTCTACTAGTCCCCTCCATTTCTAAAACCAAAATGCATATTTGATGAAAAGGATGCTTATTTGAATGAATGTGAGTGTTTATTTTCTTTTTATCATGTTTTGTATGATACGTGTTTTTTCAAAAAAATAAACTACCTATATGAATGGTTTGGGATGTTTATGACTAAGGTCCCATTTATTGCTTTGGAAACAGATTTTATTTTTATTTGTTTATTTTATAGCCTTTTATCTCTTCTGTCGGAACTGCGTGGCTACTTAGCTTACAAAGAACCTGAAACTAGGCTAGCTAAAAGGCAGACTGTCCGAGATAAAAATATGGCTTTATGCGAAAAAAAACATTTAGCGTCCCTTATCTCTTCTGTCAGAACTGCGTGGCTACTTAGCTTATAAAGAACCTGGAACCAGGCTAGCTAAAAGGCAGACTATCCGAGATAAGGGTGTTTATTTGGAAAAATATTTTTTTGTGATTTTTGTTTTGTTGTTTGTTTATGCTATGCAACAGACAAATGCAACAAACATATGCACACACAATTCGATCATCCGCGAACAGGCGAGAATTCGTTTTTATCACGAGGTAGGGTTTTCCTGCAGAAAAGTGCATTGGCAAGGGTTGGTTCTAACTGTTCTCACCAGGCTAAGGCCCCCAAGGTGCCCCCATTATAGGGTCCCCACTCTCCAGCCGTTTGACCATGCTTAGCATTAAGGCCATAGTCAGTCTTGTTGCCAAAAGAGGAAGGTTATCACCTTGAGTGGTGGTTTCCAATCACACTGGTGGGCTCAAGGCCCTCACTACAGCGAACCGTACCTGCCTCCCACTCCCTATGGATTTCCCACTTGCCCCTGGGTATAGAGGGAACTGTAGTGTGCAAGGTTTTGTGTACAGTTTGTATTTCACACAATTGCGTAAGTATAAATAAGCAACAGTTATTAAAGCCAAACCGTAAAACATGTTATAATACAAGTTAAGGGCAAAAGCGTTATTTTCTTGGTTTATTTATTTTTAAGCCGGCCCATCACTAAATGGGATCAACTCTCGAGGCTTCCCCAGTTGAGTCGCCATCTGTCACCGCCGTCAAAAAGAGAGGCGGTCGGAGCAACGCGATGGTTTTGACCCTCTTGATTTTCGCGTTTTTTTATGGGTGGTTACAACGCCTTTAGGTTGTCCGATAACCGGGCTAACCTAGGGGCGAGGTTTTCGAAAGGTCGTCCTTGGGTTGTCCGATAACCGGGCTAACCCAAGGACTAATTTTTGAAGGGTTCTGTGGAGTCGCCACCGATGTTTTTACCGGAAACATCGGAAAAGGAGTTTAAAAGGCGTTGGTTTTTGAGAAACCAACTTTGGTCATTAGAACCAGAGTTGGGTAAGGGAGTTAGTTACGTGCAAAGGAAGTATTAGTTCCTTTACGATGCCCCTTTCGGGTTCCCTATGATAGGCCAGCTATTTTGATTGATAAATAAACCGGAAAATACGCTTTTACCCTTTTATTTGCGGAATTAAAATATTATGACTACATGGCCCTATCTATTGCGTAATTTAAATAAAGCGGTAAAAGTGGAGAGGGAGAATGTAAACCTCCGAAGCACGCTTCTTCTAATAATTCTCTTAAAAAAAAGGGTGCTTTGTGGCAACCCTTCACTCTACAGCGCCGGAAACCTCTCGAAACGCTCAGAAATCACTCTAAAGACACTCAGAAGCTCCGGAAATGCGTCGGAGGGATTCTGGAGAGAGAAATCGTAGAGAGAAGGAGGAGAGAATGCTGTGTGGTGTGTGGAAATGAGGGGGGGGAGCCCCTATTTATAGGTTTTCGCGCCTGACAGTGGCGAGACCGCCGTTCTCGTCTGACAAGGTCGAGACCGCCGTCTCGTCCTTCGCAGGTGGCGAGACCGCCATCTGGGAAAGCGAGACCGCCATCTCGCCATTCGCAGGTGGCGAGACCGCCATCTCGTTTGGCGAGACGGCGGTCTCGCCATTTGCATGAGGCGAGACGGCGGTCTCGATTTCGAGACGGCGGTCTCGTCCCCAAAAAGGCGAGAACCCTTATTTTTGTACAGAAAATCCTTCCTATTCTAGCATGGGGCCTGATAGTCTCTCCTAGTGGCTTTTTAGGCTTCATCCATCTTCGAATAGGAGGTCTTCTACTCTTTATTTGGAGGCCGGGCAAGATTTGGGGTCTACAAAGCTTATTAGCGGGTCCATGCTCATCAGGCAAGGGTCCCAGGTGCCCCTCCACCCAGTGCTCGCCATGACTCTGGACATCTAGGATCTGGATGAGTCGCAAGAGATCCCGATGCCCCTGGAGTTTGAGAAACGGCAGCAGTATGGGGATGACTTTCCTGACGTCCACCGTCACATGGATGACATCCACCAGTAGTTAGATCAGATGTCCCTGAGGTAGGACGTCTTCAACACGCGGCTGGAGACCATTAGCCAAAGGCAAGAGGGAGTGATGCAGAGCCTAGATACGATCGGCCAGCACGTGCTCGGCATGATCTGGAGCTAGGAAGAGTTTCAGAGGCACATGTTCTGGCAGTTTCCTCCTCCTGAGCCGTCTTCAGCCTCGTAGTCGAGCCCGACGCCGCCTTAGGACATCATTGTATATATAGTCATTGTACAAAATTCATGATATATATAAATAAAATCTTTTGGTTAAGTTGTTTGCCTTTATTCTCTTCCGAAAAAAAAGTCAGCATAATAAAAAGAGACTAAAAAGTAAAAAGGCTTATGCACTATCCTGAAAAAAGCCAAAATCCAAAATTGCGAGAAAAAAGAATAAATCACGGAAAAAGGTGAGATTAAAAATCCCAAACATTAGCCACCATTCTCTCAACAAAGAGAAAAAGGCAAACAAATAAAATGCCCGCCTTCTCAGAGGCGTTACCTGAAATCAACAAAATCCCCAACGGATTCCTGCCTATGTAAAAGGCGCCCACCAAAAATCTCCGGCAGCCAACAAAGCCGGATGACCAAAGCCGGATGACCACTACAAAAGATCAAAAACAAAGAATCTCCAACGCTCAACCAGCTGGAAGAAGACCAACAAATCCCCGGCACACCAGAAGACTTTATCAGAAAAGTCAAATAATAGAATATCAAGCTGAAACACTCCTCACAAGGAACGACGCATGAGCTAGAGCAGTAAGCCGTCACCACCACTAGTCCTACAAAGTGGACTGCACCAACCGGATGGGGGTTCATACCAATCAACCAAGGGGTCGGCTACTGCAAGAAGGAGCATCATGAGGTTCTACCACTTGTTAGCCAAGGGGTCGGCTACTGCAAGAAGGAGCATCCTGAGGTTCTACCACTTGTCAACCAAAGGGGTCGGCTACCGCAAGAAGGAGCATCCTGGAGGTTCACACCTTTTTGTCCAAAGGGGTCGGCTACCGCATGAAGGAGCATCCTAGAGGCACACACATATTTATCATCTGGAGAGTCGGCTACCGCAAGAAGGAGCATCCAAAGGACAACCAGGCAAGAGGGTTAACTCCTTCACCCTCCAGCCGATCTTTTGGGCATGTTGAGCCAACAGTCGGCTAGTCAGGTGAAGGGGGGGCAGTTGTAGACCCCAAATCTTGCCCAACCTCAAAATAAAGAGCAAAAGACTTCCGTTCAAAGATGGACAAGGCCTATAAGGTCCCTAGGATTGATCAATAGGTCCCATATTAGAATAGGAAGGATTTTTGTACATGAAAAATAAGAAATTCCACCCAAAGGGTCAAGACTCCCGTCTCGCCATTGGCTAAGGGCGAGACCGCCGTCTCATTTGGCAAGACGGCGAGACGGCCGTCTTACCACTTGCCAAAGGCGAGACCGCCGTCCCATTTGGCGAGACGGCGGTCCCGACCTTGTTAGGCGAGACGGCGATCCCGACCTTGTCAGGCAAGACGGTGGTCCCGATCTGACAGGTGTGAATTTCTATAAAAGGGGGGGACTTTCTCACTCTTTACACACAATTCTACAACTTTCCCTACTGTACTATTCTCAAATTACTCTCCTAAGAACCCTCTGAAGCATTTCCAGAGTTCTTCGAAAGCGTTATAGAGTGCTGCGAGAAAGAGCGATCATCATTGTAGAGCATGGGGATTGCCAAAAAGCATCCTCTTTCAAGAACATATTATAAAGGCTTGCTTCGAAGGTTCCTCCATATTCCTTTCTCTATTTTATTACTTTTTAGATAATATCATTGTGCATTAGTCACTCAGGGCCATGTAGTGGATAACTTAATTTCCGCAATGAATAAATAAGGGTAAAAGCGTAATTTTATAGTTATTATTTCTTTATAAAAAATTATCTATCACAGGGAATCCGAAAGGGGCGTCGTAGGGAACCTATACCTTCCTTACATGTAACTAACTCCCTTACCTAACTCTCGTTGTAATGACAAAAGTTGGTTTTTCTTTAAAAAACCACTTCCTTCTTTTTCCTTTTCCAATGTTTTTGGTAAAAACATTGGTTGCTGTAGACCCCAAATCTCGTCCCGTCTCAAAATAAAGAGCAGAAAACTTTCAATTCGAAGATGGGCAAGGCCTAAAACGTCCCTAGGATAGACCAATAGGCCCCATATTAGAGTACAAAGGTTTCTTGTACGAGAAAAATAAGAAATTCCACCTAGAAGGTCGAGACCGTCGTCTTGTTTGGCGAGACAGCTGTCTCGTTTGGCGAGACGGTCTTCTCGCCATTTGCCAAGGGGGAGACCGCCTTCCCGTTTGGCAAGACGACGGTCCCAACCTTGTCAGGTGAGACAGCGGTCCCAACCTGACAGGCGCAAATTCCTATAAAAGGGAGGGCGACCTCATCCTTTCCACAACATTCTTCAACTTTCCCTTCTACAACTTTTTCAAATTCTTCTCCTAGGATCCCTCTGAAGCATTTCTGAAGTTTCTTAATATTCTTAGAGAGTGTTCTATAGTGTTGCAAGGAAGAGCGACCAATGTTGTAGCGTGGGGGATTGCTAGAAAGCATCCAACTTCAAGAATATTAAATACAAAAGCTTGCTTCGAAGGTTCCTATACTTTCTCTCTTCTTTTACTGCTTTTTTTATGACATCTATCTCTGCATTAGCTATTAGGGCCATGTAGTCAACATTTTAAATTTTGCAAATAAATAAAGGGTAAAAGCATAATTTTAGAGTTTCTATTTATGAAATAAACGACCCATAATAGGGAACCCGAAAGGGGCGTCGTAGGGAAGCTAATACCTTCCCTACATGTAACTAACTCCCTTACCCAACTCTGGTTATAATGGTCAAAGTTGATTTTTTAAACCAACGCCTTCTTTTTCTTCCTTTTCCAATGTTTCCGGATAAAACATTGGTGGCGACTCCAGAACCCTTTTTCAAAAACCTTGCCTTTAGGTCCAGCCCGGTTATCGGACAACCTAAGGGCGTTGTAACATCATTTTTAAAAAAGCAAGTTGATGTCGAAACCATCGTGTCGCTTCGACTGCCTCTTTTGAAGGCGGCGACAGATGGCGACTCCACTGGAGAAGCCTAGAGAGTTGATCCCATTTAGTGATGGGCCAGTTTAATAAGAAACTTAAAAAATTTGTTTTTACCCTGCCTTGTTTTATAATATGCTTTATTTGCTTGGCTTTAATAACTGTTGTTTGTTTATTTTATGCAATTGTTTGAAATATAAATTGTACACAAACCTTTGCACACAAGAGTTCCCTCTATACCCGGGGGTAAGTGGAAAATCCATAGGGAGTGGGTGACAAGTTCGATTTGTCGTAGTGAGGGCCATGAGTCCACCGGTATGGTCGGAAACCACAACTCAAGGTGATAACCTTCCTCTTTTGGCACAAAGACTGACTACGGCCTTAGTGCTATGCATGGTCGGAAGGCTGGAGAGTGGGGACCCTATAATGGCACCTTGGGGGCCTAGCCTTGGTGAGGAAAATTAGAACTACCCTGAATATGCACTCTTTTGCAGGAGACCCCTACCTCGTAATTAAAAAAACATCATCCTACTTGTTTGCGGATGAGTGAAATTGTGTGTGCATTTGTTTGTTGCATTTGACTGCATAGCATAACCATACAACAGACAAAAATGGAAAAACCTCACAAATATTTTCGTAATAAACATCCTTATCTCGGACAGTCTGCCCTTTAGCTAGCCTGGTTTCAAGTTCTTTGTAAGCTAAGTAGCCACGCAGTCCAACAGAAGAGATAAGGGACGATAAAATTATTCTTTTGCAATAAACTATTTTTATCTCGGACAGTCTGCCTTTTAGCTAGCCTGGTTTCAGGTTCTTTGTAGCTAAGTAGCCACGCAGTCCGATAGAAGAGGTAAAAGGTTATAAAAACCAAATAAATAAAAAAGAGGGGAAATAAATTTGAATAAAACGATTTTTGACAAAGTCAAATCATTCATATCGCATCATGTCATAAGTGGAAAAACCAAGAGAGAAAATAAATGCATAAGCGAAGAACGCATAAGCATCATTTTAATAAAAAATCTCATGGAAAAACACATTCATGCTAGGGGGCATTAGATATCTCTAAGACAAAGACGAAAGAGGCCCCGAGCACATTTGTAACCATCCACAAGGAAGGGACAAATGTACTAAGGTATATGGTGATCTTTGTTATACTTGTCAAAATTCATGACGGGGAAGGAACCATTACACCAAAGTGGGTATGGTACTCCACAAAGTGCAAGCTTTAAGGACGATACCTAGGTCGTTGTCTTAGAAGATACTAATCCCACACCTATCATTCATTTTCATTAATAAAAATTCATTCTTGGGCATCTTAGAAAGTGGTTGTTCCTCTTCCCATCCGAACCTGTGCACAGAAGGCGAGAGCTATGGAACACTTCGAAGAACATAACCACAAACTCACCGCTGAGGTCAGCGCCCTCCGAGAGCAAATGGCGCAATTAATGGAGGTCATGCACCAACAAAACCAAAACAAAGGGGAAACTCATGGAGACTGCGCCTCTCGCCATGAGGAAGAAGAAGAAGAAGAGGAGTTCTTCTTCGAGCAAAAAGCCCCTGTGCAATCTGATGCCAGGGCAATGCACATTCACACCCTTGAGGTGTCCAAGCAACAAATCTCTGCCTTAGAGGAAAGGTTGAAGGCAATCAAGGGACATAGCTTCAACGTCAAAGAGGCGACAGACATGTGTCTGGTCAAGAACATCCAGTTCCCGCCAAAATTTAAGGTCCCAGATTTCCCCAAGTACGCTAGACTGACTTGCCCCAAGAGTCATCTTACGATGTACTGTCGTAAGATGGCCGAACATGCTAAAAACGAGAAACTCCTGATCCACTGCTTCCAGGAGAGCCTGGCTGACTCCGCCCTCAACTGGTACATGCAGCTAGAGAAGGGGCAAGTCCAAAATTGGAAGCAGCTGGTAGATGCCTTCCTTCATCGTTACCGATATAACATCATTTTGACCCCAGATAGGTCAGATCTTAGGACTTTAAGCAAGAGGAACGAGAAGTCCTTCAAGGCATATGCCCAGAGGTGGAGGGAGATGGCTGCCCAGATAGAGCCCTCGCTGATGGACAAGGAGATGATGGCTATGTTCATAGACTCATTGACAGGAGCTTACTACAACAAGGCAATAGCCAGTACATCTAACCTTTTTCTCGGACATAGTCACCATAGGGGAGAGAGTGGAGCAAGAAGAAGGAGGAGGTTGTGCACGCGATTAACGTCACCACCCCTTCTTCTGCTCCGCAAACGGTCCGCCAGCCACGCAAAAAGGAAAGAAAATTCACTTCTATCTCAACCTCCTATGGGAAGCTGCTGCCTCAGCTGCTAGAAGCCAAGCTCCTGGCCTGTGCCCCTCCCAAGAAGATAGAGCCTCCCTATCCCGAGTGGTACAAACCAAATGAGAAATGCGACTACCACTCGGGTTCACCCGGGCATTCAACGGAGAATTGCTTGACCCTAAAGTATAGGGTCCAAGAATTAATCGACATCGTGTGGATAACCTTCGACGCCTCCACCTCCAATATAGACGCCAAACCTCTATCGAAACCAGAGTGAAAGGAGGGAAGGATTGGGAGGATCAGCTCTTAGGGCTCCTTTTCATTTTTTTTAAGCTTTTTCTTGTATTTCCCGCGGTCCCTGCCCGTGGCCGCAGGAACACTGACTAAAGGGCATGTTGTAGACCCCAAATCTTGCCTGACCTCAAAATAAACAGCGGAAGACTTCCAATTCGAAGATAGGTAAGGCCTAAAAAGTTACTAGGAGAGACTATTAGGACCCATATTAGAGTAGGAAAGCTTTTTTTTTCAAAAAAATAAGGATTCCCACCTTAAGGATCGAGACCTTCGTCTCGCTGAATGGCAAAGTCAAGACCACTGTCTCATTTGGCGAGACGACCGTCTCGCCACTTGCCATTGGCGAGACCGCCTTCCCGTTTGGCGAGACGACCCTCTTGCCATTTGGCAAATCAATACCGCCATCTCGATTGGCGAGACGACAGTTTCGCCATTTGTCAAAGATGAGACCGCCGTCCCGAATGGCGAGACAGCCATTTCAACCTTGCCAGGCGAGACGGCGGTCTCAACCTAACAGGCGTGAATACCTATAAAAGGGGGGCTCTCCCCTTCATTTCACACAGTTCTTCCACCTTTCCTTCTAAAATTTCTTATAATTATTCTCCTAAAGCCCCTCCGAAGCATTTCCGAAGTTTTCTGAGTGTCTTTAAAGAGTTTTTATAGCGTTTCGAGAAAGAAAATTCGACGTTGTAAGAGCGAAGGGCTACCAAAACGCGTCCTAACTTTCAAAGAATTAATCAAAGCTTGCTCCAGAGGTTTCTTCAATCTCTCTCTCTCTTATGGCTTTATTATTCATATGTGCATTAATTAGCGTCATGTAGTCGTTATCTTTTAATTCCGCAAATAAAAGGGTAAAAGCGTTATTTTTAGTTTATTTATGAAATAACCGGTCTATCATAGGGAACCCAAAAGGGGCGTCGTAGGGAAGCTAATACCTTCCCTACACGTAACTAACTCCCTTACCCAACTCTGGTTATAATGACCAAAGTTGGTTTTTCGAAAACCAACGCCTTCTTGTTTTCCTTTTCTGATGTTTCCGGTAAAAACATCGGTGGCGACTCCATAAGAACCCTCTTCGAAAACATTGCTTTTAGGTATAGCCCGGTTATTGGACAACCTAAAAGCTCCTTTTCGAAAACCTCGCCCCTAGGTCTAGCCCGGTTATCGGGCAACCTAGAGGCGTTGTAATCTCACCCATAAAACGCGAAAATGGAAAGTCGGAACCATCGCGTCGCTCCGACCGCCTCTTTTGACGGCGGCGACACATGTAAATACGCTTTCTTTTTTTAATACATGAGGCAATTTTTGTCGTATCATATTCATTCTCATTCTTTTCCCTCTTTTATTTATTATTCTTCCAAAAATAATTGAATAATAAAATCTATGACTAAAACAGAACCTAAAAAGCAATCATGTTTGTGATTGATGAATCTCTGTGGGACCCGAAAGCTGAAAGTGAATGGGTCGAGTCCGACAGTAAGCAGGGGACCATTTCCCCTAACATGCAAAGAATGCTAGAGAAAGAAACACGCATCATACAACTGCATCAAGAGGAAACGGAGACTATCAATTTGGGACAAGGAGACGATAAGAAAGAGATAAATATCAGCACCCAGATTGGTAGTAACAACAGGGAGGGATTGATACAACTTTTAAAAGAATACGTGGACATTTTCGCTTGGTCTTATCATGACATGCCCAGACTCGATACAAGCATAGTGGAACATCATCTACCTTTAAAGGAGGGATTTCAGCCTGTGAAACAAAAGCTCAGGAGAATCAAACCAGATTGGTCCTTAATGATCAAGGAGGAAGTACAAAGACAACTAGACACCAACTTCCTAATAGTGTCCAAATACCCCAAATGGCTGGCAAACATAGTGCCCGTCATCAAGAAAAACGGTAAAGTCAGAGTATGTGTGGATTATAGGGACCTAAATCGAGCAAGTCCAAAGGATGACTTCCCCCTGCCACACATTGACACATTAGTGGATCATACCACTACAAACACTCTTTATTCCTTCATGGACGGATATGCGGGGTACAATCAAATTAAGTTGGTCGTCGAGGATAGGGAAAAAACCTCCTTCATCACACCGTGGGGAACCTTTTGCTATAGGGTGATGCCTTTTGGGCTAAAAAATGCAGGGGCTACCTATCAGAGGGCTATGGTCACATTATTTCACGACATGATCCACAAAGAAATAGAAGTATATGTGGATGACATGATTTCCAAGTCCAGAAATGAGATGGACCATATTAAATATCTTAAGAAGCTGTTTGATCGACTTCGAAAGTATCAACTTAAACTGAACCCAGCAAAATGTACTTTCGGAGTATGGTCAGGCAAACTCCTAGGGTTCATCGTCAACCAAAAGGGAATCGAGGTAGACCCTGATAAAACGAAGGCAATTTTGGAAATTCCCCCACCAAGAACAGAAAAGGAGGTCAGAGGATTTTTGGGCCGAGTCAACTATATTGTCAAGTTCATCGCACAGCTAACAGACAAATGTATACCCATCTTTAAGCTGTTGCGTAAAAACCAGCCGACAGTGTGGAATGAAGAATGCCAACGAGCATTCGATAAGATCAAGATTTGCTTAACGAATCCACCAGTATTGGTGTCACCAGTTGAAGGAAAACCTCTGATCTTATATCTGCTAATACTTGAAGAGTCCATGGGATGCGTGCTCGGTCAGCAAGATGAAACAGGGAAGAAGGAACGAGCCATATATTATCTCAGCAAAAAGTTCTTAGACTATGAGACCCGTTATACACCATTCTAAAAAACATGTTGCGCATTGGTGTGGGCAACTCAACGTCTCCGACAATACATGACTCGACACACAACATGGTTGGTCTCTAAAATGGACCTAATCAAATACCTCTTCGAAAGGCCCATCTTGACCAGAAGAATAGCTAGGTGGCAAGTGCTCCTCTCAGAATTCGATATCATTCATGTAACCCGGAAAGCTATTAAAGGTAGTCCCCTAGCAGACTATCTAGCACATGGATCGACGAACGAGTACCAATCCCTGCAAGATGAATTTCCCAATGAAAATATCATGCACATTGCATACAAAGAGACCAAAGAAGATGCATGGACTATGTTTTTCGATGGAGTCTCAAACATGTTTGGACACGGGATCAGAGCCATCTTGATATCCCCAGAAAAGAAATATATCCCGGTAATGGCCAGGTTAAACTTCGACTGTACAAATAATATGGCCGAATACGAAGCCTGTGCATTGGGAATCCAAGCAGCTCTAGATCATGGGGTGACCAAACTCAGAGTTTTCGGCGATTCATCCCTTGTCATATATCAACTCAAGGGTGAATGGGATACCCGAAATTCCAAATTGATCCCATATCTAGAGTATATTCGTCATCTGATTTCGAGGCTGGAAAGCGTCACCTTCAAGTATATCCCTTGGGAAGACAATCAATTTGCAGACGCCCTCGCTACTTTATCATCCATGTTCTCTTTGGACCAAAGCATGAGATGTCGACTATTCAAATCAAGCTGCATGATAAACAAGCTTTTTGCGTGACAGTAAATAACGAGCAAGACAGAAGCCCTTGGTATCATGACATTAAGAAATACCTCGCAAAGGGTGAATATCCCGAAGGAATCAGTGATAATGACAAAAGGATCATCCGAAAAAGGGCATAGGGTTTGTACTGATTGGAAAAACCCTCAATAAAAAGAACTTCGACTCCACTCTGTTAAGGTGTGTGCATCACGAGGAAGCCCAAACCCTAATAAATGAGATTCATAAAGGAGATTTTGGGACCCACGCACCTGGGCATGTCATGGTGAAGAAAATCCTAAGGGCAGGGTATTTTTGGTCCACAATGGAGGCCGATTGTCACCAATATGCTAGAAAATGTCACAAGTGTCAGGTCTATGCCGATAATGTTCACATTCCGCCTACACCTCTCAACACCTTGGCCATGCCATGGCCATTCTCCATGTGGGGCATGAACGTCATCGGACCCATCGAGCCCAAAGCATCTAATGGTCACCGTTTTAGCTTGGTGGCCATTGACTATTTTACCAAATGGGTAGAGGCGGCATCATACGCACATGTAACTAGAAAAGTGGTGACCGCCTTCATCAAGAAGAATATTCTATGTTAGTATGGTATCCCTCATCAGCTCATTACTAATAATGGTACCAATCTAAACAACAAGATGATGGAAGAATTATGCCAAGATTTCAAGATTCAACATCACAATTCCTCTCCATACCGACCCAAAATGAATGGTGCAGTGGAGGCAGCCAATAGAAACATCAAAAAGATCATCCAAAAGAGGGTAATAACATACAAGGATTGGCACGAAATGCTACCCTTCACCTTGCACGGATATCGGACGTCTGTACGGACCTCCACTGGGGCCACCCCGTTCTCCCTCATATACGGCATGGAGGTTGTATTGCCGGTAGAAGTTGAAATACCCTCCCTAAGAGTCATTATGGAAGCGAAGCTAATAGAAGCAGAATGGGTCCAGAATCGGTATGACCAACTTAACCTGATCGAAGAAAAATGGTTGGACGCTGAAAGTGATGAAGATCTTATTGAATTACTTTGGCAAAGATCTTGTTGATTTGATGAAGTCAAAAATGAAGTCAAAGGCTACTTTGTGGCAGTCAAAGGTCACTTAGATAAAAGAGTAAGTAGGATTAGTGTGTCTGCATCTCTGCTTAGGTATAATCATTTTTATCTCTCTGCTGCATGAGGTTTCTTCATTTAAAAGATTTTGCAATTGCCTCTAAAAAGCGTTTAAAAGGTTAAAAACAAAGTATTTTGATAAAAGGTTTTTAATTAACTATTTTAACTAATAGTATATAAGCTTTATCAACTAAAATGTTCTTAACACTTTTGTAACGAGTTTTTAAGCTGATATGTTTTCGAAATAATCGATTGTTTTCATTAGAAGGATTTTTGAAAACCTTCACGCGATATTTTAACCGATATGGAATTGATATAATCGATTAAAATGACTTAGAATATTTTGAAAAGTGTTCTGCAGAATTTTAATCGATACAAACTCGAAATAATCGATTGAAATAACTTGAAGTGTTTTGAAAGTAGTTCCGTCAGTATTTTAATCGATACAAATGCGAAATAATCGATTAAAACAACTAAGAGGTTTTTCCAGAATGTTTTAATCGATTAAAACAAGGTTTTTATCAGTTAAAATAACTTAGAAAGTTTTATGAAATCTTTTGGCAGAATTATAATCGATTAAAATGCGTTTCAATCGATTAAAATAACTAAGTGAAATTTTCTCAAAGTGTTTTAATCAATTAAAATAGATTGTTATCGATTAAAATCACTTAGAAAAGTTTATAAGAATGTTTTGCGAGTATTTTAATCGATTGAAAGACGAAACAATTGATTAAAATAGTTTGAAAGATTTTTTACAAAGAGTTTTAACTGATATAAACGGTGTCGTATCAGTTAAAACAAATCTGGAAAATAATCAAGAACTTTTTAACAGATTAAAAGAAGTTTTAACAGATTAAAACAAGTCTTTTTAACAGATTAAAAGATTATTTTAACAGATTAATTAAAGCAACAGTTTTGAAAATCTTCTATATAAACAGAGTTGCTTGAACTTTTTAAAATACATCTTTTAGCAATCAATCAAGTAATCATAAGTGCTACTTTCAAGAGAGAATACGCTAGTTTTTGTGAAGTTCATAGGAGTTCTTTCTTGAGGCAAAATTGCATTCTTTTGGAGAAGAAACACATATTGCAGAGCAGCATAAATTTGGTTTGAGCGTTCTAAGTTTCTTCTATTTGTTTCTTTACTTTCTTTACTGTATTGTGGGTGCCTGGAATTGTGGGCACTGGTTTCTATAGCTGGAATTTGGCTGCAGGGTTGGTCAAGAACTGGAATTTGGTTCTTGGTGAAGGTTTAGGTGCAGGAACTGGAATTGTGGTTCTTGTGGTAGATTGAGTGTGAGATTAAAGTTGTAATTTGTAAAACGTTCAATCTAGTGGAACCCAGCTGGAATTAGGTCTGGAGACTAGACGTAGCCCCGGGATTGGGTGAACCAAGTATAAATCTTGGTTGTATCTTTCTAAACCTTTCTCTCCTTTAATTCTCGTCATCGCATTTTTTTATTGCTTGTCGTGTGTGATTCAAGAACTGTTCGGAAATCTTAATCTTTGAAATAGATAATCCGTAATTTGCGAAAATCTTTCAAAGATCAATTCACCCCCCCCCCCTCTTGATCTCAGCCTACATTTCTAACAATTGGTATCAAGAGCAAGGTTCTTGAGAATTATTCAAGTCTTTCGATCCAAATCGCTGGAAATAAATTTTCTGAGGGTGCTTGTATTGATAGACCTCCACTGTTTTGTGGTACAGATTATTCTTTTTGGAAGATTAGGATGAAGATCTTTATTGAATTTGTTGGCATAAATGTTTGGAATATCATTGAACTAGAAACTTATGTTTTTAACAAAGATTGGTCTAGCTTAAATGATTGTGAAAAGAAATTAATCCAAGATGATTGTATTGCCAAGAATATAATCATATCTGCACTTAACAGAAATGATTTTTTCAAGATAGCACATTGTCAAACTGCTGCACAAATGTGGAAAACCCTTGAAATGGCCTATGAAGAAACAACAGAGATATGCTTAATGGTCAATTCGGATTCTCCAATAACCAATGTAAGTTTTGACTCATCAACTACTATGAATTATAGTTCATTACAAGATGCATTTTATGAAATGCATGCAGTAGCTAAGAGATTAGAAATTGAAAACAAAAGATTAAAAAGCATGAATAGGTTATTAGAAAACAAGATCACTCTTCTTGAAAAGAAAATAGTTGATGAAGAAACCAAGAATGAAAATTTGGATATAGGTAATAACTCTGATTGCATGTGTAATGTTAAAGATTGTAAAAATTGTCCTGAGTTGTAAGAGAAATTAACATATTTAATAAAAATTGCATCTAAACTTGCACAAGGAAAGACTAGTCTTGATATGATACTTGATTCTCAAAAACTGGTTATTGATCGTGGTGGTATAGGTTTTACACCTCCTATTAGAAAGAAAACTAGAGCATTTAAAAACTATTTTGCATATAGGAAATATGTGTCGTCTCCATTTATTAAATGCTTTTACTGCATGAAAAAAGGTCATTCTATGAAATATTGTAGAATTAAGAAATATGTTATTCCTAAAGGTAGAATGAAGTGGATACCCAAAAATTCATTTCAAATAACATGATTGGACCCATTAATTAAAAAGGGGTACTAGAAATATGCCTAATCTGTTTTGCAGGAACAAAATCTGGAAGTCCTTGTGTATCAAATCAGCAAATTATGTTTCTGGATTCATGGACTGAGCATTTTAATTGATATAAAACTATTTTAATCGGTTAAAATCACTTACGGAGAATACCGGAAAAGTTGTTTGTACAGTTTTAATCGATTCAAATACGAATTAATCGATTAAAATGTTCTCTGGAATCTAGTTTAGTTGTTTTAATCGATTAAAATGGATTTATATCAGTTAAAATCATTAAAAGGATAAAATTAACCGATTATTCCTCGTTTAAATCGATTATTATTCTGATATATTCTCTCCAGAACTTGATTAATAGATTGAATATCAAATTAATCGATTAAAATTTTACTTCCAGTGCAGAATTAATTGTTTATTTCAATTTTGTATCATTTTGTACTACAACTATACTAATTTCTTTTTCAGGCAAAACAAACTGAAGATCTCTGGTACCTTGATAGTGGTCGTTCTAAACACATGACAGGTGATATTACAAAATTTTACAACTTAAAACTAAAGAATGACGGGACTGTTGTTTATGGGGATAATAACAAAGGAAGAATCCTTAGAATAGGTGACATCAAATGCACAGAATCAGGTATTATTAACAATGTTTTATATGTTGAAGGTTTAAAACATAATTTGATTAGTATTAGCCAACTTTGTGATAAAGGACACAAAGTTGTCTTTGGGCAAAATCAATGTCAAATAATCAAATCAGATTCAGAACAGGTACTGATTACTGGTAAGAGGATCAACAATATTTACATGTTAGATACTAATTATGCTAAAAATTGTTGCTTAATTTCTAAAGAAAATGATTCCTGGTTGTGGCATAGGAGGTTAGCTCATATTCATATGAATCATCTAAATAAACTGATTTCTAAAGATCTTGTAGTTGGCTTACCTAAACTTAAGTTTGTGAAAGACAAAGTATGTGATGCATGTCAAAAGGGGAAACAATTAAGGAATTATTTTTCACAGAAAAATATTGTTTCAACATCTAGACCTCTTGAACTTTTGCACATGGATCTCTTTGGTCCTTCTAGAACTATGAGTTTAGGAGGAAATCTATATGCACTGGTTATAGTAGATGATTACTCAAGATTTACCTGGACATTATTTTTAAAATTAAAATCTGATACTTTCCATTTGTTTAAGAAATTTGCGAAACAAATTCAAAATGAAAAAGGCTATTTTATCTCTTGTATTCAAAGTGATCATGGGGGAGAGTTTTCAAACAAAAATTTCAATAAATTTTGTGATAAACATGGTATTAAGCATAATTTTTCTGCTCCTAGAACTCCTCAACAGAATAGTGTAGTTGAAAGGAAAAATCGTTCTCTTGAAGAGTTAGCTAGGACAATGCTTAATGAGAAAGCATTACCAAAATATTTTTGGGCTGATGTCGTTAGCATTGCTTGCCATGTATTAAACCGTGTTTTAATCAGACCTTTTCTTAAGAAAACTCCCTATGAATTATACAAAGGTAAAAAGCCTAACATAAACTATTTTAGAGTATTTGGAAGTAAGGTTTTTGTTTTAAACAATGGAAAGGAAAATCTTGGAAAGTTTGATTCCAAATCAGATGAAGGTATCTTCTTGGGGTATTCATTGAATAGCCATGCTTATAGAATCTTTAACAAAAGGCTAAATACTGTAGAAGAATCTGTCCATGTTGTATTTGATGAGACTAACCCAAGTATGCAGATTATTTCTGAATATAGTACAGAAGATGATGTTTTAACTGATAAAATGTATCAGTTAAAGCTGCCAGAATCAACAGTTTCTCAAAAACGAGGTTGAAGATATTGAAGAAACTGAAGAGCAATTGCCTAAAGAATGGAAAACTCCAAGAAATCTTTCAATAGACAACATCATTGGTGAAATAAATCAGGGAGTTTCCACTAGAAGATCTTTAAATAAATTTTGCAATCACATGGCATTTGTATCACAAATTGAACCAAAAACCATATCTGATGCATTAAAGGATAACAATTAGGATTAATGCTATGCATGATGAATTAAATCAATTTACAAGAAATGAAGTATGGGAATTAATTCCAAAACCAGATAATGCAAATATTGTAGGAACAAAATGGGTTTTTAGGAATAAAATGGATGAAAATGGTATAATTACTAGAAATAAGGCCAGATTAGTTGCTAAAGGGTATAATCAGCAAGAAGGAATTGATTTTGATGAAACATATGCTCCAGTTGCTAGATTAGAAGCTGTTAGACTTTTACTTGCTTATGCTTCAATAAAAAGTTTCAGATTATTTCAAATGGATGTCAAAAGGGCTTTCTTAAATGGCTACTTGAATGAAGAAGTGTTTGTTACACAACCACCTGGTTTTGAAGATCATATTCATCCAGAATATGTTTATAGATTAAAGAAAGCTTTGTATGGTCTCAAACAAGCCCTAAGACAATGGTATGAAAGGTTAAGTAATTTTCTCATTTCAAAGGGCTATCAAAGAGGTTTGGTTGATAAAACTTTATTCTTAAAGAAACTGAATAATGATGTAATTCTGGTTCAAGTATACGTTGATGACATCATATTTGGAGCCACTAATGAGTCTTTATGTAAAGATTTTATCAAAAATATGCAGGGAGAATTTGAGATGTCTATGATGGGGGAACTCAACTACTTTCTTGGATTACAAGTTAAACAACTTCAAGAAGGAAGTTTTCTTCATCAATCTAAATACTGCACAGAACTTTTAAAGAAATTTGAGATGGATCATTGCAAAGAAGCATCAACACCAATGTTCACAAATTGTTATCTTGATTCTGATGAAAAAGGAAAACCTGTTGACGAAACTAAATATAGAGGGCTTATTGGTTCTTTACTATATCTAACAGCAAGTAGACCTGACATTATGTTTAGTGTTTGTATGTGTGCCAGGTTTCAATCTGCACCAAAAGAATCTCATATTACTGCTACAAAAAGAATCCTCAAATATCTCAAAGGAACTTTAAATGTTGGGTTATGGTATCCTGGTGAGTCCAAACTAAATTTAATTGGATACTCTGACTCAGATTTTGCAGGATGTAAACTTGATAGGAAAAGCACCAGTGGCACTTGTCATCTCCTTGGAAGCAGTCTAATCTCTTGGCATAGCAAAAAGCAATCATGTGTTGCTCTTTCTACAGCTGAAGCAGAATACATTGCAGTTGGAAGTTGTTGTGCTCAATCTCTTTAGATCAAACAACGACTTGAGGATTATGGTTTAATTCTCGGAAAAATTCCTCTCTTATGTGATAATACTAGTGCCATTATGTTAACTAAAAACCCAATTCAACATTCTAGGACAAAACATATAGAAATTAGGCATCATTTCATTAGAGATCATGTTTTGAAAGGTGATTGTGAAATTTTCTTTATAGAAACTGAAAAACAACTAGCAGATATTTTTACAAAACCTCTTGCTCGTGATCGTTTTTACAAAATCCGCACTGAATTAGGCATTTTAGATGCATCAAACATTACTTAGTTTTTCAAAACTGGTTGTTTTAATCGATAAAAACAAGTTTTAAATCGATTAAAAACACTTGTACATCATTTTTCTTACTGTTTTAATTGATTAAATGTCGATTTAATCGATTAAATCAACTTTTGTTTCAAACTTTCAAAACTCATCACTGTTTTAATCGATTAAAACGTTATTTTAATCGATTAAAACTAGTAACAAGATCATTTTAATCGATTTCTTCCTGTTTTTAATCGCTTATTACTCTGGAAAGAAAAATTAAAGGCTTTAGGTAATGGTTGTTCTTGTAACATGCTACTAAAGCATGATTCCCTTATCTTTACATGTGTTAATTGTATTCATTACAAACGTGTTAATGAAGATAAGTTTGAACCAACTTTGATTGGTCTTTACATGAGTAAGGTATCTTGTTCAAATCTTTTACTGTTTTTCAAAAACTGATACATATCATGCCTTGTTTTGTTCCTCTGCTCTCTATTTTTGATGAAGTCAAAAGGGGGAGAAATAATTGCTTTGCTTTTATAATTGATTTTCCTTATTTAGGGGGAGTAGCAATATAGGGGGAGAAATGGGAAAATGATTAATTTTTTTAATACTCACTAATATATTCAAGTGACTTCTTCTGCAAAGTTATTAGTCAAAGAAGAGGTGTTTGTCTTCATCAAATAGGGGGAGACTGAAAGTGATGAAGATCTTATTGAATTACTTTGGCAAAGATCTTATTGATTTGATGAAGTAAAAAATGAAGTCAAAGGCTACTTTGTGGCAGTCAAAGGTCACTTAGATAAAAGAGTAAGTAGGATTAGTGTGTTTGCATCTCTGCTTAGGTATAATCATTTTTATCTCTCTGCTGCATGAGGTTTCTTCATTTAAAAGATTTTGCAATTGCCTCTAAAAAGCGTTTAAAAGGTTAAAAACAAAGCATTTTGATAAAAGGTTTTTAATTAACTATTTTCACTAATAGTATATAAGTTTTATCAACTAAAATGTTCTTAACACTTTTGTAACAGGTTTTTAACTGATATATTTTCGAAATAATCGATTGTTTTCATTAGAAGGATTTTTGAAAACCTTCTGCCAGTATTTTAACTTATATGGAATTGATATAATCAATTAAAATGACTTAGAATATTTTGAAAAGTGTTACGCAGAATTTTAATCGAAACAAACTCGAAATAATCGATTGAAATAACTTTAAGTGTTTTGAAAGTTGTTACGTCAGTATTTTAATCGATACAAATGCGAAATAATCGATTAAAACAACTAAGAGGTTTTTCCAGAATGTTTTAATCGATTAAAACAAGGTTTTTATCAGTTAAAATAACTTAGAAAGTTTTATGAAATCTTTTGGCAGAATTATAATCGATTAAAATGCGTTTCAATCGATTAAAATAACTAAGTGAACTTTTCTCAAAGTGTTTTAATCGATTAAAACAGATTGTTATCGATTAAAATCACTTAGAAAAGTTTATAAGAATGTTTTGCGAGTATTTTAATCGATTGAAAGACGAAACAATCAATTAAAAGAATTTGAAAGATTTTTTACAAAGAGTTTTAATTGATATAAACGGTGTCGTATCAGTTAAAACAAATCTGGAAAATAATCAAGAACTTTTTAACAGATTAAAAGAAGTTTTAACAGATTAAAACAAGCCTTTTTAACAGATTAAAAGATTATTTTAACAAATTAATTAATCCAGCAGTTTTGAAAATCTTCTATATAAACAGAGTTGCTTGAACTTTTTAAAATACATCTTTTAGCAATCAATCAAGCAATCATAAGTGCTACTTTCAAGAGAGAATCACGCTAGTTTTTGTGAAGTTCATAGGAGTTCTTTCATGAGGCAAAATTGCATTCTTTTGGAGAAGAAACACATACTGCAGAGCAGCATAAATCTGGTTTGAGCGTTCTAAGTTTCTTCTATTTGTTTCTTTACTTTCTTTAATGTATTGTGGGTGCCTGGAATTGTGGGCACTGGTTTCTGTAGCTGGAATTTGGTTGCAGGGTTGGTGAAGAACTAGAATTTGGTTCTTGGTGAAGGTTTAGGTGCAGGAACTGGAATTGTGGTTCTTGTGGTAGATTGAGTGTGAAATTAAAGTTGTAATCTGTAAAACGTTCAATCTAGTGGAACCCAGCTGGAATTTGGCTGGAGACTGGACGTAGCCCTGAGATTGGGTGAACCAGTATAAATCTTGGTTGTATCTTTCTAAACCTTTCTCTCCTTTAATTCTGTCATGGCATTTATTTTTTATTGCTTGTTGTGTGTGATTCAAGAACTGGTCAGAAATCTTAATCTTTGAAATAGATAATCTGTAATTTGCGAAAATCTTTCAAAGATCAATTCATCCCCCCTCTTGATCTCAGCCTATATTTCTAATAGACGCCATATGTCATGGGCAGGCCTATCAAAAGAAGATTAAGAAACCCTACGATAAGAAAATCAATCCCCGCACTTTCCAAGAAGGGGATTTAGTAATAAAGAAGTTGCTTCCCGCCCAGAAGGACAAAACTGGAAAATGGGCAGCAAACTACAAGGGACCCTTTGTGGTCAAGCGAGCTTTCTTAGGAGGAGCCCTTATCCTCACTAATATGGATAGAGAAGAACTTCGGCACCCGGTCAACTCAGACGCAGTAAAGAAGTACTACGCTTGAAGACATTGCTCATGACCCGTCAGGATGAAAACTCGCAAAGAGCGTCCTGGGCAAAACATAGGGTCCATATTCCTTACTAGGACACGTCCTAGGCAAAAATTAGAGGTTAAAAAAAAACAAAAAAACAAAAAAAAAGAGAAATGAGTACCTTGGCCGAAAACCGCAAGGTAAGGTAACACCCTTCCAGAAGCAAGCAGGCTTTGCATAGTCTTCACTCCGCGCTCAAGCATCTCAATTGAAGCGACCCGAAAAAATAGAGAGACAGATGTTAGGGACATGATTGTCATAGCTTATACAGTGTAGCCAACCTTGGCCAGCCATGCTTCTAAATCCCTTTGTAAATCTTTCTGTAAAAATAAAACCATTCATTTATATCAATAAAGTTGTCTTTTACTTCTTTTCTCTTGACCAATTTATGAAAATGCCTCTGTATTAATGAAACATGAGCATGCATAAAGAACCAATACAAGAAAGCATAAGAAAGGAAAAGGAAAAAGATAAAAAAATGATGCCTGCTAGGAGATTCTTAGGCAAAAATTAGAGCAACTCGCTAGATCGAAAACCCGCAAAGGGCGGTCTAGGAAAAAGTTAAGGCACTCATAAAAAGGAAAAAACTCGCTAAGATATCCTAGGAAAAAATTAAGGCAGCCCGCTAGATCGAAAACCCCAAAAGGGCGGTTTAGGCAAAAGTTAGGGCTTAACAAAAATGAATAAAAAGAAAAGCCCATCAAGAGTAATCATGGAAG
The DNA here is from genome assembly GCA_963425845.1 of Sphenostylis stenocarpa. Lineage (NCBI taxonomy): Eukaryota > Viridiplantae > Streptophyta > Magnoliopsida > Fabales > Fabaceae > Sphenostylis > Sphenostylis stenocarpa. Next base: position 33,755,993 of record OY731400.1, on the reverse strand, counting down.
ATCAACAGAAGAATATCAGTCACTTTCTAGATGCATCAAATAAAAGTAGATTACATTTAAGGCATCCACACAAATAGTCTCACAACACGACTTTGTCAAAATCGAAAAAACAAAAAATAAAGAATCGCTTCAAATAATTAACAAAAAATGAAAAAAGCATTCATGCATAAAAGAGACTAGCTCCATGCTTGCATTTGGAAACAGGAAGCAAGCCTCCTCAAGAAAACAACGCGGACCGAAAGCCTTCACTTCCGATGAAGCATCTGACTACTCAGAGGCATTACCAGAACTTCAACAAACGCTCGCCTGCTCGGAGGCGTCGCCCAAAATCACGGCAAATCCTCGACAACTAGCGAAGTTAGATGACCACTACCAAAAGATTAAAACAAAGAATCCCTAGCAATCAACAAGTTGGACAGCTATCAGAAAAGCCAAATATCAAAGAATCCCCGGCACACCGGAAGACTCTACAAGACAAATCAAAGATATTTACCAAAAATCATTACCCATCAACCAACGCATGAGCTAGAGCAGTAAGCCGCCACCACCACCAGTTCTACAAAGTGAACTGCACCAGCCTGATGGGGGGTTCATACCCATCAACCGGCGCATGAGCTAGAGCAGTAAGCCGCCACCACCACTAGTCCTATGAAGTGGACTGCACCAGCTAGATGGGGGGTTCATACCCATCAACCTGCGCATGAGCCAGAGCAGTAAGTCCTAGCCAGTCCTACGAAGTGGAGTACGCCAGCCAGATGAGGAGTTTATACTAATCCAGTCCTACAATGGTGGACTACAAACTCTACCAGCCAGATGAGGGGTTTATACTCATCCAGTCCTACAGTGATGGACTGCACCAACCGGATGGGGGTTTATACTCATCAACCGAGGGGTCGACTACCGCAAGAAGGAGCATCCTGAGGTTCTACCACTTGTTAGCTGAGGGGTCGACTACCACAAGAAGGAGCATCCCGAAGCTACAAGCAACCGGATGGGGGTTCATACTTATCAACCGAGGGGTCGGCTACCGCAAGAAGGAGCATCCCAGAGTTTCACACCATTGTTCATCCAAAGGGGTCGGCTACCGCATGAAGGAGCATCCTGGAGGCATGCACACATATTTTTCATCTGAAGGGTCAGCTACCGCATGAAGGAGAATCCGAAGGAGACCTGGGCAAGAGGGTTAACTCCTTCACCCTCCAGCCGATCTTTTTGGCATAACAAGCCAACAGTCGGCTAGTCAGGTGAAGGGGGGGCAGCTGTAGACCCCAAATCTCGCCCGGCCTCAAAATAAAGAGCGGAAGACTTCAGATTCGAATATGGGCAAGGCCTAAAAGGTCCCTAGGATAGACCAATAGGCCCCATATTAGAGTAGGAAGGTTTTTTGTACGAGAAAAATAAGAAATTCCACCTCGAAGGTCGAGACCGCCATCTCGCTTAGCAAGACCGTCGTCTCGCCATCGGCAAAGGGTGAGACCGCCGTCTCGTTTGGCGAGACCGCTGTCCCATCTAGCGAGATGGCGGTCCCGACCTTGTCAGGCGAGATGGCAGTCCCGACTAGGATAGACCAATAGGCCTAAAAGGTCCCTAGGATAGACCAATAGGCCCCATATTAGAGTAGGAAGGTTTTTTGTACGAGAAAAATAAGAAATTCCACCTAGAAGGTCGAGACCGCCATCTCGCTTAGCAAGATCGCCGTCTCGCCATCGGCAAAGGGTGAGACCGTCGTCTCATTTGGCAAGACCGATGTCCCATCTAGCGAGATGGCGGTCCCGACCTTGTTAGGCAAGACGGCAGTCCCGACCTGACAGACTTGAATTCCTATAAAAAGGGGGGCGACCTCATCCTGTCCACAACCTTCTTCAACTTTCTCTTCTACAACTTTTTCAAATTCTTCTCCTAGGATCCCTCCGAAGCATTTCTGGAGTTTCTTAGTATTCTTAGAGAGTGTTCTATAGTGTTGCGAGGAAGAGCGACCAATGTTGTAAAGTGGGGGATTGCCAAAAAGCATCCTACTTCAAGAATATTAAATACAAAAGCTTGCTTCAAAGGTTCCTATACTTTCTCTCTTCTTTTACTGCTTTTTTTATTACATCTATCTATGTATTAGTTGTTAGGGCCATGTAGTCAACATTTTAAATTCCGCAAATAAATAAAGGGTAAAAGCATAATTTTAGAGTTTCTATTTATGAAATAAATGGCCCATCATAGGGAACCTGAAAGGGGCGTCATAGAGAAGCTAATACCTTCCCTACACGCAACTAACTCCCTTACCCAACTCTGATTATAATGGCCAAAGTTGGTTTTTTAAACGAACGCCTTCTTTTTCTTCCTTTTCCAATGTTTCCAGATAAAACATTTGTGGCGACTCCAGAACCCTTTTTCAAAAACCTCGCCTTTAGGTCCAGCCCGGTTATTGGACAACCTAAGGGCGTTGTAACATCATTTTTAAAAATGCAAGTCGAAGTCAAAACCATCGCGTTGCTCCGACCGCCTCTTTTGACGGTGGCGGCAGTGGCGACTCCTCGAACCTTTCGAACACCTCGCCCTTAGGTCCAGCCCAATTATCGGATAACCTAAAGGCGTTGAACCACACTTTTAAAAACGCGAGTCAAACAAAAACCATCGCGTCACTCTGACCACCTCTTCTTATGGCGGCAACAAGCCCCTTTCAAGAAAATGGAGCAAGTCATCAATATTCAAATGACTCAGAAATAAAATAAGAGCTTTCAGGAGCTCAAAGCTCCAAACACCATCCTTCCACCCAAAGAGAAGGTACATTAATAAAGAAAAGCCGACAGAAAGGATTAGACGTCCCAAGTGGATCTTTGCCTACTCTGAAGGCAAAACAAAAGTATTACCCTAAGACTCAGCACCGCCGCCACATGAGTTAGCAAGCACACTTAACAAAATTTCCACCAAGGAAAATAAGGGACTTAGGAGAAGAAAATCTTTCATCCCCAACGGATGCCCAAAAAGAAAAGGCCATAACAAGAGAAGGCCAATAAACTCCCCAAGTGAATCACACAAGCAAAGAAAAGAATCAGAAATTCCATTCCCCTCAACAGAATAAAAGCTTCACAAAAGTCAGCTCGCACTTATATCAATTAAGGAGCCAAGACTCCATTCCGCCAGAAGGCCATCAAAAACCAGATCCCCAGGAAAACAAATAATTCCTCGGTGGATCACCAAAAAGAAAAACCTATCCTCAGTGAGCCTACTACAAAGGGCAATCTTCAAATTCATATCCTCAGAGAGTCGTTCACCTGCCCATAGGCAACACCTGGAAAGCAAGAGCCAACATCCCCGAAGGAAACATCAGCCTATTTAAAGGCACGAAAAATGCAATCAAAAGTCTTCTCCTTCAAATGAAGCATTCACCTACCCAGAGGTCTTATCATCAGAATCAATAAATCCCCAATGGATTTCCGCATACTTAAAAAAAATTTCGATGACCAACAAAGCGGATGGCTACGAAAAAGCCCAAAAACAAAGAATCCTCAGCAATCAACAAGTTGGATGATTATTGGAAAAATCCAAAACCAAAAATCCCCAGCAATCAACAAAGGTGGATGGCTATTACAAAAGCCAAAATATTCCCGGTACACCAGACAAAAACAATTTTCAAAGCAAAGAACTACTCCCTATGGAGTCAGCGCATGAACGAGATCAGTAAGCCGCTACCACACAATTCAGCCCTACAAAGTGGACTACAAACCAGACGGGGGTTCGTACTCATCAAACCAGATGGGGGTGCGTACTCATCCAGCCCTACGAAGTGGACTGCAAACCAGACGGAGGTTTATACTCGTCAAACCAGATGGGGTGCGTACTCATCCAACCCTACGAAGTGGACTGCAAACCAGACGGGGGTTCGTACTCGTCAAACCAGATGGGGGTGCGTACTCATCCAGCCCTACAAAGTGGACTGCAAACTAGACAGAGGTGCGTACTCGTCAAACCAAATGGGGTGCGTACTCATCCAGCCCTACGAAGTGGACTGTAAACTCGATGGGGGTTAATACCCATCAAACCACACCAAAAAAGCAACTTGGAGCTTCAACTCATTGTCTAGAGGGTTAGCTACCGCATCAAAGGAGCATCCGAAGGATCACCCGAAAAGAGGGTTAACTCCTTCACCCACCATCCGGTCTTGCAGCACAGACATCATCAGTCGGCCTAGTAGGTGAAAGGGGGGCAGCTGTAGACCCCAAATCTTTCTCGGGTCAATCAGTAGATCTAGAAATCCTCCATTTCGCAGATGGTTAAGGTTCCATTAGGCCCCTAGTAGCATTCACTAGGCTCCATTTAAGAATAGGAGAGATTTTTGAGAAAATAAAAATTTTAGAAAATTCATAAAATATGGGACGGCCGTCCCACATCTCCAGACGATCGTCCCACTTGTCATTTAGGTTGGAATGGTCGTCCCACTTTCCCAGATGGTCGTCCCACCTTCATTCAACCTTGGGACGGTCGTCCCACTTTTCCTTGAGCCCAGGATGACCATCCCATTTTTTCAGACGGTCATCCCACCTGACAAGTTTCCAGATAGTCGTCCTGGCCTGCCTGACGCGAATTGCTATAAATAGAGACTCATTTCCACACACTTCCACACTCTCCTATGCTCTGAGGACCTATTTTTGGGACTTCTAAGCAATTCTAAGCATTATTCCAGAGTACGAGTGATCTTTTTGACACTCGAGGAGTTTAGTTATTATTTTTGTTTGAGGAAGGAGTGCCTTTGTAGAGTGCGGGACTGCCAAAAAGCGTCCTATAGTTCAATATTTATAAAAGCTTGCTTCGGAGATTTTTCTTCATATCTCTTCTCTTTTACTGCTTTCCTTGTATGCATTAGTTATTAGTGTCATGTAGATAGCTATTTAAATACTACAATGAATAATTAGAATAAAAGCATAATTTATTGTCTTTATTTTAAGATTATTCCATCATAGGGAACCCGAAAGGGGCGTTGTGGGGTGCTAATACCTTCCCCACACGTAACTAACTCCCTTACCCAACTCTGGTTATAATGGCCAAAGTTGGTTTTGTTAGAATTGCACAGCGGAATGTTTGCGTTACGGACAAAAACCAAGAGGGCGGGTGAATTGGTTTCTTAAACAAAATTTAGGGTTTTAAAATTTTTCACAAATTTCACCAATTAAAATGTTGTGTAAAGTAAATAGATATGGGATAGAAGATTACATAGTTGATTTATACTGGTTTGAATCAAAAGACCCTATGTCTAGTTGCTAATCACTCAAACAGAGGATTAACGCTGTCACTATAATCACAGTTTACAAACAGTTTACAAATTGAAAAGATAAGGTAAAGAAAACACCTCTCTTGAGTCACACAAGAGATGAACACCTCCTTTGAATCAACAAAGGATGAAGAACAGTTTTTCCTAGAGACGACACAACACACAATCCACCAAGAAACCCACTCAGTGATTCTTATCGCTTCTAGCCCACACAAGGTTTTCAAAAGCCCCTATTTCTTCCCTACAAATAGTTCTCTAGCAGTCACAACTATTAACTTTTGTATGAAAAAGTTTTGTTCAGTTTGCAGAGAGCCTTAGAGAACCTTGTAGAGAGAATAGGGTCTGGGAATTGGGGATTTTCGAAACTTGATGAATTGGGAATAGGGTTTTCGAAACTTGGTCCAATTTTGAATTTCAAAATACATAACAGACTCAAATAATCGATTATCTTAAGTGTTAATCGATTATTCCAGAGCCATTCTCGCAGAAAAGCAAGACAGGGCCAGATAATCGATTAACAACCCATTTAATTGATTATTTTCCCCAGATTATCGATTATATAATGATTTAATCGATTAATCCAATGAGCATATACTGAAAATGGTTTTCTTTCTGTAATAAATGATTATCCTGTGGTTTAATCGATTATTCCAGTAACTTTTTGATAAAAATGAGTTTTTAGAGCTTTTAAAGAGTGGTTTATGTGCTGGCTATCTTCAACTCTAATATTACAGACTGAAAAACATAAAAATAGAGTTATTACATAAGATTACAAGTCTTCAAATCTCTAAGTCCTTTATTCTTGAATCATCATCAAAATCTACAAGCTTCATATCCTTGTATGTTCAACATTCATATCCTTGTATATTATTTCAACAATCTCCCCCTTTTTTATGATGATCAAAATTTCCTTTAAAGCCCTTTGTAATAACCTGTTTTATCTGTCACAGCTAACAAAAACATTAAACATACCAGACATCATTTAAAATTAATAAACATAAGAGGCTTTAAATAATTTCTCCCCCTATTTTGATTATGATAATAAATGAAAGTTCCCCCTCAATAAGTGCATAATATAGAAAATAGCTCCCCCTCAATGAAAGCAAAAATAAAAATTTTATTCCATAAAGCAAATTAATGACAAACAAGAAATATGTTGAAGAGATTAAAACTCTTCACTTTCATCACTGTTAAATTGGGCATCAAATCTGTCTTCTAAATTACATACCCTATCATCTACATCCGAAATACGTCGAATAATTTCCTGATGTCGTTCTTGAGAGATAGAGAAGAATTCTTGCATTCTTTGATTCATATCAAACATAATATCTTCCATAGACGGGCGGGATGTAGGATGAGCAGATGACGTCCCAGCAGTATGAATGTTTTCAACAGGCATTTCAGCAGCAGACATATCTTCATCAGAGCATCTTCAGCCATGTTGGGAGCATAATCGTTGTGAACGTAAATTCCATTTACACACACCATTTGTAGCTGAGTGAGTGTGTTGTCAAGCATTTGATTTGAATTTAACATCCAGGCCTTTTGCTCTCCTTCAACATTTACTTGAGGACACAGAATCCATACAATGAGATGTAGCAACATGCGTTCTTCTTTCTTTAATGGTCTGGCCAATAGTAGTCGCCCGATTTTCATAGCAGGATTTCGAAGAAAAGAACGGTATGCTAAAATGCGATTAAAATCATCTAAATCTGCTAGAACATTTATAGCATCATCCCTTATAGAAAAATGAGCAACATTTTCCCATATATCATCATCAAGGATGATGGTCACACCCTTGACTCTAGAAGTGGCGATATGATCTCTATATTTAAAGCGTGAATAGAAGACCCTAACTAAATCTGGGTAGTAAGTACCTTGCATTTCTATGAATGGAAGAACACCTTGTTGCTCAAGAAGATTAGAAAAAATGAAACCCCTATTTATGAACTGATTTCCTATAATAAATTTTGGAGTGATAATAGCCTTTTCTTTCCAGAAATTTAGGAATTCTTGTCTTCCTTCATCATCCGAAATCCACCCTTCAAGAGAATTTGGGCGAGGATGAGAAGCTAGAGCTGATCTTCTCCTTGTTGGAATCGTTCTCCGAGAGAATGAAGCCATTTAGAATGAAAGAAAAGAAATACAAGGAATTTTGAAAGTAAGTGAGGCTTTGAGGAAACAGGAGAGCTTGAATGATTCAAGAATGTTTTGATTCAAGGTTTGAAGGTGTGTAAATGTGAATTGAAGTCTTCCTATATATAGAGAAACATCATAACGGTCATAAACGACTAGATTTGGGAGAATTGAAGCAAAAATAGCCATTTCAAACGGCTAGTTTATCAAAAATGACGCAAAATAATCAATTAAATGCTTCTGATAATCGATTAAACCTTCAAGTGCACAGGATAATTGATTAATTGGTTCTGATAATCGATTAAATAGCTATTCTGATGTAGATAATCAATTATTTCTTCAAATAATCGATTATTCCATAGAGAAATTTCTGATTTTGGTCATTTTTGGTGCAGATAATCGATTATTTCCGAAAATAATCAATTATTCCAGAGAGATTATCAATATTTTTTAAGGTTTAGACACATGATAATCGATTAAATCCCTATATAATCGATTATTACAGTACAAAATGCAAGAATTGATCAGTTAAGCAGAATTTACGCTATCTCTAATATTCCTAAGTCTCTTCTAAGATCATAGAATCTATCTTTGGGAAGAAGTTTGGTAAAAATATCTGCTAATTGATGCTTTGTATCAACATATTCAATTTTACAATTTCCTTTACTAATATGATCTCTTAAGAAATGATGTCTAATCTCTATATGCTTAGTTCTAGAGTGCATTACTGGATTCTTAGTAAGATTGATTGCACTTGTATTATCACACATCAAAGGAATATCATCTAGAAAAATATTATAATCTTCTAGTTGTTACTTCATCCATAGGATTTGTGCACAGCAATTACCAGCTGCAATATATTTAGCTTCAGTTGTGGACAAAACAACACATGCTTGTTTCTTAGAATGCCAAGATACTAAAGATGATCCTAACATATGACATGTTCCACTAATACTCTTTATATCAATCTTACATCCACCATAATCAACATCAGAATATCCTATTAAGTTAGGAGAGGCTTCAGATGGATACCATAAACCAGTTCCTGTAGTTCCTTTTAAATATTTTAATATTCTTTTTACTGCAGTTAAATGAGATTCTTTTGGAGATGCTTGAAATCTAGCACACACACAAACAGAATGCATAATATCAGGTCTACTTGCAGTTAAGTATAATAGTGAACCTATCATACCTCTATACATAGATTGATTTATTTCCAAACCGATTCATCCTTGTCTAAATAGCATGATGTTCCCATGGGTGTGTTAGCTTCCTTTGAAGTGTCCATTCCAAATTTCTTGAGAATCTCTTTGCAGTATTTTGTTTGAGACACAAAGGTGCCATCTTTAAGTTGCTTAATTTGAAGTCCAAGAAAGAATGTTAATTCTCCCATCATTGACATTTCAAATTCACCCTGCATTATCTTAGCAAATCCTTCACATAAAGAATTATTAGTTGATCCAAAAATAATATCATCAACATATACTTGAACTAACAGAATATGTTTCTTTACTTTCTTAATAAACAGCGTGGAATCAATTTTTCCTCTAGAAAAATCATTTGAAATTAGAAAACTACTTAATCTTTCATACAAGACCTAGGAGCTTGTTTCAAATCATATAAAGTTTTCTTCAATTTAAAAATATGATTGGGATATTTAAAATCTTCAAATCCAGGGGGTTGTTCCACATACACTTCCTCTTTGATAAACCCATTCAAAAATGAACTTTTAACATCCATTTGATAAAGTTTAAATTTCATCAATGAGGCATAAGCATGAAGTAGGCGTATAGCCTCTAACCTGGAAACAGGAGCATAAGTTTCATCATAATCAATACCTTCCTCTTGACAGTAACCTTTGGCAACAAGTCTGGCTTTGTTCTTTGTTATATTTCCATCTTCATCAAGTTTGTTTCTAAATACCCATTTTGTTCCAATCACTTGATGAGATTCTTCTCTTGGAATTAATTCCCAGACTTGATTTCTTTCAAATTGGTTAAGTTCTTCTTGCATTGCTATGCACCATTGATCATCTTTAAGAGCTTCTTCAACACTTTTGGGTTCTATCTGTGAAACAAAAGCTACAGACATGTAGAAATTTGTCATATTTCTAGTTCTTACCCCTTTTGAGATATCACCAATTATATTGTCCATTGAAAGTCCTCTTGGTGATTGCCACTCTTTTGTCAATTCAGTTGGTTGAGATGACTCATTCTCATTCAATACATTTCTTCTAGAGCCTCTCTTATGTACTCATCATCACCTACAAATTCTTTATTTGACTTAAGAGGATTTCCCCCAAGATCTACAATTTCATCAAAAGTGACATGTACAGATTCTTCAACATTTAAAGTTCTTATATTGAACACTCTATATGCTTTGCTAGTTAGTGAATAACCTAAGAAAATGCCCTCATCGACTTTTGAGTCGAATTTTCCTAAGTTATCTTTTCCATTATTTAAAACAAAGAATTTACATCCAAATATTTTTAAATGAGCAACATTAGGCTTTCTACCATTTAACAGTTCATAAGGAGTTGATTTTATAATTGGCCTAATAAGCATCTTATTCAATACATAACATGCAGTACTTACAACATCAGCCCAAAAATACTTAGGAACATTTGATTCATTCAACATTGATATAGCAAGTTCCTCTAGTGACCTATTTTTCCTTTCTACTACACCATTTTGTTGGGGAGTCCTAGGTGCAGAAAAATTATGCAAAATACCATTTTCCTCACAATAATTTTCAAACCATTCATTTTGAAACTCTCCACCATGGTCACTTCTTAACACCTTAATTCTTAAGTCTTTCTCATTTTGGATTTGCTTGGCAAACTTCCTAAAGACCTTAAAAGCTTCACTTTTTAATGTTAAGAAAAATTTCCAAGTATATCTAGAAAAATCATCAACAATTACAAGAGCATGATAATTTCCACCAAAACATTTTATCCTAGATGGACCAAATAAATCTAAGTGTAATAGTTCTAAAGGTTTTGATGTGGAAATAACATTCTTAGATTTAAAGGATGATTTTACTTGTTTACCTTTTTTACATGCATCACATAATCTATCTTTTTCAAATTTTAACTTAGGCAAACCAACAACTAAGTCCTTTGATATTAGTTTGTTTAATTGATGTATGTTTATATGAGTCGCTCTCTTATGCCATAACCATGGATTTTCTTCCTTAGCAACTAAGCATGTTACACTAGTATTAGGTACACAATCCAAATCAATCAAATAGATATTATTATGCCTAATGCCTTTCAATGCTATATTTTCGGAATCCTTTAAATGTATGGTACAAAACTTACTTTCAAATATTACCTTGAATCCTTTGTTACAAAGTTGACTTATACTTAGGAGATTCTGCTTTAGCCCATTACAAGAAGCACATCCTTTATCTCCAAAGTATTTGCACCACCAATGTTTCCGATTCCAAGTATTCTTCCTTTGTTGTTGTCCCCATAGGTTACATATCCTTGTTCTTTAGCTTTGAAACTCACAAATTTCATTTTTTCTCTGGTCATATGTTTTGAACATCCACTGTCAAGATACCACATAGATTTCTTGGATTTGGAAGTTTCCTACAAAACAAGAACATAGTAATCTTAGGTCCCCATAACTTTTGGGTCCTTGGGGTTAGAGACAATCAAATCATTTAACTATAGGAACCCAAACATATTTTCCTTTAGGAACACCAAAATGCTTAATTCTACAGTATTTGAAGTATGACCATGTTTCATACAATAAAAACATGCATTAGATGTAATCTTTGAATATGATACATTTCTAACTTTTGAAGTTTTAGTTCCTTTTTCAACCCATACTCTTCTATTTTTAATTTTAGGTTTTTTCAATGGAACATGACAATTTTCTCTATTTTGAACAATAGCCTTATCCTTATAACTATCACTTATTTCCTTCTTAGCTTTATCAAGCAAATGGCTAAGTATATCAATATCATATTCATACTCTTTACATGATGCGCATGCTATATTTTTATTATCTTTTTCCTCTAAACATACAATTTTCGTTTTTAAGGATTCCACCTCTTTTTTGGATTTATTTAAACACTTTTTCACAGATTTATATTCATTTTCAAGTCCTTAAAAGCAGTAAACAATTCTCCATATGCATTTTTTAAAGCATCATGATCATTTTCATCATCACTTGAGGAAGAGTCAGAATCACTAACCTCAAAGTCGGAAGAGATGTTGTCATTTGCCATCAAGCAAATGTTTGCTTCAATTTCCGAATCACTTGACTCCGAACTTGAGTCACTATCATCCCAAGCAATGTAGGCTTTCTTCTTGAAGAATTTCTTGCCTTTATGATCTTCATTTTTCTTGTTTGGACATCTGGTTTTTACATGTCGTGTTTCACCACAACCGTAACATTTAATATTTAAGGAATTACTTTCTCTTACCTTTCCCTTTACCTTTGAAGGGTTGCTTCCCTTTGGCTTTCATGAACTTTGTAAATTTCTTTATCATGAGACTTAAATTTTTATCATCTTCATTCTTCGAGTCTTCTTCCTCCTTCTTGTTCTTACTCTTGGAAATTTCAGTTTTGAAGGCAAGGTTCCTCTTTTGATGTTGGCCTTCTTCATCATTTAGCCTTCCAAGTTCAAGTTCAAGTTCATACTCTCTCAACTTTCCAAAGAGCGCAGCCAGAGACATGGTGGCAAGATTTTGGGACTCTGTGATGGTCGTCACCTTTGGTTGCCATTTCCTATCCAAAGATTTGAGAATTTTTACATTTAATTCATCAATATCAAAAATTTTACCTACCTCGGTGAGATGATTCACAATATGTGTGAAACGCTTTTGAACGTCAAAAATAGTTTCTCCTTGTTGCATCCGGAACATCTCATACTCTTGAATCAATGAGTTCTTTCTTGCTCTTTTAACGTCATCGGTACCTTCGTGGGTTACTCTTAGCATTTCCCACATTTCTTGAGCACTCTTGCAAACAGATATTCTGTAAAATTCATCAAGGGTTAAAACAGATGAAATTATGTTTCTAGCCCTAACATCATATTGGGTTTTTCTATTTTCTTCAACCGACCATCTAGAAAATGGTTTTGGTACCTCTTCTCCATTTTCAGTAATTTTAGGAATAAAGGGACAGTTTAAAATTGCATCCCAAACACCTCTATCAACAGACTCCAAAAATATTTGCATTCTAACTTTCCAAAAAGGATAATTTTGCCCCACAAAAAGTGGGGGTCTATTGATAGAAGCACCCTCGGCAAAAGTTTGATTTTGTTCGGCCATTTTCGAAAATTGAATGACTATCAAAGCAAGCTCTGATACCACTTGTTAGAATCGTGCAGCGGAATGTTTGCGTTTACGGACAAAAACCAAGAGGGGCGGTGAATTAGTTTCTTAAACAAAAATTAGGGTTTTAAAATTTTTCACAAATTTCACCGATTAAAATTTTGTGTAAAGTAAATAGATAAGGGATAGAAGATTACACATTTGATTTATACTGGTTCGGATCAAAAGACCCTACGTCCAGTTGCTAATCACTCAAACAGAGGATTAACGATGTCACTATAATCACAGTTTACAAATTGAAAAGATAAGGTAAAGAAAACACCTCTCTTGAGTCACACAAGAGATGAACACCTCCTTTGAATCCACAAAGGATGAAGAACAGCTTTTCCTAGAGACGGCACAACACACAATCCACCAAGAAACCAACTCAATGATTCTTATCGCTTCTAGCCCACACTAGGTTTTCAAAAGCCCATTTTTCTTCCCTACAAACAGTTCTCTAGCAGTCACAACTCTTAACTTTTGTATGAAAAAGGTTTGTTCAGTTTGCAGAGAGCCTTATGAAAGCAATGAGGGGGAGATTGATGGAAATGTCCCTACATTCCCAAGAGATGATTTTGATGATGATTCAAGTCAACTACATTCAAGTCAACACCATTCAAGATGAATTAAGGACAAGCTGAATTTATGACATTGGTGAAAATGTGAAACATTTCCCTACATGCCCAAGATATGTTTTTTATAAAGATGATGATTCAAGCAAGCCCAAGATGATTCCTGAAGACTAGATAAAGTCTTAGAATACTGGATATGGAGGTACAAGTTGATGAAGTAATATTATGCATAAGCCTCCAAAGCACAAGTGTGATAAAATTCATAACATGATATTTTTCTCTGTCATAATTAATTATGATGCATTAGAAATGGAAAAATGATTTTCTCTATCATAATTAATTATAGTGGTAATATAATCAATTATGGCAATTCAAATTTTAAAAAAATATATCTGTTTTAAAGAATAAATGTTTTTTAATACATCCTGATTTTCTCTATGATATTATTAATGTCCAATGACCATTTTCTGATGCTATTTTTCTATTTAATTAAGTTTTGATGAAAAATTAAAAACACACAATTACAGAATTCGAAAATACAATTTACATTCAATCAGTTTTGAGAAAAGAATTATGAACAAGGCAACAGAGATATTTTACACCTTCTGAGAAAACCCTCTTCTCTACTGCCTTCTGTGCTTTCATTGTTAATCACACTTGTTCTTGGAGATTGGCATTCTACAAGCTTCTACAATTTGTTGTCTCCATTACCCAGGTGTGTCTGTTCTTATTTTTATTACCTTCATGCTTTGTGTATTGGTGGCAAAGGAGGTGTTTTCATCCTTTGATTTGTTCAAAGGAGGTTTTCATCCCTAGTGTGATTCTAGGGATGTGTTCATCCTTAGTGGGATTATAAGGAGGTGATTTTCATCCTTTGATTTGTTCAGAGGAGGCGTTCATCCCTAGTGGGATTCTAGGGAGGTGTTCATCCTTAGTGGGTTTCTAAGGAGGTGATTATCTTTTTAATTAGTTTACTTTTTACTGGTTCTTCTGCTGAGTTGATTGTAATTTGTAAACTGAATTTGAAAGATAGTGAATGGGGAGTCACTTTTGTGTTAAGAGTTGACTAGGAATTGGATGTAGGGTTGGCTATACCCGAACCAGTATAAATCTCTGTGTGTTCTTCTCTTTCCCTTATCTCTTTCTTTTTTCCTGATTATATTATCGTTTCCGCTTTATCTGTGTTCAAACAAATTATTGACTCACAAATAAATTTTTAATTTGACAACTATTTTAATTTGTGCATCTATTCACCCCCCTCTAGATGCCATTTGTCTAACACCTTAGAGAACCTTGTAGAGAGAATAGGGTATGGGAATTGGGGATTTTTGAAACTTGATGAATTGGAATAGGGTGGTCTATGTGCTGGCTATTTTCAACTCTAATATTACAGACTCAAAAACATAAAAATAGAGTTATTACATAAGATTGCAAGTATTCAAATCTCTAAGTCCTTTATTCTTGAATCATCATCAAAATCTACAAGCTTCATATCCTTGTATGTTCAACATTCATATCCTTGTATATTTTAACAGGTTTTTCTTAAACCAACGCCTTCTTTTATTTTCCTTTTCCAATGTTTATGGTAAAAACATTGGTGGTGACTCCAGAACCCATTTACGAAAACCTCGTTCTTAAGGGTAATTCGGTTATCAGACATCCTAAGATCGATGATCATATTTTAAAACAAATGCGAATCATCAAAATCATCGCGTCGCTCTGACTGCTTTTTTGTGGTGGCGATAGTCACCATACATCTTAGCCACTTGTCCCTTCCTTGTCATAGATTGACAAGTGTGACGGAGGTTACAAACGCACTTGGGTCTATTTCGCCTTTGTCTTACGGATATGTAATGCTCCTAAAATGAATGTATTTATGCATGAGAGAGATATTTATTGTCGCCGCCGTCAAAACAAGGGCGGTCGGAGCGACGCCATGGTTTCGACCCTCTTGATTTTTGTGTTTTTTATTGGTGGCTACAACGCCTTTAGGTTGTCTGATAACCGGGCTGAACCTAGGGGCGAGGTTTTCGAAAAGGCGCTCTTGGATTGTCCGATAATCGGGCTAATCCAAAAGCTAGTTTTGAAAGGTTCTGTGGAGTCACCACCGATGTTTTTACCGGAAACATCGGAAAAGGGGTTTGAAAGAATTAATGGTTGAGTTCAAGAGGGGGGGTGAATTGAACTTTAAAACTTTTTCGCAAAACTTACTTTCTTTTGGAAGAATGAGTTATCTTTATTCAATCTTTGCAAAGGTAATTTGGTTTAAACACAGCACAATTAAAGACAGAAATTAAAAGAGATGAAAGAAGAATATTAACACACAAATTTATACTGGTTCACTCTAATCCAGAGCTACATCCAGTTCTTGACAAACCAGTCAAGTTCCACTAATACCAAGTGAAAATTACAACCGGTAGATACTCACCAATCTACCCCAAGAACTATCTTGCAAAACCCACAAGACGAGAATCTTGAAAACCACCCGAGTAACCAAATCCGATTCTTGTACCAAGTGCAGATTACAATCCAACCTGCACAATCAACTTTTACAAAAGAATATGGAAAGAAAAAACCTGGACTTGAAGTTTCTAATTGTCCAGAACCAATTCTATCGACACTTTCTCTCTTTGAATGACCACAATTCGATCACGACACCTTATGATATGAAAAAGATTCTTGAATGCGAGAGAAAGTCACGTATGAAAAATTCACGATTGATTTCACAAGTTTTCTCAAGTAGTGTATTGTATTGTATATCTTCAAAAGATGAATCAAATCTGTATATATAGAGTAAATCAGAAAAAGCGAACGTTTCATCTGTTAAAAGCTGTTTTAGAGAGTCAAAAGATAAGTTGGTTAGCGATAAAACAGGTTTAGAAGAGAATCTGATCGATTAAAACAGAAGAATGATCGATTAGACTCGAGTTATGATCGATCAGAATAAAACTATGATCGATCAGAATGAGTTATGATCGATTAGAACAAAACTATGATCGATTAGAGTATTATTTCAATCGATTAAAAGATCGATTCAATCGATTGATTTCATTTAAAGTTCCTTTTAATCGATTAAGACATCGATTCAATCGATTGATTTCGTTTAAAGTTCCATTTAATCGATTGATTCGAGTTTTAATGGATTAAAACAACTTAATGAAAAATGACGACACTCGTTTCAATCGATTGAAAATCATTTCAACAGATTAAATTCCTACAAATACTTAGTTAAAAAATAGTCTCTCTGTTTCAACAGATTGAAAAATATTTCAACAGATTGATTTTCTAAAAACTCTTAGACTGAAAAAGATCTTTCGTTTCAACAGATTTAAAATCATTTCAACAGATTGAAAATGCGAAACTTGATGTTGAAAATTCATTGAGTTATTTTAACTTGTTGATTCCGCGAATCAATCAATTGAATTTTCGATTGTGTATGACCATTTATTATGTTAAGTGATTTTAACAGATTGAAAAATCCTTTTCAACAGATTAAAAAACTTAGTTAATTCTTTTAATACTTAAACGTAAGTTTTTCATGCAGAAAAATGATTTTCAATGAGATGCATCATTTTAAGGTGCTTATCACAAAATATAATGGCCTATCAAGAGATTAAGTGCTTAACCTTAAAACCCTAATCATCTACACACCCACAACCTAAGTTATATCTATGTCTTCATCAAATCCACCAAGTGCTTCAGGGTTAAAAGGCGTTGGTTTTCGAAAAACCAACTTTGGTCGTTAGAACCAAAGTTGGGTAAGGGAGTTAGTTACGTGTAAAGGAAGTGTTAGTTCCTTTACGACGCCCCTTTCGGGTTCCCTATGACAGGTCAGCTATTTAAAAATGTTTAAACCGGTGAAAACTACGCTTTTACCCTTTTATTTTGCGGAATTTAAGATTACGACTACATGACCCTAGTATCTATTGCATAATTTAAAATTAAAGCAATAAAAGTAGAGAGGGAGAATATAAACCTCCGAAGCACGCTTTTATATTAATTCTTTTTAAAAAGAGGGTGCTTTGTGGCAGCCCTTCACTCTACAGCGCCGAAAAACCTCTCGGAACGCTCGAAAAACACTCTAAAGACACTCAGAAGCTCCGGAAATGCGTCGGAGGGATTGTAGAGAGAGAAACTAGTGATTTTCTAGAGAGAAGGAGGAGAGAACTCTGTGTGGTGTGTGGAAATGAGGGAAGGGAGCCCCCTATTTATAGTTTTTCGCGCCTGACAGGTCGAGACCGCCGTTCTCGCCTGACAGGGTCGAGACCGCCGTCTCGTCAAACGAGACCACCGTCTCGCCATGCCAAAGTGGCGAGACCGCCGTCTCGCCCAACGAGACCGCCGTCTCGCCCAACGAGACCGCCGTCTCGTCCTTCGCAGGTGGCGAAACCGCCGTCTCGCCAAACGAGACGGCGGTCTCTCCATTTGCATGAGGTGAGACGGCGGTCTCGATTTCGAGACGGCGGTCTCGTCCCAAAAGGGCGAGAAACCTTATTTTTGTGCCGAAAATCCCTCCTATCCTAGTATGGGGCCTAATAGTCTCTCCTAGTGACTTGTTAGGCTTCGTCCATCTTCGAATAGGAGGTCTTCTACTCTTTATTTGGAGGTCGGGCAAGATTTGGGGTCTACAGCTGCCCCCCCTTTACCTGACTAGTCAGTTGTTGGCCTGTTGTGCTAGACAAATTGACAGGAAGGTAAAGAAGTTGACCCTCTTGCCCGGTGACCCTTTGGATGTCCCGTCTTGCGGCGGTTGATCTTCTGGGGAAAACTTGGTGTTGGTGCACTTCCAGGATACTCCTTCTGACGGTAGTCGATCCCTTCGGTGGACACGTGGTAAAACCTCAGGATACTCCTTCTAACGGTAGCCGATCCTTCGGTTGATGGGTGTAAACCCCCCATCGGGCTGGTAGTTGCAGTCCGTTGTGTGGGACTAGATGGGTATGAACCCCCCATCAAGTGTGTGGGACTGGATGGGTATGAACCCCCCATCAGGCTGGTAGTTGCAGTCCGTTGTGTGGGACTGGATGGGTATGAACCCCCCATCAGGGTGGTAATGCGACTTATTGATCCGGCTCGAGCGCAAATCAGGCGCAACGTGTGCGCAGGTTGATAGGTATAAACCCCCTATCAGGCTAGTACAGTCCGCTGCGTAGGACTAGTGGTAGTGGCGGCTTACTGCTTGGATGGCTCATGCGCCAGTCAAGCGCAACGCGTGCGCAGGTTGATAGGTATAAACCCCCTATCAGGCTGGTACAGTCCGCGGCGTAGGACTGGTGGTGGTGGCGGCTTACTGCTCGGGTGGCTCATGCGCCGAGCGTTGAGGCGTACTTCTTTGTTGGTTTTCTTTGGAGATATGGTTTTCCGGTCTGTGCCGGGGATTTTGTAGGCGCTCATCCAGCTTGCTTGTTTGCTGCGGATTCTTTTGATTTTGATCTTTTTGATAGTGGTCATCCGACTTTGCTGGTTGTCGGGGATTTTTGATGAGTGCCTCAGAGCAGGCAGATACTCCACTGAGTTTCTAGTAATGCCTCTGAGTAGGCAGATGCTTCATCGAAAGTGAAGACTTTTGGCTGCATTTGTTTTGCCTCTGACTAGGCTGATATGTGGATGATCTTTCTCTTTTTGGTGATCCACCAGGGAATTGGTTGACTTCCCGGGGGTTAGATTTTGGTTTACCCCCTGGAGTTTTGACTCCTTGTTAGGTACTGGTGTGAGCTGATTCTGCGATGCTCTTATTTCATTGGGTATTTTGTTTACCTAAAAGTTAGGATTTTAATTTCGCCTTTTTTCGCGATTTATCTCTTTTTTTTATCGTGATTTTGAAATATGGCTTTTTTATGGGGATAATGCGTAAGCCTTTTTATTTTTTAGTCTCTTTTTATTACGCTGGCTTTTTCCTTCTTTTTGGTGGGTCCACTAGGGATGAAGTTTTCTTTCTTTAGTGATCCACCAGGGAATTAGTTGACTTCCTGGGGATCTGATTTTCCTTTTCTAGGGATTTGATGTTGATGAGAGCTAAACTTGTGAAGCTCTTATTTCACTAGGGGATGAGAATCTCTTATTTCTTTTTGTAGACTTTTTAGGAGATCCACTTGAGGATATTTATTCGGCCTTTTCTGTTGCGGCCCTTTTCTTTTGGACATCCTCTGGGGATGCAAGAGTTTTCTGCTTTTTTCCTTCTTTTTTTTTGTTGAGCCCTTGTTGGTATGGAGATTGAACTCTTTTGATTGTTGATGATGATGGGCTCTTGAAGCCTTTATTCTCCATTGGGGAGTGTGGAGGAGACTTTGGGTGAGTGTGCTCAACGACTCATGTAGTGGTAATGCTGAGTCGTGAGGAGTGTTTTTGTGTTGCCTCTGGAGTAGGCAAGGATCCTCTTGGGGATGACTAAGCCTTTCCGTCGACTTTTCTTTTATGATGTCTGATGATTGTGCCCTCTTTTATTGGGTGATGATTGGAGCTTTGGCTTCTGGAAGCTTCTTTTGACAACTCGCTCTTCTTTCTTGAGGGAGAGCAATGTTTGAAGATTTATTACTTTCTTGTGCCTTCTTTTCTGGGTAGAAGGATGGTAGCTGGAGCTCTTGATTTTCAGAAGCTCTTATTCTGCTGAGCCGCTTGATTGACGACTTGCTCTGTTTTCTTGAGGGCATTATTTGGAGACTCAGTCTCAGTGATCCTGTTTTCAATCACAAACATGGAGCTAGTCTCCTTATATGCATAAATGCTTTTCGTTTTTTGTTATTTGTCTGAAGTAATTTTTATTTCTTTCATTTTTGACATTGACAAAGTCGTTTTGTGCGACTACTTGTGTGTGGATACCCTAAATACAATCTATTCTTTTTGATTGATGCATCTGGAAAAGTGACTGGCATTCTCCTGCTGGACTTTTTATGATTATGATGAAGGGCCCTTCTCTTTTATTCATTTTTTGGTTTAGCCCTATCTTTTGCCTAGATCGCCCTTTTTGGGGTTTTTGGTCTAGCGGGCTGCCTTACTTTTTGCCTAGGATATCTTAGCGGGCTTTTTCCTTTTTTTGAATGCCCTAACTTTTGCCTAGACCGCCCTTTGCGGGTTTTCGATCTAGCGGGCTACCCTAACTTTTGCCTAAGAATCTCCTAGCAGGCATTATTCTTTTTATTGTCATTTTTTCTTTCTCTTCTTTTTTTGAGAGGTAGGAGCCTATCATATGCATGCAATGTTTGCGATATGCATCCTATAATACTATTTCAATTAATTTTTCAAAAGGATTAACCAATGCGCTTTTACTTCTGATGAGCTTCTGACGTTATGTGCTTTCGTCGATAGGATAGGCTGTACCAATTTTGCCGTATCGATTTTTTCATGACCGAAGAATGATTGTGTTAATTGTAGAGCGACTTGCCATGTCAGTGCGCCCCTCCCTTTCCTTGGGGATGTCCATCCTCATATTGATTACTACCTCTACATTTCCCTACTAATTACTAGAATGTTGTAGTGGTAAGGGTCAAGAGAAAAGAAGGAAGAGGATATTTAATTCAAAGGCTTGTGTTTTAGAATTGTTTTATTTTGACAAAAATGGTTTTTGTAAGCACGGCTAGCCAAGGTTGGTTAATGTGTTTAGGCTAGTTTAGACAAACATTTTGTTTATGGAGTGGCGTCTTATTGTATGGCGCTTGATATGACTGATTGACTTCCCTAGTCTACCCTTTGGGTTTTCAGCCTAGGATGTTGTGCTATGTCCTAACTTTTGTCTAGGTTTCATTTTTCTTGCTTTGGGAAACCTAGCGGACTTTATTTTGTAACCCTAAATTTTGCCTAGGCTACCCTTTATGGTTGTTTGGGTTTCCTAGCGGGTTTACCCTAACTTTTGCGTAGCCCCCTTTGGTGGGTTTCCTACCGGGTATCTTGCCCTCTTTTTTTTGGCCTTTAGCTTCTATGGGCTTCTTTTGATTTTTGTTTTCTTTTTGCACAACATTGGCGAAACATGACTTTATTTATGACGAGGTAAAACTTTATTTTGTGTTTCTAGTCAATCAGTGGTGATGAGTGGTTTGACTATTTTGACTATGGCGCATTTTGACGCATTTTTGAAACGTTTGTTTAAACATGGTTATTAATGAGGTTTAGGGTTGAATAGTAGGAAGAGAAGCAGATAATAAGAATGACATTCTTTGTAATTAATAGGGAAATATGTGCCCTACAATGCTTGGGGGTCGGGCTAGCTCCGAGGAGTAATCTCTAATAGTCATTGGATTTACAAACCCTAAGAATCAGAAGGAGAACACCTAATGACTAAAGTCGCTTTTGACGCTTGAACCCCTCTATATGGGAAAATCTGATTCAAGGTGTGGAGGGGAGACTTCCCTTTTCTCCGTGCTGCTTGATCCTTTGTAGGGTAAAGCTTCAAAGGATTGTCTTTTAAATCTGGTGGCTCCCTTATTCCTTGAGAGTTTCTAATGAGCCCTTGGTTTGGGTGATATCCATATCATGTGGGTCACCTTCATATTGTTGGGAAGTCTTTTCATATTGGCAAAAGATATTTCAAAGGTCTTTTTCAGTCGCATCCATTCAAGGTAGGGCAAACGACTTACTGATCCGAATGTTGTTTTTATCTCGAACTGTGACTAGGTTGTCGCCAACCGTGAGTTTGTCTCTTTAGCAGGGCATTGCCTTAGCGTCGTGAATCCAAAGTCTATTCAATTTCCTCTTTGGATTATGTTTTTCTTCGGTCTTTTTATTTTTTCTTTATTTGTAGGAGCGTCATCTTACAGCTCCTTGGGGGAATAGATTCTTCCATTTCTAATTTTGCCCCCAATGCCAGCTATGTTGGAGATATCCTTGTTAATGGGCGGTGTTTTTGCGCATCTCCACGGTACCACCTTATTCGATTTGAGGCGTGAACAAAATATAATGGCATCCTTGCCCCCTCTTCCTTATTTCCTCAGATGACCAACGGTCAAGACTTATTATCCTTCTTAGGCAGATCAACCGCTGGAGATAACTTGACGACAAAAGGTTTGCTCTTCACCCTACTTTGATTCGTGGAAAGCACATCGACTAATCCTTTCTTTTTATTATCTTATTATTATTGAGAATGAATGCAATTTATGAATACAATAGACACTTGAAGAGATGATGAAAACAAACAATTTTATTTATTTCATCCAGACAGTGTACATTCCTCAATGCAATGTTTCGAAGTACATTTTTTTTTAATATTTCTATTTATTTTCTTTTTGACTTCCCGTGCATGGCATGCGAATGCCCTAATCCTCTTTTCATGACATTGAGGAATGTCCACTTTCTTCAACTGTCCATTATGTTATGAGGATGAAGTTTGGTGGATGCATGTATGTATGTGTTTGTTTTTTCCTAAACATTATCATGTTTTATTTTCTAACATGATGTATGATAGTGTTTGGGATTTTGTGTTTTTTTGTATGCGGATGAGAGCATGAAGAATACCAGCCGCTTTCTAGAATGCAAAAAGATTTTTATTGAAGGATTTATGAGATGGATATTCCTTAAGACAATGGCTTAGGTATCCTCCTTAAAGCTTATGCTTTGTGGGGTATCCTACCCACCTTGGTGTAATGGTTCCTTTCCCATCACAGATTTGACAAGTATAATGGCAATCACCATCACACCTTAGTACACTTGTCCCTTCCTTGTCGCGAAGGTCACAAATGTGCTCGGGGCCTCTTTCACCATTATCTTAGGGATATCTAGTGCTCCTTAGAATGAATGTATTTATGCATGCACCAGTATAAAAGGGTGATAGATGTTCAAAGTGGCATAACTTTTGACTGAGATGTCCGATTTGGGTGCACAACATATCAAAACGAAGAGGAAAAGGTGAGGAATCAGGTTGCAAATCCCCAAAAGGGATTTGGCCCAGTAATTTTCCCAAAAGACGCCTCTAAGACCCATTTTTTAGGGATTTATTAAAATGATGCATATGCATACTTTCCTTATGCATTTATTTTCTCTCTTGGTTTTTTCACTTACGACATGATGCAGTATGAATGATACGACTTTGTCAAAATTATTTTTATAATCGTTTTGATTTTGTTATTATTATTTTATTTTGGATTTATTTATTATTATTATTTTTATAGCCTTTTATCTCTTCTGTCGGACTGCGTGGCTACTTAGCTTACAAAGAACCTGAAACTAGGCTAGCTAAAAGGCAGACTGTCCGAGATAAAAATATGGCTTTTTGTGAAAGAATAGTTAGCGTCCCTTATCTCTTCTGTCGGAACTGCGTGACTACTTAGCTTACAAAGAACCTGAAACCAAGCTAGCTAAAAGGCAGACTGTCCGAGATAAGGGCGTTTATTAAAAAAAATATTTTTGTGATTTTTGTTCTGTTGTTTGTTTATGCTATGCAACAAACAAATGCAGCAAACATATGCACACACAATTCGATCATCCACGAACAGGCGAGAATTCGTTTTTATCACGAGGTAGGGTTTTCCTGCAGAAAAGTGCATTGGCGAGGGTAGGTTCTAACTGTTCTCACCAGGCTAAGGCCCCCAAAGTGCCCCCATTATAGGGTCCCCACTCTCCAGCCTTCCGACCATGCTTAGCACTAAGGCCATAGTCAGTCTTGTTGCCAAAAGAGGAAGGTTATCACCTTGAGTGGTGGTTTCCGATCACACCGGTGGGCACAAGGCCATCACTACAGCGAACCGTACCTGCCACCCACTCCCTATGGATTTCTCACTTACCCCTGGGTATAGAGGGAACTTTTGTGTGCAAGGGTTTGTGTACAATTTGTATTTCAAACAATTGCGTAAGTATAAACAAGCAACAGTTATTTAAAGCCAAACCGTAAAACATGTTATAATACAAGGTAAGGGCAAAAGCATTGTTTTCTTGGTTTATTTATTTTTTAAGCCGGCCCATCACTAAATGGGATCAACTCTCGAGGCTTCCTCAGCGGAGTCGCCATCTGTCGCCGCCATCAAAACGAGGGCGGTCGGAGCGACGCCATGGTTTCGACCCTCTTGATTTTCGCATTTTTTATTGGTGGCTACAACGTCTTTAGGTTGTCCGATAACCGGGCTGAACCTAGGGGCGAGGTTTTCGAAAAGGCGCTCTTGGATTGTTCGATAACCGGGCTAATCCAAAAGCTAGTTTTGAAAGGTTCTGTGGAGTCGCCACCGATGTTTTTACCGGAAACATCGGAAAAGGGGTTAAAGGCGTTGGTTTTCGAAAAACCAACTTTGGTCGTTAGAACCAGAGTTGGGTAAGGGAGTTAGTTACGTGTAAAGGAAGTGTTAGTTCCTTTACGACGCCCCTTTCGGGTTCCCTATGACAGACCAGCTATTTAAAAATGTTTAAACCGGTGAAAATTACGCTTTTACCCTTTTATTTTGCGGAATTTAAGATTACGACTACATGACCCTAGTATCTATTGCATAATTTAAAATTAAAGCAATAAAAGTAGAGAGGGAGAATATAAACCTCCGAAGCACGCTTTTATATTAATTCTTTTTAAAAAGAGGGTGCTTTGTGGCAGCCCTTCACTCTATAGTGCCGGAAAACCTCTCGGAACGCTCGAAAAACACTTTAAAGACACTCAAAAGTTCCGGAAATGCGTCGGAGGGATTGTAGAGAGAGAAACTAGTGATTTTCTAGAGAGAAGGAGGAGAGAACTCTGTGTGGTGTGTGGAAATGAGGGAAGGGAGCCCCCTATTTATAGTTTTTTGCGCCTGACAGGTCGAGACCGCCGTTCTCGTCTAACAGGGTCGAGACCGCTGTCTCGTCAAACGAGACCGCCGTCTCGCCATGCCAAAGTGGCAAGACTGCTGTCTCGCCCAACGAGACTGCCGTCTCGTCCTTCGCAGGTGGCGAAACCGCTGTCTCGCCAAACGAGACGGCGGTCTCTCCATTTGCATGAGGCGAGACGACGGTCTCGATTTTGAGACGGCGGTCTCATCCCAAAAGGGTGAGAAACCTTATTTTTGTGCCGAAAATCCCTCCTATCCTAGTATGGGGCCTAATAGTCTCTCCTAGTGACTTGTTAGGCTTCGTCCATCTTCGAATAGGAGCTCTTCTACTCTTTATTTGGAGGTCGGGCAAGATTTAGGGTCTACATTTATGCATACTTTTCTTATGCATTTATTTTCTCTCTTATTTTTACCACTCTTAACATGATGAGGGTATGAATGCTTCGACTTTGCCAAAATCTTTTTATTAGATTTCGTTATTATTGTTTTTTTATTTTTTATTTTTGTTTTTTTTTTGTTGTTCTTTTGAATGACTTGACTTTTTCAAAAATCGTTTTTTTTTATTATATAGTTTTTTATCCTTTATCTCTTCTCTTGGTCAACGTGGCTACTTAGCTTACAAAGAACCTGAAACTAGGCTAGCTTAAATAAAGATTGTCCGAGATAAAGTTATTTATTGTAGTAAAAAGGTTTTTATTTGTTTTTATGACTCCTTATCTCTTACTGTAGGTCAACGTGGCTACTTAGCTTATAAAGAACCCGAAACCAGGCTTATTTAAATGAAGAATGTCCGAGATAAGGTGGGTCATAGCAAAAAGGGTTTTAAAATAAGATTATTTTAAGAATTTTTTTATTTATTATTTTGTTGTTGTTGTATGATTATTTTATGCAAATACAACAAACAAATGCAACAACCATATGATCAAACAATTCACTCATCCACAAACAGAGCGATGACGTTTTAATTAAGAGGTAGGGGTTTCATGTAGAAAAGTGCATTGGCAAAGGTAGGTTCTAACTGTCCTCACCAAGGTCAGGTCCCCAAGGTGCTCCCATTGTAGGGTTCCTACAGTCTCTCAGCCCTCAAACCATGTGTAGCTCAAGTGCCTTGTCGACGTCCTGCAGACTGAGAGAGGAGGGTTATCACCTTGAGTGGTGGCTTCTGACAACGACCTACTGGCACTATGGTCATTACCACGGTCGACCATAAACACCACCCACACCCTATGTGTATTCACTCTTGCCCCCGGGTATAAGGGTCTATTGTGTGCAAGGGTTGTGTGCAATTTTTATTTCAGAAAATTGCAAAAAATAAACAGACAACAGTTATTAAAGCCAAACAGATAAATCATGTTATTCAAATAGAGAAAGGGTAGAGGCACACTTTTAAATCTACTATTTTTAGATTATTCCATCACTAAATGGGATCAACTCTCATGACTTCCCCAGCGGAGTCGCCATCTGTCGCCGCCGTAAAAAGCGGTCGGAGTGACATGATGGTTTTGATGACTCGCATTTGTTTTAAAAATGTGGTCATCGCTCTTAGGATGTCTAATAACTGAACTACCCTTTAGAACAAGGTTTTTGTAACAGAATTCTGGAGTCGCCACCAATGTTAAACATTGGAAAAGAAAAATAAAAGAAGGCGTTGGTTTAAGAAAAACCAACTTTGGCCATTATAACCAGAGTTGGGTAAGGGAGTTAGTTACGTGTGGGGAAGGTATTAGCACCCCACAACGCCCTTTCAGGTTCCCTATGATGGAATAAATAAAGACATAAAAATTATGCTTCTACCCTATTTATTCATTGCAGTATTTAAATGACTATCTACATAGCTCTAATAACTAATGCACACAAAATGAAAGCAGTAAAGGAAAACGATAAAAGAGAAGAGATATGAAGAAAAACCTCCGAAGTGGGCTTTTATAAATCTTGAACTTGAGGACACTTTTTTGCAGTCCCCGCACTCTACAGAGACACTCCTCCCTCGAATAAAAATAAAAACTAAACTCCTCGAGTGTCAAAAGATTACTTGTACTCTGGAATAATGCTCAGAGTTGCTCAGAAGTCCCAAAATAGGTTCTCTAGAGCATAGGAGAGTGTGAGGTGTGTGCAAAATGAGGGAAATGGGGGTCCTATTTATAGGGAAGCGAAATAGGGAGGTCTGGATGGCCGTCTGGACATTCTGGACGGCCGTCTGGGTGTTCTGGATGCTCGAGACGACCGTTTGGACATTCTGGATGGTTCTCTGGGTGTTCTAGACACTCTAGACGCCCTTCTGAACATTCTGGACGATCCCCACGCGACGTAAAAAGCCCTCTTTTACGTGGCGTTGTACCAGGTGCGACGTAAAAGAGGTTTTTTATGTCACCTCCTACAATATGTGATGTAAAAGTTTCACCTCTTATTTACAAAATTGTCACCGCATTTTATTTATGTCGAATATTTTGACAAGCGACGACAATTGGGTGACATAAAATGTCATTTCTGCACTAGTGTCTATTTACTACATGAGAAATCTCAAACAGTTAATGCTTTGGAAGTTTATATAAATGAAGTGGAGAGACAATTAGACAGAAAGGTGAAAATTGTCAGGCCAGATAGACGTGGTGAGTATTATGGAAGATATGATGAAAGTGAACAACACCCTAGTCTGTTTACTGAGTTCCTTGAGAAGCGTAGTATTTGTGCTCAATACACAATGCTAGGCACAATGCAACAAAATGGTATGTATGAAAGACATAATTGAACCTTAAAGGATATGGTTAGGAGTATGTTAAGTAATTCATGTTTACCTATATCGTTGTGGATGTATGCTTTGAATACTGTCATGTATTTGTTGAAAAGGGTTCCTAGTAAAGCGATTCAAAAGACTCCTTTTGAGTTATGGACAAGTAGGAAACCCAGTTTGAGACACCTACATGTTTGGGGTTGTCAAGCAGAAGTAAGAATTTATAATCTGCAAGAAAAGAAACTGGATGCAAGAACAATAAGTGGATATTTCATTAGTTATTCAGAAAAATCAAAAGGGTATATGTTTTACTATCCTACCCATAGTACAAGAATTGTTGAAACTAGAAATGCCCGGTTCATTGAAAATGGTGAAACTAGTGGGAGTGAAACTTCACGAAATATGGAGATTAAGGAAATTAGAATACAAGTTCCTGTAACTAGTATATCCTCTTCAAGAGTTATTGTTCCGCATGTTGTAGAACAACATGACAATCAAGAAGAACAACAAATTAATGATCTTGAGATTAACAATTATCCGATATTAGAACAACCACAAGAAATAGTATTAAGAAGATCTCACAGAAAAAGAAAGTCTGTTATTTCGAATGATTACGTGGTTTATCTACAAGAGTCAGAAAATGACCTAAGTATTGATAATGACTCAGTTTCATTTTCACACGCCATTAATGTGATAATTCTGACAAATAGTTAGATGCTATGAAAGATGAACTAAAATCAATGGCACATAATGATGTATGAGATCTTGTGAAATAGCCAGAAGGATGCAAGAGTGTTGGGTGTAAATGGGTCTTTAAGACTAAGCGTGACTCTCATGACAATATTGAATGTTACAAGGTCCGACTTGTTGTCAAATGTTTTACTCATAAAGATGACATTGATTATAAGAAAACATTTTCACTTATTTCTAAGAAAGATTCCTTTAGAATTATCATGGCATTATTAACTCATTACTTGAGTTACATCAAATGGATGTTAAAATTGTCTTTCTGAATGGAGATTTGGAGGAGGATATTTATATGGATCAACCGGTGGGGTTTATTGAAGAAGGAAGAGAGCACATGGTGAGTAAACTTAAGAAATCAATATATGGATTTAAACAAGCTTCTCGACAATGACATCTTAAGTTCAATGATATTATTCCGTCCTTTGGATTTAAGGAAAATACTATTGATCGGTGTATATATCTGAAAGTCAGTGGGAACAAATTTATATTTCTGATTTTGTATGTTGATGATATCTTACTTGCGACTAATGATCTTGGTTTATTAAGTAAGACTAAGAAGTTTTTCTCTAACAACTTTGAAATGAAAGATATGGGTGAAACATACTATATGATAGGAATAAAAATATTTCGTGATAAATCACAATGATGACGGTTAGGTTTGTCTCAAAAAACATATATTAATAAAGTTTTAGAGAGATTCAGAATGGAGAAGTGTTTAATATCTCCCGTTCCAATACAGAAATAAGACAAATTTAGTCTTATGCAATATCCAAAATATGACTTGGAATGGAAACACATACAAAATATCTCTTATACATCTGTTATTAATATCTCTTATACATCTGTTATTAAAAGTTTGATGTATGCTCAAACATGTATGCGAGACCAAATATTAACTTTACAATTATTTTGTTGAAAAGATATCAGAATAATTATGAAATGGATCATTCCTGAAAAGAAAGTCTTAATATAATTAGAACGAATATCATTTATTATTTACTTTAATAATTTAATTATTGAACACGTGTCAGTTCAGGAAGGAGAGCGCTACGGCTATTTTAAATGAGATAAGGCGTTTTGCCTTCCTGCTTAGTGCAAAAGCGTAACAAAACATGGAGATACCAACAGGAGGTGCGAGATAGAAAGTGAGGAATCATAATCGAAACGAGAATAAGCTAGTCGCTAGGGTTTTGGTGCGAAAAAAAAATGGGGAAGAAAAAGGTGGAGATAAAACGAATCGAGAACAAAAGCTCTCGGCGGATAACATTCTCCAAGAGGCGCAATGGATTGATGAAGAAAGCTCGCGAGTTGTCCATTCTCTGCGATGCGAAGGTGGCGCTCGTCATCTTCTCCTGCACCGGGAAGCTCTTCGAGCTCTGCAACGGTGACAGGTAAACGCGAATCCTACAGTACCGTAGAGAGTAGTTAGTATATATCTTGATTATTTCTTGCCATTTTGTACACAGAAGCATTGCATAGCGTAATATAATTGGCCAGGTTCTTAGGATCGCGTCAAGTCACACACGAAATTTAATTAATTTCGTTTCATGCCTTTTCTGGTAGTTTGATTGCTGTGCTTGCTTTTGGATGGTTTGAATCTAAATTGGAAATGATTAATTAACTAGTGCAAAAGTATCATTAGGTAACTGAATGTGTCACTTGTCACGGCTTTCGATGCCTTAGATGTAGATAAAGAAGAACTAGTATTTGTTAAAAGGATAAGTTTGTGGTCTCATGTCTGGTCTGCTCTGTCCTGCTGCAGTAGTGGATGGTGATTTGATATAATATTTACGTTACTGCTACTGAAACTGGCTAGGAGATATCTTTAAATATACTTTTTACTGGAAGAAAACACTTTAGAGTGATCTACACACGTAAAGTAGAGGTGTTCAATGATGATTTTCTATAAGAATACTAATTTAAAAAGTTTTTTTCGGATGTACGGATGTCGGTTTATTATAGTAGTAAACAGTTAGTAGGATTTTTTTTTCTTTTTTATTTTATACTGACTCAACCGATGGATAACAAATTGTTCAATCGGTTTCTTCTATCTCATTTTAACTTTTGAGCAAAACTTCTTACAATAGAAGACTAAAATGGTGAGAGTCAAATCTATATATTACATATTTCAGCTCTGCTTATCTTTTTTATATTATATCTTTATATATTGGCTATCTCATTTTCTTTATGCTGTATGTAGTCATGGATTGCAAGCTTTGTATAAAGATGTAACTTGACTTCATCTTTGGAGGATTAAAATATCAATATTATATCAACCAATTAGAAATTATGCATGATATAATTTTAAAGGAAATTATTATAAAAGGTAATAAGTTCATTATACACATTAATTTAGATTTAGATGATAGCATTTTTTAATTATAATATATATATATATATATATATATATATATATATTATTTATTTCAGAATTAAATAAAATTACAGAAGAATAAACATTACGGATTCATTGAAAAAATATTTTTTATACTGTTGTTCATATCTTAAAAACTGCCATACATTTAAATTTGTTGACTATAATTATTTTAAAATATTATTATACGATAATGTCTTATTAATACAAATAAAATTTTCAATTAGACACTTTATTAAGATGAATATTTGATTTTTAAGGAAATAACTCATCCTTTTTTTATTGATTTGTGAATGGTACAATTGCATGTTACTAAGGTGCAGCCCTATTGTAGCCAAAAATAGGAATGGACACTGATTGGTGGGATCAAGTTTGAAGTTATATTTTGACCTGAACCGATTAGTTTTAATCTATTTGAATCGATTGTGTGTGTGTGTTTGAGTATTCAATTGAAATCAAACGAATTTGATCATTTTTTGGAATGGATGATCAAATTTAAAAATAAAAATAGAAATTAATTGTCAAATCAAATATAAGTCATTAAGTAAAAAAAATAAATAATAAAATACAACTAAAATATAACTAAAATTACAATGAACCTATTTCCTATGAAAAAGACTAAGTGTTAATAAAATATAAAACTTGTCATCTTGAAATAAAAATCTATGACCCGAAACGATGATCAAATTTACAGTTTTTTTTTTTTTTTTTAAATGAAACCAAAATAAAATTTAAACTAACAATGAATATTTTAGTTTGAATTAATTTGAATTGTTCAGGTTATCAGATGATCCGGTTACACTCACTGGGACGGGTTTTGCCTCCTAACCTATAGTTAAAAATTTATCCCTGTTTTTTTTTTAATTTTGGATTTTTTTTTCTCGATACGTTTTCACTTCATATTATTTCTAAAACAAAATAATTATACGTAATTATAATAAATTAATCTTATAAATATTATTTTATGTATTGTTTTTCATACGTAAATAAATATTTATAATTTTAAAATATTATTATTTATAGAGTATATATTTTAGTTTATTTTATTTATATTTAGATATGTATATATGAAAAATATTTGATATTTTTTCATATAAATATGAAGTATTCATAGCATTTTTTTTATTATGAATTATAACATTATACTCAATTTTTTTATTAGAAGTTAATTATTTTTTGGGTATGATATTTTAAAATATTAATAAATATAAACTATATAATATATAATTATTTTTAATAAAATAGTTTTTATTGAATTAGTATAAAGTAATAAAAAATTTATTTCATTGGAAATTATCAATTATTTATATTATAATTATTTAATTAACATAAAATTTGATATTTGATTCTTAGGAATAATAAAATTTAGAAAACATAACATAAGAAAATTTAATAAAAACAAATTATAAACAAAATAGTTCTAGGTATTACTAAGATTAATGTACAATATTTAAAAAAAGATAAAGAAGTAGGAAATTAACATGTGTATGTTAAGCTACTTGAAACTATGCAAAAGAGCGAAAGGTAAAAGAAAGATTATAAGATATTGAAAAAATAAAAAAAGTGAAGAGTAATGAGGATAAAGTGAAGAGTGTAAAATAAAGAAGGAATTATGTCTTGTTCAATGTGAAAAAGAGAGACATTTGAGATAATGTTAATATTTTAAGATTTAAATTTAACTATAACGTCAGAGTAATTATTGTATTACCTATCCTTGTCTTTGATTTTTTTAAAGTAAAGAAAACCTAAACTTGTACACATACCAGTCAAATTGATTTTTCTCCATCATCTTCAAGATCAAAACGGATTGATCCCTACAGGTGTAGTTTTAATTGTCATCCCTATTGATATATAATAAAATAAGGTGCAAAACTTTAAGAAGATAAGATGTGGAGTTTAAGCAATAAAGTAAGCAAAATTAAGAAAAGTTCTCACTTAACACTAAGATAATTGCCTATCTAGGAGGGAAGGTGCATTTCTAGGGATTAGGGAGGGAGGAAGAGATGGAAAAAAGTTAGAAAAGGATAAAAACAAAGGGTTAAAAACATGGACTAGCCTCTTAGATATATAAATGATGTGAAGAAATAAAGAAGAAAAGATGAAGAGATGAGAAATATAGTGGTGGTGGATTGTTGGCACGCCACTAGAGGATGAACCACCCTAGATAAGTGGTGGTTGTCGTTACTTGAACCAAGGTTCAAGATAAGATACTTAAAGAGATGGATCATTCAACCTCACACACTTATCATAAAATGTTTAACTCCATTATATGAGAGGAAGTCTTCTATTTATAAACTTTTGGAGAAGGGATCTAGATGATATATAAAAAAAAACAGACATAAATTTAACCTAAACCTAAAGGCTAAGAGTCTCCATGGCCTAAATATGTTAAATTCGTCCTAATCCATCAAAAATGTCTCTAAGGGTGTGGAGAACATTAAGAAAAGGTGTGCTTCCTTTTGGATTGTCCCAAGTCTACCAATCTCACATCACAAGCTTCTTCCTCTCAAAAAAGGGGTATAGGACATGAAAAATGAGTGTCCTACACCTTTGGATAGCCCATGCAACTATCCTATATGTCTAAGTCTTCTTTTCCACCAAAAAGAGGTGGTGGTCTTCAAAAAGAAGGTGCATAAAGTAGTCCTAAAAAAAAGTGTGAAAATGAGTCTCCTAATGTTTAAGAAATATAAATGCTAAGAAAATTCAAAGTGGAAGGTGAGGAGGGGACCTCCCTTCTAGTCATGCTCCATGTGATCCTCCTAGGGATAATCTCTCCTGCCTTTGGGACAACTAGGGACTCATCATTCTCTCCTCCTTGGAGAGAATTTGTCCACGAATTTGCGAATCCAACATCAAAAAGAGTAAGATCACCAATATTAAAAGAGTTATTAATGTTATCACCAATATTAAAAGAGTTATTAATGCTATATTCGACTAGTAGATTTAACTCATGCATTTTATTTATTCTCCTAACTATTTGGAAAGGTCCATCACCCTAGGGTTGAGTTTGGACTTCCTTTAAGTCAGAAACCTCTCAATTCTCAAGTGAAGCAATATCCAACCTCCAGGTTGAAAGATGACTTCCTTCCTTCCTTTATTGACATGCTTACTATACTGATTTACTTTCCTCTCGATGCTGGCTCTAACTTGGGCATGCAAGTCCTTAATGATTTTAGACATCTCTAAATCATCTTGGCTAGTCCAAACTTCATGGGTAGGTAAAGGAAGAAGGTATAAGGTTGCCAACGGGTTGAACCTATAAACAACCTTGAAGGAGATGGGGAAGAGGAATGATCGTTCTAGACGTCTTCGTTGGCACTCAAAATCATAGTTTTTTTGGTAGGTCAGTTTGAAGCAACGTGCCTATATCCAAGATATTTAAAACATTTGATAGAACCAGTCCTTTGAGGTGCGGTGGCATTAAGAGTGTGGTTCCTTGAAGAGTTACCCTTGGGGTCGCCTCTTGGAGAGACTTGAAAGGGTTCCTCTCCGATTTTTCTTTTTCCTTTCCTTTGCCCTTCCAATTTGAACTATTGTAGTCATTATGCGAATAATTCCTCCTTGTCTCATCCTTTCTTTTTAGTTGAGTTTCAATCTTAAGGGCAAGGTGTAAAACATTTTCTATGGAGGAGTACTCGTATAATTCTACTAAGTCCTGAATGTCTCTTTTAAGACTACTAAAAAACCTAGCTATCTTAAACTCATTGGTTTCGTTATGCATATTGGCCCTAAACAGCAAAGATTCTAGCATCTTAAAGTAATCATTTATACACATGTTTCCCTACTGAAGCGTTGTAGCTCAACAAGATCTCCCTCTTATAGTAGGAAGGAATGAATCTAGCACGCATTAAATGTTTAATGTCCATCCGCGGGTGATCCTAAGTAATTATCGTTGCAAATCTTATGTCATCATGTCGTGTCATATCCTTCAAATTCAACTACGACTAAGTCTACTTGATCCCTTATTGGGTTTACATTGAAAATTTGGTCTACTTTAGTTTCTCAGTCCAAGTATACTTCTAGATCTTGTCTCCATCAAACTTTAAAATATTGATGTTGATTCTTTTTGGAGTGTTGGTGCGCCTAGAATTCCTCCTTCCTTGGTATTTCCTATCTTTTCTTAGGAACTTGGTGAGTATGAACGTTTTCTCTCTTTTTTGGACTTCTCTCCACTTCAAGTCTTTGGATGGTCTTCCTCAAATGTCTTTTACTTTTCTTTTGAGACAATTACATCTCCCTAATCAATTCTACTCAAATGTCTACTATGGTGGATACCTAGGCACCTAGAGACGAGGAAGGGCGTAGTAAGCGACGTAATGCTTTGGGGAGTTGAAAATAAGCTTAGATACGGAGATTCCCGATCTAGGTTAACCTTTCCAAGTGCTGCTGAATCCACGAGCAGGCAAGAGACAACCTGGTGAACTGAAATACCTCTAAGGGTGTGGAGAACATGAAAAAAGGGTGTGATTCCTTTTGGGTTGTCCCAAGCCTACCAATCTCGCATCTCAAGCTTCTTCCTCTCAAAAAAAGGAGTGTAGGACGGGAAAAGAGGTGGTAGTCTTTAAAAAGAAGGTGCATAAAGTGCAAAAATGAGTCTCTAATGTTTAAGAAATAAAAATGCTAAGAAAATTTAAAGTGGAGGGTGAGGAGGAGGTCTCTCTTCTAATCATGCTCCTCGTGATTCTCTTAGGGATGACCTCTCCCGCTTCTGGGACAACTAGGGACTCATCACCTACTCTATCCAAAGTTAAAAATTTGTGACACTAGTTCGTAAGCATTTCTCCTTGTAATCTCACTCAACTTGGGTTTTCTTTTTAGATTCCATGGTGATTTAATATTATTTATGTTGTTGTAGTCAATCTTTCCTTCAATTCGCTTGGTCACTCAGGGCGACATAAATTGTCTTCCTTGTTAAGGGCGAGTTATGTGTAGAATATATGACAAATAAGATTCATTAAATATTTCTACTAGAATGATATTTGAATCATAATATTAATCTTACAAAACTTATAAAATTTATTTATAATTTTAGGAAAAAGTATCTATATAAATAAAATAAAATTTTGTATAATTTTGTTAATATTAATTTATATGATTGTGTTGATATACATTACGACCTTAGGTCGACTTATGTATTAGGTTATATCATAGATGATTTATGATATATCTTTGAAAGAGTCAAAGATAGGATACTATACAGGTAAACAAAATATGGACTCATATCCCTTATTTATATCAATCGCTCCACCCACTCCTCAATACCAGGATAACGATCATTACTAGCATAAAACTTAGGGATCGTGACAAAACAATAAGGATACATAGGCCTTGAATTCGAGAAAAAGTGCAACTACACTTTTGAAGAAGATACTAATAGAGAGAAAGAAAGAGACCAAAAACTCAAATTCCACCCCTCTCTTTTTGTTAGAACATTTGGTGCACATCATGGGACAAAATTGCAAACATGCATTCTTTAGAAGAACTTAGTGAAAATATGAGAGAAGAGAGATGAAGATAAGGCGTGGAAATCCTCAAAACAATGGGCAAGAGGATGTTCCTACCCTACAATAGGTTTTACGAATGGTTAATGAATCGAGACAACGAAAATGAAGAAATCAAAGAAAGGGTAAAAGCAATCCATGTTGAAAGGGAACAACCCTGCCTGAAGCATGAAAAGCTTCAATGAAGCTCTTAAAAATAAGAAGGAAAAGGGTGACCATGATTTAATTGGGGAATGTGACTTTCAGCCCTTCTCAATCTTTGCACATTATATGGTTCTTAAGATAGAATCCTTCACTGGAACTCAGGATCCTATTGCCCATGTCGAAGTCTTTCGCACACAGATGCTGATTGGTGAAGGAAGTGACAAAGTGCGATGTAAAATGTTGTAGGTACACTTTCGGGTACAACACTAGACTGGTTTAGTGGCTTGCTTGATGCCTCCATCAATATGTATGAAGATTTTTCCAAACTCTTCATGACTCAATTTGTTGCCAACAAATTGAAGCTGCCAAAACTAAGTGATATTTTCGATGTTAAACAATAGGAGAATGAACCAGTAGAAGATTAATTGTGACGTTTTTGTAGCATTTCTATGAAAATTTTCTAGTATAATGAGGAGATGTTCATGGATGCATTTGTCAAAGGTCTTCAAGCTGGCCATTTTGGCGTGTCCCTTAGAGGTCAACAGAACATATGGGTGAAGTTTGACCCAATGCAACATCTTACATTGAAGTTGAGGAGGCGATGGTTCGAAAATGTGTCAAAGGAAAGAAGAATAATGATAATGGAAGGGGTGCTAGGCCAAATGAAGAAGGACGGGGTTGGACGAAATTTGACTGGATAAAGCTTGAAGAAAACCATCGAGAGCAATACCAATCATACCTAAATCGACAAGGAGATTGTTTAGACTTCAAACCGACCCCTAATGTCACAAAGTATCGAACAATAAATCCTATCTATTGATAGAAAGATCTTCGTCAAATACCGGACTTTGCCTGTTTTTTAGGAATTCCTCATACTCATATCCAAGGCAGCTTACCACAAGCACCCCACCCCATACGACTAGTTGGGTTCGCCTTTTTAATCAAACAAAGTCAGTATAATATAATAGAAGTAGTAGGGGCTTCATAGCGACTTTCATTCTGAAGGAAACCGAAGAACAAACCTTTAGTCTTAAGGATGTTAACACGACAAAGTTGTTGGTATTTTATAGGATGCATGGTGCAAATTTCAGAAGGCTCGAGATGTATGGTGCAAATTTCACAAGGCTCGTGGACATGACACCGAAAAATGTTATATTCTCATTCAAAAGATAGAAAGATTGATTATAGAACAATGTCTATCATCTTGCAAATATAAACATTATGAAAGTAGAATATCTACAGAGAGCTATGAGAAAGGATTACACAAACATTGTCCTACTAATGAAAATGAAATGACTATTTTGGCAGATTTCAGCGCCATTGCATTATCAGGGTTATTAGTAAAACTTGAGATCTTATTGAATTTAAACATAATTGTCACACTAGCACACCATAGTATCTCATAAGGTACCCATTATCATTTCCAAACTACCTACCCAAATTGACGTGTCTTACACTAATCTACACATTTCAATTGATCATAAGTAATACCTTTGAGTTGACTTAGTCTCATATACATATTTAATGGGTTATAGGTAACAACCTCTAGTTTCACTCAACCTCATATACCACTATCTCGACTAAGCGAAATACCTTTAAAAAGAATTATCCATTCTATTTGTTTTCACTTGAGTGACACTGGTCATTGAAGGACTAACATATACAACCAATTACTTTCCTTCTATTTATATTTGACTTGAGCGACCATTTGTTTAAGCAAAATATAGGTCAAGGTAATGCTCTCTCCTTTACCAGTATTCTTGCTTGAGCGATTACCTATTGTATGAGTGAAACATAGGTTGATACAATTCTTTCTCCCTTGTGGCCTTTTCATTTTAACAATTCACAACTATTTAGCCTATCTTTTCACCCTTGTGACTTTTTCGTTTTAACAATTCACAAACAACAATTTAACGTATCTTTTCAATTGTTTGACCTCTTGCAAACCACCAACACCTACATTGGCATTGACATGTAAACAACTCATAGTAATCAAGGAGGAGAAGTAACATACCCATTCTGATTATGATAAGATAGTTGAACTCCCTTCCACTTTCAGCTTCTCCCCACTTCAGGATTTGAATTCCAGCAACGTTTGGCTACTCAAATCATAGAGAAAATTTATATTCTATTTAAGGTGAATGTTTTATGACAATAAAATTGTTTAATCATATGTTTATAATGTTTACTAATTAAATATATTTTATTTTCAAACAAAAGTTCACACCATTACAAATAACCTAAACAAGTTATCATATAAAATGATTCTCATTAAAAGAAATTATTTCTAATACTATGTGAAGAAGTATAGGGCTGCCAAATTAGCTTAACTTTGAGTCAAATAAAAAAAAATTTAATGCCAAAAGAAAAATAGTGTCGAAGGGGGGGTGATGAAGTCTGGTCTGAGTCTCTTTGTGATGTGAAGATGCAACAAAATGAAAAAAATGTGAGGAACTGCAACAGAGCTGCGGCGTGGTGAAGATTAAGCATTGTGGAAGAGAGGAATCTAAGATTTTTTTTTTGAGATGGGGATTTAGGTTTTTTATATTAAAAAAAGAAACAAAGTGGCACATAAGTAAGATAACACATATTTTTAACAAAAAATAAATAATAAATATTATGGTCCAACTCATTAGTCTACATTAGAGTTATCAAAGTGACTCATTTCTATTTGGACTCCATATTTAACGCTTGGTTTGACTATATTTTCATATTGTATATCGGACTAAACCTATTAATAATATAATCGAATTCAAAATTATCAAGTTCTTTGAAAACATTACCGACAAAAGCATTGAATTATAAAAATAAATAATTTAAAAAACTGAAGAATATCGTGAGATGTATTTGGAAAATTAAAAATTAAATTTGACTAAAAAATAGTTTTTATGATGGAAAGAATGAATATGGTACGTCTAATTTATTTTTTTATAAGAAATTTCGTAATTACAAAAATAAAAAATACACTAAATTTGAGTTATTTATTATTTAAATTTATCTATTTTTTAAAATATTTTTTATAAAAAATAATTCAAATTTATTAGTTATTTATTTGTATAGAGTATTTTAATTATTATAAATATACAAATTTATTTAATATTTAATAATTAAAAAAATATTTGTTGATAATATTTTGTTGACTAAAGTGAGATTACTTTTTATTCTTGTCAACTATTTATAATTATATTTGTGAACATAGGTAAATAACACACATAGGTTAATGTTATTTTATCAATGTTGTTAGTAAATATTATATTTTGGTCGATCTTTTGATTGATGATTGATGAAAAATCTTCACGATTGAAATTGACGAAAATAGTAAAGTGAAACTTGGTCAAAAATATTACTGGTCAAAATAAATTTTTTTACCAACTTTTAATAGAAAATAATATTTGTCCTAATTGGATTGGTGGAGGTTGGTAAAAGGATATGAGAAGATCAATGAATAAATCGTATTTTAAGCTTTGACTTCGACTTTCAATATGTTAAATGACTTTCTTTAGAAAAAGCTGAAGACCACCTTTAAAAGACGCTCAAAAAACTAATAATCAAATTCTTTCAAGGTTTCGATCATTTTATAACAATTATTTGAATACCATGTAAGGATCAACATCTTTGATAATTTTTGTATCTAACCATGCTCCAAAATCAATAAGTCTTCCTCGTCATTGGCTGGGTGGAATGTCATTCAGTGTGAACCATGGTCCTACATTTAGTTTTGAGGAAACATTGTTTCTAAATGAAGTTGAGTTAATTTCTTCATATGATGGATCATATATGAGTTCATGTCTTATTTCAGATCTAGATGTATTGGTCATAGGGATTTGGATTATGTCAATATCTATGGGTTCCTCATTAGAGGCTTCGGAAGAATTTTCTTCATGAGTTGCTAGAGAATTTAGGCATGTGGCAAAGAACATGATTCTATGGTCATTTGTGAATATGGGTTTTGAGAATCTTGGAAAGCGGGATTGAGTAAGACATAAAAAGTATGTTTTTTAGAGGAGGTTAAATTTCATGAGTAGATTCTATAAAATCTTGGGAAGATGTGTTGGTTTTTTGGGTTTTCTCTTTGAATCGTTTTGAGGTTTTCGGTTTGTGCCATGATTTGTAGGTTGTGGTTGTAGGTGAAGTCAAAGTGGATTGTAATGGTTGTTAAGTCTTCTTACCTCCCTCTCTTTGGCATAAGTAAATTCTCTAAAGATATTTTTCCAATTTTCTTCTAGTTGGGAAACGTCTGTTGAAAGCTGTTTATACTATTTTCTCATATTAGAAGAAATATATTGTAACCTCTCATTTGAATATTCAAGATGTGATGGGATTTTATTAATCTTTGCATTACTCTTTTTGAATATTGAGCTTTGAGGTTTGATACTTTTAATTCGTCAATTAAATACTTATTTTGCTTGGCTTAACTGCTTTAGCTTTTCATCAGGTCCAATTTCCTAACCAACTGTGTGTGGCTTAGTTTCTATTTTGGAAATTTGATCAACTTTATGGGGATTGATCATCATCCACAAAATAGGTGAAGTAGTAGGAAGGTAAAGTGGGGTCTGAATTTGGTCTGCTTTGGAGGAAGAAGTTTTTTTTTTTTTTTCTTCTTCTTCTTCTTCTTAGAAGTTCTATATCTCTTTTGTAGATTCAAAGTGGGATTGGTTTCTCTTGGTGATGATGAAGTCCAATCCATGGACTTTTTTCGGGTTCAAATCTCCTATGGGGAGAATAGAGTGACTTACACGATCCATCTTGATCATCTTTTTCTTCTTCATCATCATCATCTTCACATTGAAATCTATAGTATGTTTCTAACAATTACAGTCAGAATCACACATATTAAGATTTATATCTTATATGAAATGTCCATAACCTTATCAGCGAAGATGTGTTTTTCGTTAAGAAAAACGTTTGCAATTGGAATATTTCCTTCTTTGGGCAATTGGAATATTTCCTTCTTTGGTGGCGGGGAATATCATGATGTATTGAAATATGAAGATGCTTGTACTAGGGACATTTTTTATATTTTTGAAGATGGTTTTGACTGGGTCATGATATTTTGAAATTTTAGTGAATTCAATGGGTTTTTGATTTATATGCAATTTCTCATAATCAAGAACCCATTGCATTTTCTTAGTTTTTTAATTGTGGGCTCTAATTAGGTCCATGAGCTTCATTACAAAAGTTAAGTTAATATAAAAAAAATAAAATCAAAACCACATAGATTCTTTATAAAATTTTAGCAAATTTGTCTCAACTTCTAAAAATAATTGAAAATAAAATAGGACTCCAAATCTAGCAAATAATATATCCATATGAAAGTCTTGGAAATGTAGAATCTAATGCAACTTGAATCAACTAAAAATAATATCAACAGATGAAGTTATGATTGAAATAGTGAATAAAGGTCGGATTAGTTAAAAATTCAAAATGAAAACAAATATATACATTAAATCCAATTTATTAATACAAAATGGAAATAAGTTTAAAACGAAAAATAAAACATATGAAAAGTGCATTTATTATACAATAAAACTATAAATGTATGTACAAAATATGTGTCCTTATAATGAAGGTGGGTATTGTTGGGATAAAGATATTTGATTAGCTAAATTATAGGTTTGTATAGTGGTACAAAATATTGTATAATCAAAACTTCTTATATTTAGTCCTGATTTGTTAAAGTAAAATACTATAAGATCATAGTATATATGTACAAAAATAATATGAATAAAAATTATAGAATGATTTCTATGTTTTTCAATTTGGTACCAGAGCTTATAACTTTTTTCTTTTTCTTTCAAAATCCTTGGAGATCTTAAATAGAGAGATGACAGAAAAACTAATTTCAATGGTTGTTCAATCTGAAGGTGTCTTCAATGCAGGCATCATCCTAAATTAATCCAATTATGACGTATGGTCACAACTAATGGAGATGCACATTGCAGAGAGGAAAAAATTGTCCTATATCCGTGGGAAGGTGAAGCCTCCAACAGAGAACGATGAGGGATAAGAAAAATGATATGCTGAAAACTAAAAAGTGAAAAAATGGCTATTGATGTCCATGAAGCCGGAAATTATGAAAAGGTATAATCGCTTACCCACTGCCCTCGATATTTGGAATGCTTTGCCAAAGGCATTTTATGATGGAAGTGATGAGCTATAGGTGTTTGCCCTGAATCAAAGGGCATTCACTGCAAAACAAAAAAATAGAACCTTAATTGAATATTATGGGGAGTTGGTTGAGATTTTTAGGGAATTGGACCATCGTGACAAAGTAGTCATGAATGATCCTGATGATGTGAAGTCATATCAGAAGTCCATTGAAAGATTAAGGGTGCATATATTCCTTGATGGACTAGATGATGATTTTGAGCAAGTTCGTGGAGAAATCTTGCGCAAAGAAGTGACACCTGATTTAGAAGAATGCTATGCATTGATCCGAAGAGAGACAGTTCGGCGAACAATGTTGAAAACAGAAGATATGATTTCTGATTTCATAGCTAT
Organism: Sphenostylis stenocarpa; assembly: GCA_963425845.1. Classification (NCBI taxonomy): domain Eukaryota; kingdom Viridiplantae; phylum Streptophyta; class Magnoliopsida; order Fabales; family Fabaceae; genus Sphenostylis; species Sphenostylis stenocarpa. The sequence continues at coordinate 33,712,984 of OY731400.1, read as the reverse complement.
GATGACAAAGAAGCAGCCAACAAAGCACCATAGGAAATCGAAGCAATCAAAAGATTTTGAAAAAGGTAACTACAAGTGTACTCAGTGTAATAAGGATGGACACACCAAGGAACCTATGAAATCATAGGATACCTCGAGTGGTGGGATCACAGTTGAGCATCGAAGAAGAATTCAAAAAGAAATCCAACTGTTGTTGTTGTAACTGTCATTGACAAAGAGGACGACAAAGGCATGATGCTTGCTACAATCGCAGGTAGTGATGATTCTAATGGTAAGGTTTTAATAAGCACATCTATCGTTCTGAATAATGCATGGATAATTGACTCTGCATGTTCTGATCATGTGACTTTTGATGTTAGACAAATTAAAAATCTTAAATCTTCCTCACAAAAAAGTATATCCACAACCAATGGTAGTAAATCCACTATTATTGGAGAAGGAACTATCTCTATTTCAAACAATTTGAATCTTGATACTGTCCTTGTTGTTCCTTCTCTTAAATATAACCTATTGTCAGTCTCGCAAATAACCAAAGCTCTTTTATGTGTTGTAATTTTTGGGTCTGACTCTTGTGTTTTTAAGAATATTCAAACGAGGAAGAAGATTGGTTATGGTATTAGGCGAGGAAGGTTATATTACCTAGACCTGACAGAAAAAGATTCAAAGAGACTTGGTCAAGTGCTAGCAACAAAAGGGTCTCAAGAAGTAAGAAAAGACGAGGATATCTGGTTATGGCATAAGCGTCTAGGACATGCATCTTTTGGTTACATAAAGAAATTATTTCCAAATGTATTTGACCAAGTAGACACTTCAACTTTTTATTGTGATGTTTGTGAGCTTGCAAAGAGTCATAGAACACATTTTCCTTTAATTTTAAATAAAAGTTCTCTTCCTTTTATGATCATTCACTCTGATGTATGGGATCCATCTAAGGTTACAACGTTGGGTGACTCAACGTGATTTGTAACGTTTATTGATGATTGTACTCGAATGACTTTGTTATGTTTGATGAAGTCTAAAAGTAAAGTTGGAGGACTATTTCAGAAATTCTGTAAAATGATTGAGACCCAGTACAAAGCACAAATTCAGATACTGCGTAGTGACAACGGAGGAGAATATATGCAATCAGAACTTCAACATTTTTTAGTAGTCAAAGGAATTGTTCATCAAATATCTTGTCCAAATACTCCACAACAGAATGGGGTGGCAGAACGAAAGAACCATCATCTATTGGAGGTGGTCCGAGTTGCACTAATTGGAGCTCACATGCCAGCAATATATTGGGGAGAAGCTCTCACATATGCAGTATACACTATCAACCGAACACTGTCCAGGTCTCTTGAGTATAAAACACCTCTTCAATTACTTACAGATGTAGTAGTAAGTCCTAAGATTGCTGAACTAACACAGAGTTTTTGGTTGTGTTGTTTATGTTCACTTACACAAGCATCAGAGAAGTAAGTTGTTTCCTAGAGCTGAAAGGTGTGTGTTCCTTGGCTATGCGGATCACCAGAAAGGATATCGGTGCTACAATCCACAAACCAAGCAAATGTTTACTACTATAGATGTAGTTTATCATGAAACCTTGATATATTTTTCCTCCGAGTCTGAAATTTAGGGGGAGAATTATGAAGTTCAGACTTTTGTTCCTTAAGAAATTGATATTGAAATCAGATTGGAGAAAGAAAGTTACAAAGTTGTATCAAGAGATGATGAAAGTATGTAACAATGTTATGATCAACAACCACATAATGAGGAAGATTTTGAGCATGTTGAGATCGAAAATTTGTCTGTTGATGCTAATGATATACCACACCAATCGTCCCCTCAAGAACCTAATACAGAAAAAAGAATTCTGCCAGATCGTGTCACTAGAGGTATCCCTAAGCTTACTTATGATCCTGACCTCACCAGTAAGACAAGATACCCTATGAGTAATTATGTTTGTAACCAGAATTTGTCTAACTCAAATATCGCATTTATAAGTCAATTATCTACTGTATCTATTCCTAACAGTGTGGAGGAAGCTTTAGCTGACTCCAGGTGGAAGGATGCTATGAATGAGGAGATGAGATCCTTGCAAAGAAATAAAACATGAGAATTAGTAGATTGTCCAGTTGGAAAGAAACCAGTAGGATGTCGATGGGTGTATACTGTGAAATTTAATGCAGATGGCACAATTGAGAGATTCAAAGTTAGATTAGTGGCAAAGGGGTACACACAAGCATATAGAATAGATTACACTGAAACGTTTGCTCCCGTAGCCAAAATTAGTATAGTTCAAGTATTGTTATCTCTAGTTGTAAACCTTGATTGGTCCTTACAACAATTTGACGTAAAAAATGCCTTCTTACATGGGGAATTGTGTGAAGAAGTTTATATGAAACTACTAGAAGGATGTGGGATCCCGAATACACATAGCAAGAAGGTATGCAAGTTGAAGAAGTCATTGTATGGACTAAAACAATCGCCACGAGTATGGTTTGGTAGATTCACCAAGTTAATGCTTGCTTTTGGATACCAACAGAGCAACCAAGATCATACCTTGTTTCTAAAGAAAAAGTAAGAAAAGATTACAATTCTTATTGTTTATGTTGATGACATGATAATTACGAAAAACAATCTAGAGGAACACAAGACATTGAAAGAGTACTTGGCAAAGGAATTCGAGATGAAAGACCTTGGTCCTTTGAAATATTTTCTTGGAATTGAGGTCTCAAGATCAAAGTCAGGTATTTTTCTCTAACAACGAAAGTATGCATTGGATTTACTAAAAGAAACTGGAATGACACCATGCAAACCAGCAAATTCTCCAATTGAAGAGGAATTGAAGTTGTGCATTGAAGAAGATCAAACTCCAAATAACAAGAGAAGATATCAAAAACTTGTAGGGAGATTGATGTATTTCTCACACACTAGGCCAGATTTAGTTTATGCTCTTAGTGTGGTTAGTCAGTTCATGCACAATCCAGGTGAAAAACACATAGATGTTATACGGATTTTAAGGTATATAAAAGTTGCTCCTGGAAAAGGAGTTATGTTCAAGAAGAACTCCAACTACAAGGATGTGATGGTTTATACTAATGCAGATTGGGCAGGTGCTCTTGATGATAGAAGATCAACCTCTGGATACTTTACATTTGTAGGAGGTAATCTTGTCACATGGAAAAGCAAGAAGTAGAAAGTTGTAGCTAGATCCAGTGCAGAAGCTGAACTTAGAGGAATGGTTCTTGGACTTTGTGAAGGTTTGTGGCTCAGACTACTTCTCCAGGATTTAGGGTATGCACATACACGTTTCATTCAGTTGTATTGTGATAATAAAGCTGCGCGTGACATTGCTCACAACCCTGTCCAACATGATCGGATGAAGCATGTGGAGGTTAATAGATTTTTCATCAAGGAAAAGCTTGATAAAAATATTTTGGAATTGCCAAATATTCGATCTGAAGATCAGTTGGCAGACATTCTTACCAAAGCTGTGACAAGTCAGATTTTTAGGAGATTATTGGACAAGGTGAGAATGTATGACATCCATTTACCAACTTGAGGGGAGTGTTGGGATAAAGGTATTTGATTAGCTAAATTATAGGTTTGTATAGCGGTACAAAATATTGTATAATCAGAACTTCCTATATTTAGTCCTGATTTGTTAAAGTAAAATACTATAAGATCATAGTATATATGTACAAAAATAATATGAATAAAAATTATAGAATGATTTCTATGTTTTTCAATTGGTGGATCCTTCATTTTACCAATATCTTATGATAACTTTGGGGATCTCAATATTAATAGGTTCTTTCGTGAGAACTACTAAAGAGCATTTTTTTATTTTGGAAGATTGAATATATTTTGTTGATATTAGGTCTCTTGATAAAGATGAGTTTGGAAATAAATGTAAGAGTAGATATTTGAACGAATTAAGAAAAAATTGTGTGTTTTTAAGATTTGGTCATCCTCAGGCACATAAAAATATTCTAGGATATTTTTGTTTTAGACAACAAGTGGTTTTGAAAAACAAGTTAGACTCTGAGTAATACATGTTTGTAGTAATTATGAATTGAAGAACAAATGGCTTAATATTAGGAATATTAAGATAAAAGGTAATGATCCACGGTTCATAACATAAATATAAAATGAAACAACTCTTTCTTTAATTTAATATGATTTTTATTAAGATTTTATTCCGTTGTCAATTTCTAATTGGGTGTGTCCAACACATCACATTTATGTTAATATCCATCCAAGTCTTTCTTTTGAAGAAAAGTGAGATAATTATAAGAGAAAAGAGTGGAAAGCATTTCAAACTTTTATATATAAAATTTTAAATTTTATAATTTTATCTAATCAAATTATTTTTATAAATTATAAAAAAATTATTTCTTTTAAAATTTTCCATCATATTCAAATTATTTATAAAAATAAATTATTCCTCAATATTTCCTTCTTAAATACATCAATTACAAGGTTAACTTACATGTTTCAAGTTTGATACCTTGTGTCATATCCAACATCGAGGCGCAAGATATGCATATTTGTTCTATTATTTTGCTTGATAGGGTTTTCAGAGGTTAATTGAGTTATGCTGTATTCCTTGCTCTACATGCCAAAGTTTTGTTGATGAGCAGGGATGAACCATTTACAAAAGTTCTTCTATGCATAAATCATTAATAGTATGAGATGTATATGAATGTCGATTATTCAATGTTAAGATGAGAGAAATACTAAACCTCATATAGATGGATACTCGAGTAATTGTCCATGATATGAGTTATTTCATCCCTAATATCTTAGAAATCTCCTTGTATTTTGGTTTGTTAACATATTGATGTGCTCGTGGTATTCAGGTGAGTACATAAGCTCCTCAAGTTTTGAAGTTGAGTATTCTGTAGTGGATTATGTATGAGGGTGAACAAGTTGTATCTTGCCAATTTAATTTGTCATCACTTTATCTTTATGATGATACATTTAATGCAAATACAAGACTCTCATCATTGCATCATTTATATGATTTTCAAAGCATTTTATCAGTTTTTTATTCAAGGAATTCAAATAGTTTATATTTTACTCCACTTTTACTTCATCATCTTCACTAGTTCACTTTACTATCATTCACTGCCTTCATTTATTGTTCATTACGTATTCTCCTTGTCTTTGTACTAATTTCATCCCATTGTAAGATACCTTACCACTAACCTTGCCTTTTGCTTTTTGTTTAAGAAATGTCTTCTTCTTTCTCGACTGGCTCTTATAAAAATGTCACCCCGTTGTTGCCGGGGAGGTTCACTCAATCTCAATTGGATGTGACTCCTTTGATCTTGAGAGTATGAAAATTACCAACTCGGCTTTTGATGAAGTTAAATTTATTTTTTCTATGGCAGTTTTTGTTCTTGTCGTGAGTTCTACTCCACCTTGTCACGTGTGAATATAACTAATTGTAGACTTCTCAACCTATTTTGGTTCCTTAATTTCTCTGGTGAGACCTTCACGTATGGCAAATCATTACATAGAGATGGACTTCAAGCCCACAAATAAAATACATCTAACAATAACATAAAATTCAAACCTTCTTTTTAAACTAAAAATTAAATTTTTCTACAAAAATATTTACTTAGTGAAATTTACGGATAAGTCTGGGAACACATGGATTAAATTTGTTAAGCTTCAGTAGGAGCAACTCACACGAGTTATTTTTTAATTTAAAAAATGTAAAATAAAGATTTATGATGTCATATAATTTTTAAGCAACTCACTATCAATTTTATTCCATTAGAAATTTTTTTAGTAAATTTCAAAGAATTTATTTTATCTTCTATTCTTCTTTCTCATTTACTTTATTTTGTTTATTTTTGTAAGCTACTTGGTGAAACAAGTATAAAAGAAAATTTAAATAACTTATATGTCACATAGGATAATTTTCAATGAAAATAATTTTCAATGAAAAGTTATTTCAAACCACTAATATTTTATTTAAACATTTCAATAAATAACTCTAATTAAAAATACTCTTATAAATTTCATGGATTGGGTTCATCTTCTGATGATATTAAATGTTTTTCAAAAATAGACTTGTTATTCGCAAGGTATGCAAATTTAATGGACCAGTCGTAGACTCAAGTTCATCAACCTACTCCTTATAATAATTATATTTGTACTTTATCCTCAAAAATGCATTGTTAATGTACATAAATTTGTGGAAATGCAATGATACATATGTTCTCATCATTGGTATTTTGATTGCTTAAGTTGTTTAAAGTGCTTTATTTTTATGGCTTTATAATTGATTGTGTTATTGTTGATAATGTACATGACAAACATAGGTAAAAAACTTGGTCGAAAAAGTCAGTTGGTTAGATCATAGCCAACACAAAAGAGAGACAAATGCAAAGTAAGAAAGAGGTTAAAAACATGAGGTACTAGGCTGCAAAAATTTAGATAGATGATGATATCACTATAATAAGATATGAAAACTGTAACAATCAAATGAAAAAGATCATAGAATATTAAAAATTCAATATTGTTAATCAACTAGCACGAATTTTTATATCATGCATTTTATTGTTTAGCTATTTCAATTTTAATATTAGAATGGAAGTTGAATGATTTTAATGCTTTACTCAGTTTGGGCGACGTCCTACAACGATATTGGGATTATTTAGGAGGGAGTGGTACCGACACAAAGGTATGGACATGTGCTAGATATATTGCACTTTCATACAAGATAAAATAAAAATCCAACTAGTAGTAAGGATAACTAAAATGTCTAGTTACAAGGTAACAAGGATGAAAAAAACACTCAATTTTTTCAAGGTATTGATGTATCATTTTGGTAGTGGCTAAGTTGGAACTACAACAATTAAATAGGTGAATTCCAATATAAAATATAGGGTGATTCTTATTGTTACTATAATAATGGTAAAGTTCTATTATTTTTTGGTTTTTTCCTCTTTGATTCTGAATGAAAATATGCTTCAATGCACTTAGTTACGCCAAAAATGTATTTTATGTTCTACAAGTCTAAAATGTGGTTGAGCAAAAGAAAGTGATGCAAAAATATTTTGTTTTAGTCTTTTAGGGAATTGTTTGAAGTAAATGCAGAATGTAGAAGTGATGGTGGAAAAAACATGTCATTATCTATATTATTGTTATTATTATTATTATTTTGGTTGCAGGAACTCCGCTTTGAAATTGCAGAGATTTGGTCTGGTTCAACGTTTTCTCAATTAGTGAAAAGGTTATCCCTTGCATTCATCTTCCTACAACATTAAGGTATGAATGAATCACTAATATATATTTCATTGTAGGCAATATGGTGCTTCTGAACTTGAGCATCTTAGTGTGACTGACCTTATGGAACTAGAGAAAGTGATTCATACTTCTCTTTCGCAAATCAGATCAGCGAAGGTTTACACTCTATTTTGTGAAAGAACTTTAATTCATTAAGTGTATTTACACCAATTTGCTTTGACAATGACAATAAAAAAGAAAAAAGAAAGTATTATTCCTGGAACTTGATGCCATTATATAATCTCTATTCTCTAGGTGTCATAACATGATAAAAGCTCTTTATATAACAAAAGTCATTTGAATTTTTAACATTCATAAGTGAAAAAGTGTCCTACGAGTATTTGCTCGATGTAGAATTGGCCATAATTTGTAGGGAACTATTTTTGTCAGTATTTTAATAACGGTTAAAAGACATGAGACCTTCATTGGAACTTTACTTGGTACCTTAAGCTATGTTTTGTTGTCATTTTGGATGCTCCAAACTTAATTTGGAGGGAGGGCAAACATTGTTTGGAAACTCAATATAGAAATAAAACTTGGGTTGGTTTTGAAACTTTATTTGTAAACTTTAATTCAAACCTGTGCTTAAGATTTTATTGATGGTTAATTCGCATGAGTCCCATTCTAAGTCTACTTGCCTAAGTGAGATATTTCTTTCTCCCAAGGATAGCTCTCTTTTCATACGCGCTTAACGTGTCATGGATTTCATGCAAGCGAGTCATCAATTTTTTGTCTAAGTTTGCTTAAGCAAGCACTTCGTCTTAATTCTTTGATCATATTGTTGGAAATTTTTAGGATTTTGTATATGTGTATTTCTAATATATCATGTGGGTATATTTTTATTCATGTACTCTATGAATATATAGAGTAAAAATATTATAAAATATCAAATATCAATAATATCTCAATCATAATTGTCTAAATCAAAATAATAATTTAATATCTTTTTACATTCTCTCTTAAAAGATAATAAAATCTCTTAATACCTAATTTAAATAAAAGATAATAAAGTAATATTTTCAACATTCTTCCTTACTTTAATATCTATTTTTTTGAATTTGATATTTTTTTGTCTTTTATTTTGTTTATAATTTTTCCTCCTTTTTTATTTATATTTCTTGTCATCTTTTTTGTATGAGATCACATCTTCATTCAACTTCATTTTCTTCATCAAAGTATTTCTTCTTTATCAACTTCATCTCCTTTATTTCTTTCAAACTTCTTCATGGTAGTACCGTTGATTACTTGATGGACGTTGAAAATAGTTTCTTCATCTACATCTTTATTTTCCTTCTTAATATCAAGTTCCTTCAAGAAATCTTCTTCATGCTTTTTCTTTGACCTTTCTTTTAATTTTCGTTTGTAATTAACTCTTCTTTCATCAAATATAAAGTGAAACTTTTTTCTTTCATGTGAACTTTGAATATTTCCAAGTTACTTGTATCTTTAATCACACAAACTTTCTGTTCAAAAGACATCTTATAACTTTTCTCCAATAAGTGAGCAATACTTAACAAATTATGATTAATATCAGGAACATATAAACATCAAAAATTAATTTGATACCCGAATGACTTTTAACTGCAATTGTTCTTGTACCTTTCACGTCCATTTGTTCTTTATTACCAATTCTCACTTTAGAAATGTGTTTTGTTGAGCTCTTTGAAAAATTCTTGATCATGAGTCATGTGGTTTGTACAACCATTATCTATAAGCCAACTTGTGAATTTGTTGTTTGTAGAGCATGTTGATGCAAGGAGAAGCTCTCCTTTTACTCCATCCTCTATAACTTGAAGAAGTTTCCCTTCTACTCCATCCTCTATAATCTTGACGGCTTTTTCTGGTTGTGATTTGCATATCTTTTCTATATGTCCCAATTGACCACATTTTTTACATTTCACATCAGGCCTCCACCAACACTTGTTGAGTGTGTGATTATTTTTCTTGCAATAAGGACAAACAGAAAAGGTTTGTGATTTTGTACCTTTATTGTTCTTGCCTTGGAGAGAACCTCCATCATGATATAGTAAAAAACCTTCACCAGCAGCATAATCTCCTCTCATCAATCTTCGTTGCTCTTGCGTTTGTAAAACATGTAACACTTCTGTCAAAGTAATATTAAACAAATCCTTTGTATTTTCCAATGAAGCAATAGATGTTTCATATTTTCTGTCAAAGTAATATTAAACAAATCATTTGTATTTTCCAATGAAGCAATAGATGTTTCATATCTCTCTGGCACAGTTACCAGAATTTTCTCAATTATTTTGGAATCAGAAAATTCCTTCCCTAACAATTTTATTTTGTTAGTAATACCCAACAATTTGTTTGAGTATTCATTAATTGTTTGAGAGACTCTTGCATCTTTTGTATCTCAAATTTCGTTATCAAGTTTAAAACTTTCAGACTTCGAATTTTCTTATCCCCTTTGTATTGATCTTTTAAATAATTCCAAATTTCTTTGGGTAACTTTAGCGTCATGATTCTGGTGAGGATCATTTGTGAAACACCAGCAAACAGACATGATTTAGCTTTTGCCTTTCTCGTTTTTCTTTATTTGTAAAATTTCATTTCAGCTATGGTGGGATTTTCAGGTAGTGGATCAACAATATAATCTTCTTCTACAACTTCCCATACATCAAATCCTTCAAGATAGGATTGCATTCTCATAGCCCATAAGTCATAATTTTCGCCATAAAAAACTAGAATAGCGACTTGTGAAAAATTTATTTCTTCTTCCATTGTATCGAACCAAAGCTCTTGATACCACTATTGGAAATTGTTAGAGTTTTGTGTATGTGTATTTCTAATATATCATGTGGGTATATTTTTATTCATGTACTCTATGTATATATAGAGTAAAAATATTACAAAATATCAAATATTAATAATATCTCAATCATAATTGCCTAAATCAAAATAATAACCTAATATCTTTTTACCTTCTCTCTTAAAAGATAATAAAATCTCTTAATACCTAATTTATATAAAAGATTAATAAAGTAATATTTTTAACACATATTACTTAAGCAAACATTTATCTTCACTTAAGCAAGTCCTAATATTTCCAAAATCTTAGTTCTAAATTTGTGATCTCTTAAGCAAGTATTTTCTTTCGTTAAGTGAGTGAATCTTCAATTTATATTGAGCTCCTTGTCTTAAGCAAACATCATACCCTACTTAAGCAAGAATATTTGTATTATTCACATGACTGCTTGGAAATACTAAAAAACTCATTCCTAAATAATACTTTTTAAAGATTCAATTATTTACTTTTTCCTGGCACTAAGGTCTAAAAGCCTAAGATATTTGTTTAATTAATTATTATGAATGTAATTATCATGGTACATTGTAGACCCCAAATCTTGCCCGGACTCCTAATAAAGCCGAAGATCGCTCATTCCGAAGATGGTTAAGACTCTATCAAGTCCCTAGCAGCTTGTTATAGGATCCATTTAGGATAGGAAAGGTTTTTTAGAGGCATTAAAAATCGGGAAAACCGTCGGAGATAGCAGATGGCCGTCCAAAACAGGCGGATGACCGTGCAGAGCAGGCAGACGGCCGTCCATGGCAAGCAGACGACCGTCCATGGCACTTTAAGGTCATGGACGGCCGTCCATGACAAAAAGTCACCATGGACGGCCGTCCACACTACATAGACGGCCGTCCATGGCCACTTTTTACCCTGGACGGCCGTCTGCTTTGTCCAGACGGTCGTCCGCCTTTCCTGGCCCGCTTCCCTATAAAAAGGGACCTCATTCCTCCGAATTTTCACACCTTTTTCACTCCTCTGCTCTCTGAGAAGCCTCTTGGCACTTGAGGGTGACCCCGAGCATTATTCCGGGGTTCGAGGGAGCTCTCCGATTTCCGTTAAAGTTGAAATCGGTTAAGGAAGTCTCTTTTTGAGGCATCCGGCCCTCGGTTGAGGGACTTTTTCAGTGTTTTACGGAGAGGAGTATACTTGTAGAGTGCGGGGACTGCCAAAAAGCATCCTCACGTTTTAGAAGAGTTAATACAAAGCTCGCTTCAGAGGTTTCTTCTCTATTCTTTGTCTCTTTTACTGCTTTCTTTACCGCTTTCTTTATGTGCATTAGATAGTAGAGCCATGTAGATATTTAAACTCTGTAAGTAAATCAAATAATGGGGTAAAAATGTAATTTCTTTAAGTATTTATTTCCTAAATTAGTCTATCATAGGGAACCCGATAGGGGCGATGTGGGGGTGCTAACACCTTCCCCGCACGTAACTAACTCCCTTACCTGACTCTAGTTGTAATGGCCAAGGTTGGTTTTTTATAAAACCAATGCCTTTTCTTTTTTTACCTTTTTCAGTGTTTAAGGTTAAAACACTGGTGGCGACTCCTCGAACCTATTCGAAAACCTCACCCTTAGGTCTAGTCCGGTTATCGGACGACCTAAAGGCGTTCGACCATTTCTTTCAAAGAAAACGCGAGTCAATAAAAAACCATAGCGTCGCTCCGACCGCCTTTTCTGACGGTGGCGACAGATGGCGACTCCACTGGGGAAGCTAGAGAGTTGATCCCATTTAGTGATGGACTAGTTCAGGAAATAAAAACTAGAAATTATGCTTTTACCCTTTCTTGCTTTTATAACATGCTTTACTGTTTGGCTTTAATAATTGTTGTATGATTTTTTTCTGCAATTGTCTGAAATAAAACTGTACACAACCTTTGCACACTACAGTCCCTCTATACCCGGGGGCAAGAGAGAATACACATAGGGAGTGGGTGGCGAGTACGACCAGACCATGGTATGTGCCATAGTGCCAGCGAGTCGTTGTCGGAAACCACCACTCAAGGTGATAACTTTCTTTTTCTTGGTTTAAGAACGTTGACACGGACATCCGTGCATGGTTCGAAGACTAGGAAATCGAAGGGTCCCTATAATGGGGGCACCTTGGGGGCCTGACCTTGGTGAGAACAGTTAGAACCTACCTTTGCTTATGCACTTTTCTACAGGAAACCCCTACCTCGTAATTAAACGCCACTCTGTTCGCGGATGAGTGAACTGTTTGTGCATTCGTTTGTCACATTTGTTTGTTGCGTAGCATAATCATACAACAACAAAAAATATATAATAAAAATCTCAAAAACATTCTTTCACAATAAAACACTCTTATCTCGGACAGTTTGTCTCTTAGCTAGCCTGGTAAGTGCCATAATGAAAGGAAATAGGGTTTTTTTTCTTTTATTAAGCATCAAATCCATCATGTAGGTAGTTTTATTATTTTTCAAAAAAAAAAAAAAAATATATATATATATATATATATATATATATATATATATATATATATATATATAAATCATGTACCATATAGAAAATAAAACATGATAATATTTAGGAAAAACAAACACTTTCATGCATACAAAAGCATCATATTCATACCATGCATTTTTTGTCATTTCTAGAAAATGGAGGGATCAAGTAGTAAACAAGTTGGGAAAAGTGGATATTCCTCGATACCGTATTGAGAAGTTGGAGCGGCTTTGTGCGCTTATGCCATCGAAGTTTGGTCCGACTTCGAGAAATCTTACTGGACGGATTTTGGACCTCCCGAAAATATTTGTTGACCATGTGTTCATCGGGGTCCTAATCCACTTACGGAGCTCCAGTTACACTCGCTTCGAGTTCCCTCGGTTTGATCCGGTTCCGACTTTGGAAGAGTACGAACTTATGATCAAATGGCCCAAGTCAGCTGGGGTATACATTAGCCAAGGGGCCTACGTCTCGGTAAACAAGATCGCTCACCTCATCCGATTACCACTTTCACGGTCACGCCCGAAAGGAAAAGGGAACATTCGAGGGTGGAAGATATAACTTTTAGAGGATCACTTAACCTCTCTGGCTGAAAAAGGAGATTGACCCACTTTCAACAAGACCCTGGCATTAATTATGTTTGGGACCTTTCTATTCCCTTTCCATAATGACGCCGTGGATCACGCCGCAATGGACGCCTTCTTTGCTTGGGAGGCACATTTAAAAAGTCCCGCTCCTGCTCTTCTTGCCGATACCTTGCTGTCAGTGGAATTCTGTCATCATAAGCAAGGAAAAACACTTCGTTGTTGTTCTGCATTGTTGTTTGTTTGGGGTATCACTCACTTCTATGCCTCAAGTTATATGGGAGCATTCCCAGACCCGTTGAGAAGCTTCTCGAAGATCCCCCTCCATCATCGTGGTGCCATAGAGTGGAAGGCCGAGTTGGAACACTCGGAACATAGATCACATATCTTGGGCATGTCCTTGGTTCCGACTCGACCCGTTCTCATCCGATGCGGAGATCACCCCAGTATACCATTATTGGGCCTCAGGGGCTTCATAGCTTATTCTCCAAAGATAGCTCTGAGGCAGCTCATGAGAACCCAGACCACCCCAACGCCGGAAGAAATTGGGGGATTGTGTTTCTTCTGCAATTCCAACAGCTTCAAGGACGCTTCTGTGATCCGAAAAGCATGGGAGAGACCAGTCTATGAGGGGGACGAAGAGCTTGGTAGAGTTCGAATAGCAGTTTCCAGTGACTTTGAAGAATGGAGGAAAAATAGAGGGGTGCCACATCCATCCACTCCATCCCCCTCGCCGTTAGCAAATGCAGAATTACGAGCTCGAGTCGATGCCTTAACCCGAAAGATAGAAGTTATGGGAGCCCAATTGAGGGGCCTTGAAGAAAAAGAACAAGAATCTATTCTTACCATCGATGGTCTACAAAGGCAGTGCAAGAAGAAGGACCAAGAGATAGAACGCCTCAAGGACCAGTATGCTGACTCCAACAAAGAGGTTGCTCGAGCATCTAAAATTGCTAGAGCAGGCTCAGATAATCAAATCCAAGAAATAACGGCTAAATTAGCACACCTTGAGGCTGAATTAGCAAAGCAAGCACAAACAACCCAGACAATACAACGAGACCTCGAAAGAACTCGGTCTGAGGCACAACGAAAGAGGAAAGTCGCCCAAAGACTTAGCAGAGACTTGGCTGAGCTACGATGCAAGGAAAGAGACGGATTAGCTCAGTACGACCAAGTGTTGCAAGAAAGAGACCGAGCCCTTGAGAAACTTGATGACTTACAAGCATTGGTCATCCATCAAGAGGCAAAGATAGAAGAGGCTCGTAAATACAGCGAAGATATGAGCCAGGCGGTCCATCGCCAGTGTGAAGTACTCAATCATCATGTACGGGAAGTCGAGGAGGAACTACGTAGAAACCAGAGCCCGCCTATGGGTTTCTTTAGACTTTACCGTTTCTGCCAAAACGTACTTTGTAGCATGGTCTAGGGGAATGTACACTTTTTCCAGATAAATAGAATCACGTTTTGTTTATCTTTATAACTGTTTATTGCATTCATCTCGCATTCATTCACATATCCCTCCTTGCTTTAAAAATTAATAAGACAACTAAAAAAGAAAGGTTAAGCGATGTCTTTGTCATACAACGAAAAAAATGGAACGAAAACCACTCATCATTAGTCTTGCCTCAACGGTTGAGCCACTCACAACGACCAATAAAACTCAACCGCTGGTTATCACTATCGGTAAAGAAGAGGGGACTAGGACACCATTACGATTATTCATGCCTCGTCCTTTCCCCTACGAATCAAACAAAGCTGTACCATGGAAATACGCAGTAAATAAAGATGTTTCCAATATAGCCGGTATTTGGGGCACAACCAGAAGTGGGCGAATATATGCTCCCAAAAATTCGTAGGAAGATGCCCCCAACAATAAAGAAAAAAATAAAGAAACCGAAGAAGAAGACAAAAGAGAATCCAAGGGGGAAGAAGACGAATTACTTCAGTTCATAAGGCAGAGCGAATACTCCATCATAGACCAACTCAATCGCACGCCTGCGAAAATAACTTTGTTGTCTCTGATAATGAGTTCAGAACCACACCGAAACGCACTGTTGAGGGTCTTGAACGAAGCCCACGTATCCCACACCATATCCCAAGACAAGTTCGAAGGAATCATTGAGAATATCACAGCCAGTAATCATCTCACCTTCACTGATGAAGAACTTCCCCCTGGAGGGTCGAACCATAACAAGCCTTTACACATATCTGTCAAGTGTAGAGAACACCTCATCACCAAAGTCCTTGTCGATAATGGGTCATCCCTGAACGTCATGCCTAGATGCACACTTGACAAATTGACGATTCAAGGAGTCCATATACGTCCAAGCAACACCATCGTGCGAGCCTTCGACGGATCAAAACGTGAGGTAGTAGGAGAAATCAATCTACCAATCCGGACCTTGGATTCACGACGCCAAAGCAATCCCATCAACGCTCCACCAACGGATCAAATTCGTGGTAGGCAACAAACTGGTCACAGTTCAAGCCGAAGATGACATCTTGATCAGCAAGCTGCCTACTCTATCTTATGTGGATACAACAGAAGAGGCCATTGAAACATCCTTCCAGGCGCTAGAAATTGCCAATGTCGATAGACTTCCCAACAACATGAGAGTGGTACATATGATGACAAAATACGGATACCGCCCAAGCCAGGGACTCGGTACGAATTCCCAAGGAATAAGAGAGCCACCAGATTTTAAAGACAATCCGTTGAAACGTGGTCTAGGGTACAACCCCAGGACAAGAATAAAAGGGAAGTCTTCCCTCCGCCCGCTGAATCAGATTTTCCGAAGCGGAAGGATACAGGCGTCAGGAGCAACTTTAGTCATTAAGTGTTCTTCTTCCATTTTTTAAGGAATGTAAACCCAATGACTATTAGAGATTACTCCCCGGGGGCAGCCTGACCCCCGGGCATTTTCAGGGCACATATTACCCTTTTAATCACAGGAGAATATAATTCTTACTATCTGCTTCTCTTCTTACTACTCATGTCTACGCCTCATTAATAACCATGCTTAAGCAAACGTTTCTAAAAAGGCGTCTAAAAAAAAAATTTGAAAGTGCACCAACAGTAAAGAAACAAATTAAAACATCATCGATTGACCAGAAAACACGAATAAGGTTTTACCCCATCACAAGGAAACCATGATTTGCATAAATAAATAAAAAAGGCCCATAAAAGCCAAAGGCCAAAAAGAAAAGGGCATCCAACTCGGTAGGAAACCCACAAAAGGGGCTACGCAAAAGTTAGGGTCGACCCGCTAGGAAACCCGACCAATAATAAAGGGTAGCCTAGGCAAAAGATAGGGTTACAAAACAAAGTCCATTAGGGTTTCTAAAGCATAATAAAAAGAAACCCCAACAAAAATATCCTAGATTGAAAACTGAAGGGCGGTCTAGGAAAGACAATCAGTCTTAGCAGACGCTGCAAAGCTCACCAAGCAAAGACGCAACCCCACAAATAAACGTTTGTTTAAGCTAAACCTAAACAGTCTGACTAACTTCGGCTAGCCATGCTTACAGATACCATTGGTTTCAAAAAACCCCTCTAAAAACACAAACCTTTGATTTAATCATCCTTTTCCTTCTTTTCTCTTGACCTTAATCACTATGATATTCTAGCGATTAACCGGGTAATATGAAAGTACAGTAATCAATAGGAGGATTGAAATTCCGAAAAAAAAGGAAAAAGCACACTAGTATGACGAAAAAGCTCTCCAATACGATCATACTTCGGTTAAGGCAAAACCCAAGACGGCAGAAATGGTACAGCTGAAGATAACACCAGAAGAATCTCTCCGTTAGAAGCATCTCTCCGTCAAGAGTACATCAATTAATTTTTCTGAAAGTAATTAATTGAAATAGCATTATAAGTTGCATATCATGAACATTACATGCATAGATGTTAATGAATAAGGTCCTATTTCCTTCAAAAATAATAAACAAAAGAAAAAATAAAAAAACAGCAAAAGAAGAGCAAATGGCCGTCTGTTTAGGGCAGATGGCCATCCAGCAGGAGCCGTTGGAGGGCAGACGACCGTCCACCCTTGCCAGATGGCCGTCCGGAGGTTGCCGTTGGGGGCAGACGGCCGTCCACCATTGCCAGACGGCTGTCCATAGGTAGCCGTTGGGGGCAGACGGCCGTCCACCTAGAGCAGACGACCGTCCGCCCCTGTTTCTCTTGCCTATAAATTTAGGCGCCCCAAATGGTCCATGACACCTCATTCTTGCATTCTCCCTTCCTTTTACACCTTCTTCTGCATATTTTGAGTGTTTTTGGTTGAGTAATGGATCGTGGAGAGTCGTCTACACGTCGGAAGCGCTCCCGGGGACCCATAAGGAGCATCCCTCCTCCTCGGGTTCCCACTCGGTCGACCGAAGCAAGCATCGGGCCGGGTTTGCCAATATCGGCCAATATGTTTGGCACCCTATGCTCGATTGGACTTCAACATCTTAGCCATGTTTGGTTGGGATCAAGATGTAAGGAGATACATCCAAGGCATAGGGTGGGACTTCCTGCTCAAAGATCCACCTACCCGCATCCATCGTACGGCCACGTTGGAATTCCTTGCTTGACCACACTCATAGACCTACCATCAATGATCCCCGGGCTTCCACCGTCACGGCGAGTCACCTATTGGATGAATGGGGCTTACCGGACTAATGTCATAGACGACTTCAACGTCCTCATGGGGTTCCATCAGCCGCGAGAAATCCGGACACCGAATACGTGGGGCATTCCGTGAAAGGCCGACCACCCTCACCACCGATCGAGATATGGGAGGAGGTCACCGGCTCCCGGCGACGTTCCCGCCAATCCAAAAGGGACCGCCTTTCCCCACCTCTCCGCATCTGTCATAAATTGCTAGCGAGCACCCTTCACGTACGGAAGGAAAGTCAAGGCAAGGTCACCCGTGCGAGACCTCTTTGTCATCTATCGCATGCATCAAGGGATCCGATGCAACCCAGGCTACCTCTTCTTGAAGGCCCCGAAGGACTTTGGGACGCGAGGTCCCGCAAGATCCCTCATGGTAGGCCCCCTTATCACTCCTCTAGCCGAGTATTGGGGATGCCCCGATGGAGAAGACATTCCCCCTACCCTGCGACCGGAGCTCATAGATGGTCCGATACTCGCCCACATGAGCATGCTCACCCGTCAGGGCACCTCCTGGGTCATACATCCTATCCTCGCTATGACGTTCGACATCCAGGAGATGGACGCTTCAGAGTCGCAAGAGACGCCCGTCGCTCCAGGAGCCCAATAGCAACAGACGTAGTACGAAGATAATCTCGCCAGCCTGCACCGGCACATGAGCGACGACAGGGTTCACTCAGATAGGCAGTACCAGCACCTATGCCAATAGATCGATCAGTTGTCCTTAAGACAGCAAAGCTATGAGCAAGGTCGGGAAAGCCTTACCCTGAGGGTAGACGGCCTCATGCAGAGAATGGACACAATGGGCCAAGACATACACGGCATGATCCGAAGCCAGGAAGAGTTCCAGCACCGCGTACTCCGCCGACTCCCTTCGCCATCACCATCCTCAGCATCCAGCTCAGAGCCGGAAAGCTGAGATCTTTATGAAAGCTCCTATTGTACTTTAATTTTCCGCAAAAAATAAATAAAATAAGACTTTATGTTTCCATCTTATCGCAAAAGTCAGCATGCTTAGAAAAATTAAGAAGATAAAAAGGCACATGCGTCATTCCAAATCAAAAGAGGAATAAAATTGCAGAAAAATGAGAAATTAATCAAATATTCCAACTACCAACATCAAAAGGCAATCATTAAAATCCCCGGCAACCAACAAGTCGGACGATTGAAGAAAAAATTCCATTTCCCCAACAAGAATAAGAGCTTGACGACGCCAGTTCGCACCCATATCAATTAAAGAGCCAAGACCCCCATTACCCCCAAAGGGCTATCAAAAATGGATCTCCAAGGAGTCAACCAAATCTCTGGTGGGTCACCAAAAAGAAGAATTTACACCCAAATGCAATCTTCACAGTCATATTCTCAGAGGCATCATCAAGAGCCAAAACTTTGCCCATTTAGAGACAAAACATTACAGTCAAAAAGTCTTCACTTCCGATGAAACATCTGCCTACTTAGAGGCAATACCAGAACCTCAATGGAATATTTGCATGCCTAAGAGGCATTCATCAAGAATCCCCAGTAATCAAGAAACTGGACGACTAAACAAAAATCCAAAAGCGAGGAATCCTCGGCATACCGGATGATTACGCAAAAATCAAGAACAATCACTCCCCATGGAGTCGGCGCATGATCAGAAACAGTAAGCCGCCACCATCCCTTCAGGAAACGGAAGGACCTGAAAACAAAGACCTTCACACAGGCAAAGACCGGCGCATGGCCAGAAGCAGCAAGCCGCCACCACAGCAGAGGGGTCAGCTACCATATCGAAGGAGCATCCCGAAAGTCTCTACGTGTCAGCAGAAGGGTCAGCTACCGCACCGAAGGAGCATCCTGAAACCTCACAACATCTTGACCGAGGGGTCAGCTACCGCATCAAAGGAGCATCCCGAAAGTCTCTACCGAAGGGTAAGCTACCACACCCAAGGAGCATCCTGAAGCCTCACAGCATATCGTCCGAAAAAGTCAGCCTCCACAGCAAGAAGAGCATCCAGAAGACAACCGGGCAAGGGGGTTAACTCCTTCACACGCCATTTGACCTCATAAGTAGGTTAACCCCTGGTCAATTGGTCGGGTAAAGGGGGGGCAGCTGTAGACCCCAAATCATGCCCGGACTCCTAATAAAGCCGAAGATCGCTCATTCCGAAGATGGTTAAGACTCTATCAAGTCCCTAGCAGCTTGTTATAGGTTCTATTTAGGATAGGAAAGGTTTTTTAGAGACATTAAAAATCGGGAAAACCGTCGGAGACAGCAGATGGCCGTCCAAAATAGGCGGATGGCCGTTCAGAGCAGGCAGACGGCCGTCCATGGCAAGCAGACGGCCGTCCATGACACTTTAAGGTCATGGACGGCCGTCAACTTAGCTTGGACGGCCGTCCATGACAAAAAGTCACCATGGACGGCCGTCCACACTACATAGACGGCCGTCCATGGCCACTTTTTACCTTGGACGGTCGTCCGCTTTGTCCAGACGGCCGTCCGCCTTTCCTGGCCCGCTTCCCTATAAAAAGGGACCTCATTCCTCCGAATTTTCACACCTTTTCCACTCCTCCACTCTCTGGGAAGCCTCTTGAGGGTGACCCCGAGCATTATTCCGGGGTTCGAGGGAGCTCTCCGATTTTCGTTAAAGTTGAAATCGGTTAAGGAAGTCTCTTTTTGAGGCATCCGGCCCTCGGTTGAGTGACTTTTTCAGTGTTTTACGGAGAGGAGTATACTTGTAGAGTGCGGGGACTGCCAAAAAGCGTCCTCACGTTTTAGAAGAGTTAATACAAAGCTCGCTTCGGAGGTTTCTTTTCTATTCTTTGTCTCTTTTACTGCTTTCTTTACCGCTTTCTTTATGTGCATTAGATAGTAGAGCCATGTAGATATTTAAACTCTGTAAGTAAATCAAATAATGGGGTAAAAATGTAATTTCTTTAAGTATTTATTTCCTAAATTAGTCTATCATAGGGAACCTGAAAGGGGCGTTGTGGGGGTGCTAACACCTTCCCCGCACGTAACTAACTCCCTTACCCGACTCTGGTTGTAATGGCCAAAGTTGGTTTTTTATAAAACCAATGCCTTTTCTTTTTTTACCTTTTTCAGTGTTTAAGGTTAAAACACTGGTGGCGACTCCTCGAACCTATTCGAAAACCTCGCCCTTAAGTCTAGTCCGGTTATCGGACGACCTAAAGGTGTTGGACCATTTCTTTCAAAGAAAACGCGAGTCAATAACAAACCATCGCGTCGCTCCGACCGCCTTTTCTGACAGCGGCGACATACATGAATGAGGAGGGGGAAGTGATCTTTGCTCATGTTGGTTAAGCCTATTGTAGTGATACACATTCTTTACTTAATCATCATTTTACACTATGTTCGGGTTCTTCTCATTCTTTAATATCACCAAAAACCTGTCTTTAATTCGGATTATAGGTTGTAACTCACCTACATGAAGCAAGAATCGCTAGTAATCATTGGTCAGTCATACGACAGTGAATTCATTCTCAAGCATTATACACACCGCCTGAAGTTGTTACCTTAACCTCAAGGAAGGGGATGCCAAAGGCAGGACTAGTAACTAGTGTCATTTTCTTTTACAATGATTGTCATCTAGCACATTAGTTAAATGAAATGGGGTCATGGTAATTTCTTTCCTTTTCCATTTTCAATTTATATAGTATCATCTTCAAACATAATGATTGGTCATTGACCTAGATGCATAGATACTCGTGACCTCTCCTATATTTTCTCTGACGAAAATCAAGTGAGTAGAAGTTTCACATTGGTCAAGGATAAACAAGATGCGCAATATATAAGAAGAAAGACCTACAAATCTATTATCTTAAAAATTTGAGTCGGAAAAGGTGTGATGTTCTATTATATAGTAAGTTCATGACCCATTAATAAAATTATCACCCCATGTAAAAAAAAAAGGTGTGTTCAACACCACAAGTCCGATACATTGTTGAAAAAACAATACCAATGGAATCACTTGCCTTCATAATATATCTTGAATGGAGTAGACCAATAACATAGTTTAATCCAATTATTTACGTCTACACAATCATCTCAAAGTATTTTATTATATAAATCTAATTATAAGAATGGTAATCCTCCTCAAATTGTGCATCATTTTGTAAATCCATCCAAATACCTCAACTAAGCGTTATAAGAAATTATAACACAATAAAGAGATTACTAGAGTGGGAGAGTCAAAGTTGAAAAGAGGATTCCTTACTTCTTTCTCTCATTCAAAACCGTGCATAAGACTTTCATCTCACACGACTCCTAAGTGATAAAAGAAAAATGATGAGTTATTTTTTCTTTTTTGATTACTTTCCTTGCATATGTATAAGACTAAATTCTTTCTATTTTGAATTTTCAGAAGGTTGCTAATCCTTAACTAGTATGATCCTTTGTAGGAACTACCCATAATAACAAACTTGCGAAATGAATTGGTTTATCATGAAGGGATTTGTTGTTCCTAACTCTGCATCACCTTAAATGTTATATATTCACACACTTTCTTCTCTGCATTAGATGGAATGATGCATCTTCTTCACATGACTCTTTCATGTAGACTCTTATATATCTAAGCATTATGGCTTCACATGTAGTCTTCCCGGCCCATTTTGGTTGCACTTTTGCCTATCCTCTCTCCGTAAACAGATTTTAAACCTTTTCTTTAACAAATAAGGTATATTATTATTTATCTTTACTTAAGGACAAAAGGAGATCCTTTCCATTCTAGTGATGGTGTTGTATATCAGACTGTTTGTGTGAGAGTTCATCCTGAACAACTATATAATGATCTATGTCATAACTAGTATCTGCATGCTGTTGCAAGCTGAATTTGTGGATTAACCGTTTCCAAGTTCCTTTTGCTGTTGACTACAGCTACATTTTAGATTCTGTTATGAAGATTTTCCCGAGCCTTCTGACTTATGGCAATAGTGGCAAGGATAACAAATTTTAAAATTGCAGTTTAGGAAGCAGTTGTCATTATCTCCACCGGCTTTTTACATTTAAGACAGACTACTCTAATTCAAGATTTTTATGCAGATGCGATTAATGATGGAATCCGTTGTTGATCTTAACAAAAAGGTATGCAATTGGTTAGAGTTATTCGAATTCCTCATATTCTATATTGCAATTAAAGTTTATTCAAAATGCAAATGAAATTTTGTAGACTATGATGTATCTATACAAAAAATTGATGCTAACTATGCAAACAAGACACACTCAATTACCAAGATATTTCACATACTCGACATTTTGCCTCTGCAACATGCAACTTTATTAGACACAAATTATCTTGTTCTGTTTCTTATTGTCTGAATACCAAAATGGACTCGGACTGATAAACAGTTGATCAAAGTCCAATTATGGTTTGTTAACCTTTTTGTTATTTTTTACATGTTTTGTTACTCCAAACAGGAACATACATTGAGAAAAGAAAAGGAGCTTTTGGAGAAACAGGTAAAATGAAGTATAAAAAGCCACGCACTTGAATTGAAAGTTACATGTCAATACCTATTGACCAACATTCGATATATCGTCGAAGTATTGAGGAGAATATTTGGTCTGTTATATTTATAGAATTAAGAATACACATGACATATTTCTAAAAATTAGAATAAACATTTTTTTCAGGACAAGAAATGAACATTGGATAATGAACACAACTAATTCACCATTATTGTTATTATCTTATTTAATTTTAATGATTTTTTTATAAATCTTGGTTATTAACCGAAGAAAATACTAGTTGAACTCACCGGTCAATTGGAGCTGCAATTTATAGATTATAACACTGAACATACTCTTTATCCGAATACTGCAGATTAAGGCAATGGGAAATGCTAATGATGTCAGCAACAAGGTGACACTGAATGTGGAGTGTGATAACACAGATGAGGTGTCTAATTCTAGTGCAGCTAGGAGGCAGGCATGACACTGGAGCTAACGTGCACCCAACCCAACAGAAAAACTGCATATCCTAAATTAAAGTAATTCCCTGCATCTATTCTTTTCTATTTTGGTTGAAACATGGAGCCTCATCCATTTGCTTCAGAACTTCAGCTACTATGGTATGTGCCTAATCAATCAATTCATAAGTTGCCTTACTAGCTAAATGCTATCAATGGTTGCCTCTGTGCATATTTTTTAAAAGAAAAATAAAAACATAATTTTGTTCCTTTTTTTTTTTTTTAATTTATCTTTACTCTTTATACGTTTAAATTGATATAGTTTTTAAAAGTATGTAAATTTTTAATCTATTTTTTCATCTACATTTAACACTTTTTTTTCTCTTACCAGAGTTGATAAATAAATATCATTTAAATTATTTTTATTTTTAAACTTGATATTTAACAATATTTTTTATTATAATAGAATTGATAAAAGGATTAAATATATTTTATAATTTTAAGATTAATTTAATTAATTTTAAAAGATAAAAACAGAAATTAATTTCAAAAAATGAAAAATATATTTAATATTTTTAAAATTAAATTTATTTCCTCTGTAATGATTATATAAATAGAGAGAATTAAGGTCAATTTTGTAACGTAATGTAATTTGTTTTTATTATTCCTAAAATGAGTAAATTTTTAAAAAATTTGATTATGGGGTAAGCTGCGCATTCAGATAGAAGTTGAATACAAATACGTGATTTTTTTTCCTTTTTTTTAAGTCGGATTTGAATACACGACTTTAGGATTTTTTTTTTATTATTGAAGTTGTCATTTAAATTGTGATTTTAGTTGAATTTCTTTTGTTAATATTAAAGTGACTAATTAATTAACTACTTTAATTAATTTTTTTTATTTGAGTCGTGAATTGATTGATATCTTTTAGTTTATATATTTTAAATTATTTTTTTATTTTTAGTTTAACCTTGATATATAAGATATAAATTATTTATAAAATTTATGAGATGCAGTTTTATCTCATTCGAATTTGTTCCAAATTCAAATATATGTCAAAAGACTAATAATAAATCGTAATCACATAAACTTGATCCAAATAAGTAAAAATAATAAAATAAAAGTTATCATCGAATTAATTGTTTATTTTGATAATAAAAATATAAAATTTTATTTTTTTATTAGCGTATCAATGATTTCTTTTTTATTATTTAATATATTTAAAAATTATTTAATATTATAGAGATCTAAATAATAATTAATTATTTAAATTATTAATTTTTAAATATTAAATAAAACTCTATAAATAAAAATTTAATTTAAAAATATATGAATTGACAACTTCATTATAAAAAAAGTTGTTTAATGAATTGACAACTTCATATAAGCAATTGTATTAAAATTATGAATCAATTGACGATTTTAATTTAAAAAAAATAGTATTAAAGTCGTTAATTAGAATCCAACTTAAAAAAAATTGTCACATGAAAATGTGTTTCATACAACTTCAACTCAATTCATTTCTCATGCATGACTTCTTCATAATGAAATTTATCCATTAATCCCTTGAGAATTAGATACAGATGGACATAAAGCCATATATAAAATACATCTAATAATAGATTATAAATACTTCTTCTTACTTGCCTTTATTAAATCTAACTATAAAGTTTCCTAAAACAATTAATTTTCTTAAAAAAAAATTTATATTTTGACAATATTCTTTTATGAAATTATAAGTGTTTTACTTATCATAATTTTCTTTTACAGAAAATTGTTAATGAATCGATAAAAAAGATATTAAAATTTTAGATTTATATAATACTCAAAATGCATTATACTAAATTATTTATTTACATCAAAATTTATTATTAACACAATTTTATTCCATCTATATAAAAAAATGTTATGATTCAAAGTGTGTATATATCAATTGACAACACATTTTAATTTGAAGAAAAAATTGAATTTGATTTTCCTAAAGCAAATTTATTAGAGGAACTAAACGTTTTAAGCTTTGTTATCAAAACTGAACTTACATTCATCTCGTATCATCTACTTAATAAGGAAATGTTTTGGTCACGCTGCACTTAAATCAATTTTGAGCCATGATTCAATTTTCTCAAACGAAATTTGTGCTTCATTATTAAAAATTTTCCCATACAATCTAGGCCTTACATCTAGTAATATTAAATTATCTTATTTGATTTATCCAATAGATTATCTAAAAAAAAATATCAGTTGATCCATATTTTTAAATAAACTATTTTTAATTTTGATCTTACATCACGTCACCGAATTATTTTCGTTATTTTAGAAATATAATATTATTTTTAAAATATAATTCTTTTTTTAAAAAAATTAATTCATAAATCTATATGGTTAATCTAATCAGACATGTATAATAACAAATTAAATGAACTAAATAAAAAATTAATTGATTTAACTTAGATCATTATTTGATTCACATGATTTTCGAGTTGGCCAATCAAATTAGATCTTTTTATATCTCTTATCATATATATCAATCAAAATTCATAGACTTAGATGTTAGAATTAATTTAATTAATTCATTCCATTATGTGACTCATGTGAAATATAATAATGGGTCCAAATGTGATTTAATAAAATATGAGGACCTATTGGTTATTATGTGAAGTCAGAATAAAATAAAGATAAAATAAAATATTAACTTACGGTAACCAACTTGATGGACGTTGGTTAATAAAAGGGATTAGGGTTCGTCTCCGGCCATAAGGTTTTTTCACGATAAACCATCAAGAAAGCGAAGCGTGAGAAGAGAAAGAAAGGCAAAGAGATAGATTGGGAAAAGGAGATTGGAGAACGAAAAGATCAAAGAAAAGATTAGGGTTCGTCTGCGGCCATAAGGTTTTTTCACGATAAACCATCAAGAAAGCGAAGCGTGAGAAGAGAAAGAAAGACAAAGAGATAGATTGGGAAAAGGAGATTGGAGAACGAAAAGATCAAGAAAAGATTCTCATGGATCAAGGTTAGTTCTCTTACTATGATTCATGTATTGATGTATGCAAAATTGTGAAAATCAATAATCTAAAGATCCTGTAGAGTAATTTTCTATAATGAATTAAGAACGTAGGAAAACTACATAATGTCTTACATTAGATTGCAAAATTATACAGTAAGTTAAAATAATATTACATCATTCTTTTTTTTTTCCTTTCTAATCCTTTTAAGAAATAAAATTAGTACCACGATGAAGAAAAAGTAAATTAATATTAGGATAAAGAAATAGTTAGATTTGGTAGATTGATTTATTTGTTAGTCTTAAAATTAACGAGGATTGATAATTTTAATATCTCAATCTAACATGTCAAGAATGAGATAGGATAAATTGGTCCATTGATTATTTTAAAAAAATATTTATATATTAAAGTTAACATAAAAATAATATAATTTAAAATATTAATTTTTATGTTATATTATTAAAATATATAAATATATTATAATATTTTAATTTAATTTGATTAAAATATTTATTATAATTAAATATTTAAATATATAAATATAGTAATATTTTTAATTTATCTAATAAAAATATTAATTATTGAATAAAATATTAAAAATTATTTATATAATTAAAAATATATTTTTTAAAATATACATATAAAATATTTTAAGAATTAACCCCTAGCTCATGAACCTACTCTTCTAGACGAGAGTCTATCATTCCTTCCCCTTATGTTTAATAAATTAGAGATAAAACAATACAAAACTTATGAAATATCATGTTTTATTTTAAATGATAAAATGTGATATAAATAATTTTGGAATGAAAATAGCAAGTAGTTAGTTTAATTTATAATACTTAGCAATGTTATTATTTTTTCTTAATAAATTGTTAAGTGGTAAAAAGTTGATATAATTATATTTTTAATTGTTATGAAATCATTTAACTTATGTCAATTCTAATATATTTTTTTCAATGTAGGATGAATTCGAGAATACCTTGATACAAGAGCAAGGAGTATAATTGTTAACATTATTGAAGCAAAAACTGAAAGGAGGAAGCATATTTTCAACGTGGAAGTCGTTCGAGTGAGATAGACTCTACTTGAGCGAAAATTAGTTAAAACTCTCTGGAAGTCATTCGCTCAAGCGTCATTATTTTCGTTTGAGTGAAAATTAGTTAAACTTCTTTGGAACTCACTCGCTCAAGCAGCTCAAGCGAGCACTTTTTTGCTTGAGCGAAAATACTCTTGAGCGAATGTTTTCGCTTGAGCAAAAGACGCAAGGCCTAAATTTTTCCTATAAAAAGATAAGATGTATTTTGAGAAGGGGAGAAATTTTGTGGGAGAAGAGACGCGACTACTGCTAGGGTTTCGTCCAATCTTCATCAATTATTCTCTTCTTCCTCATTTGGAGCATTGTAATGGCCACCATGAGTGGTTAACTTCATTCTCTTGGGATTTGGTACACTTCCTTTGAATTCTTTTGTGTCATGGTGATATTTTGAGATATTAATCTATATTTTGATGTTGTTATTCTTATCTTTTGTGTCTTGGAATGATTTATTCTTGATGTTTGGGATATGATTGAAAAATATATCTTGAACCTTAGATCATGGTAAGAATATTTGTTACGTTAATTGTCAGGAATGGAATAAATGTATCAATTGCTTAACACCCTAAACCTAATGTTGGAAAATCTCTTAATTGTGTGCGAGATCAACACTTATTAGGTTTTCTTATGAATTTCATGTGTGAGGAATCAATATGGATGATTTGAGTAGGTGGCATCAATATTGTTAGGTTAATTAATGATCTTAATTGGACATAGTCATTACAAAAGAGGGAAAAGGAAGGAAGTTAATGCTAAGTGTCTTTAATTGATCTTTTCTAAATAATTTACAGTTCTTTGTCATTTAATTTCAATTCAATTCTTTATGCAAAACCCTTTTTGTTTTATTTCACTTAGTAAGCATATAATTGAGAATTTTCATTGAAATCGTTCCTCGTGGGATCAACTTTTATTTAATTGAAATACTATACTGCGATTGATAATTTTAGTACGCTTGTCAATAGTTCAACACAAATACACAGGATTAGACTTGGTATAAATTTTAACTCAAAAAGTAATACAATATCTATGTTCCACCGTCATTTGTTTTCTTTGACATGAAATTTCTATTTATTTAAACGTTGTTTTAACATTTTATTTATTTTTTTGGCTATAAAGTTTTTTATATTTTATTACTTCGTGTAGTGGATTTTATCAATTCTTATCCCAACTCCCATTATACTTATAAGATTGGTAGAAGTCGATGAGAGGGGTGTGAGGTTGAACTAAGGAGATCAATATATTATATTCTGAGTTGTGACTTCAAGATGATTGAAATTAATTTCATTTGAAGAGAACAAAGCTTCACCTATAAAAGGCACTCCAACGCCTAAGTAGAACTTCGTTGATTTGTCATGTGCATGTACTATGATTATGAAATTACAAGTCGTCTCATTCATAAAATGTGCATATTGTTAAGTGGTAAAAAGTTGTTATAACTATACCTTGAATTGTTATGAAACCACCTAACTTAAGTTAATTATAATATATTTTTCTCCCAATATAGGATAAATTCGAGAATACCTTGATACAAGAGTAATGAGCATAACTGTCAGCATAATTGGAGTAAAACTGGAAGAAGGAAGAAGATTTTCAGCATGGAAGTCGTTCGAGTGGGATGGACTTTCGCTTGAGCGAATATTAGTTATTCTTCTCTGGAAGTCAGTCGCTCAAGCGCAAGAAAATTTGCTTGAGCGAATTTTAGTTATTCTTCTCTGGAGTTCACTCGCTCAAGCGAGCATTTTTTCACTTGAGCGAAAGATGAGGGGCCCAAATTTTTCTATAAAAAGATAAGATGTATTTTGAGAAAAGAAAGCGGTTTTGGGGAGAAGAGGCGTGACTACAGCTAGGGTTTCGTCCAATCTTCATCAATTCTTCACTTCTTCCTCATTTGGAGCATTGTAATGGCTAACATGAGTGGCTAACTTCATTCTCTTGGGATTTGGTGCACTTCCTTTTGAACTCTTTTGTATCATGGTGATATTTTGAGATATTAATATATGTTTTGATGTTGTTATTCTTATCCTTTGTGCTTTGGAATGATTTATTCCTGATGTTTGGGATCTGATTGAAAAATATATCTTGAACCCTAGATCACGGTAAGAATATTTGTTACGTTAATTGTCAGGAATGAAATGAATGTATCAATTGCTTAACACCCTAAACCTAATGCTGGAAAATCTCTTAATTGTGTGAGGAATCAACATTTATTAGGTTTTCTTATAAATTTCATGTGTGAGGAATCAACATGGATGATTTGAGTAGATGACATCAACATTCTTAATTGACATAGTCATTACAAATGAGGGATAAGGAAGGAAACCAATCTTAAGTGCCTTTAATTGATCTTTTATCAACAATTTACAATTCTTTGTCATTTAATTTCAATTCAACTCTTATTGAAAAACCCAATTTGTTTTAATCCACTTAGTAAGCATATAATTGAGAATTTCTATTGAAATCGTTCCTCGTGGGATCGACTTTTATTTAATCGAAATACTATATTGCAATTGATAATTTTGGTACGCTTGCCAATAATTCAACAAGTATTTCTAGCGCCGTTTCCGGGGAACGGTGTTCTTTGAGAATTCTTTGTTTAGCTTATTGAGTATATTATTTTTATTTCTGTTTTTGCTTTATTTTTCAGTTTTATTTTACTTAATTATTGTCTTGTGCTAATCTTTACTTGAGTTACTCTTTTGATTTATGCGTTTAAGAGGATAAGTATCTTCAGAGTAGTTAGAATTTAATCCGGAGATTAAAAACACCGCTCGGAGGAACCGGGGTAGAAGAAGAAGGGAAACTAAAAAACAAGCAATAGGAGAATCTGTTAATCCTTCGCCTACACTCAATTTACCAGACCCAATTTTAGAAGATATGGCAGAAGACGGAGCAAATCTGAATCCAAATCCAAATCAAAATCCAGATTCAAATTCACCTAGAAGAACTCTTAGAAATTATGTTATGCAGCAAGGTCTGAGACACTTCTCTAGCATTGCAGTACTGGACGACCAAACATTGCAGATGAATCCAGCTTTCTTAAGCTTGATTAGTGCTCATCAATTCACTGGACTGGATCATGAAGACCCTTACATTCATTTGTCTACTTTTTATGAGTTGATTAGTACCATGGGATTTAGAGTAACAAATCTTGAATATGCATATTTGAGTTTATTTCCTTTTTCTTTGGCAGGTAGGGCAAAGGAGTGACTGAAGGCACATCCTAATCAGAGTTTGACTGATTGGAGTAATGTAGCAGAGAAGTTTCTGAACAGATTTTTCCCACCATCTCGCTACATCAAAGCAAAATCCAACATCACTTCTTTCAGATAAGGAGCAGATGAATCTTTTAATGAAGCATGGGAGAAATTTAAATCACTGTTGAGAAGATGCCTAAATCATGGATTTGAAGACATTGCTCAATTGAATATTTTCTATACTGGCCTGCAATATGATACAAAGATGCTATTAGATACTGCAACAGGAGGATCCATGTTAGATGCAGAAATCGAACATGCCACAAGAATTATTAATGCATTAGCCTTTACAGACCAACAAGCCCAACATGATAGATATCTAGCTCAAAAGAAAGGAATGCTAGAGTTTAACACTTCAGATGCTATGTTAGCTCAGAATAAAATTCTGACTAAACAGATGGAAGCATTGACTCAACAAATAGTGAAGCTACCTCAACAAATACACGTTATTCAAGCTTCTCCTGATCAACAATTCATGAAATGTGACTTGTGTGGAGGTGATCATTCAAATGAACAATGCTCTTATCAAGGCAACATTCAACAAGAAGAATCTAATTATATGGGTGCTCAAGGTAGTAGTCAAGGCAGACAAGATAATTTCTCTAATTCCAACAATTATCAAAATAATTTTGCACAAGGATGGAGAGAGAATCATAACTAGAATCATAATCAAAATTTTGGGTGGAAACAAGGTGTTAGCTCATCTACTAGACAACCTACATTTCAACAATAGTCATATCAGCAACCTTCATATCAATGACAGTAACAACATTATCCTTCAATGCCTGATAGAATGAGTAAATTGGAGGAAACTTTAGAAAAATTCATGTAAAGCACTATGGCTAATCAGAAAAATACTGAGGCTTCATTCAGAAATTTAGAGACCCAGATGGGCCAACTGGCTAAACAATTATCGGAGCAGCAAGGAGGACAGTTTTAAGCTAACACACAAACCAATCCAAAGGAGCAATATAAGTCAATAACTACAAGGAGTGTTAAGGTTATAGGAGAAGGGATTGGTGACAACTTGGCTGTAAAGAAGGAAATCCTACAAGAAAAAGAGGATGAAAAGAATAAAAATGAGTGTGAAGGAGAAAAAGAGAAAAATAAAAGTGAGAGTGTAGAAAAAGGAAAAAAATACTAAAAAAGAAGAAAAAAATAAAAAATAGTGAGAAAAAGAGGGAGAAAGATGAGAATCAAATATCGCAACTAAAGGATTTATCATATCCTTGTCATCCTTCCAAGAAAGATAAAGAAAGACAGTTTGCAAGATTCATGGATATTTTCAAGCATTTACAAATTAATATTCCATTTATGGAAGCTATGAAGCAGATGTCGACTTATGCAAAATTCATGAAAGAGTTGTTAACTAAGAAAAGGAAATTTACTACAGAAACAGTGGAGCTAGAAGTAGGATGCAGCACTATAATTCAGAAATCATTACCTCAAAAGTCCAAGGATCCTGGCATTTTCACTATACCAGTCACAATTGGGACATAACAAGTAGGTAAGACATTACTTGATTTGGGTGCTAGTATAAATCTAATGCATTTGTCTATGCTTAAAAGAATAGGAGACTTGGAAGTAAAGTCTACAAGAATGACACTACAGCTAGCTGACAGATCTCTAAAATTTCGTTATGGTGTGGTGGAGGACGTTTTGGTCAGAGTTGATAAATTTATGTTTCCAGTTGATTTTGTTGTGATGGATATGGAGGAAGATACTGAAGTTCCTCTTATACTAGGAAGACCTTTCATGAAGACAGCAAAAGTCATTATTGATGTTGATGATGGCAAGTTAAAAGTCAGAGTAGAAGATGAGGAAGTTAATTTTAATGTGTTTGAAGCAATGAGGCATCCTACAGATAAACAACACTGTCTTAGGATGGATGTGGTAGATGATATCTTTCAAGCAGCAAGGAAACAACTAACCAAAGCAAGCCCATTAGAAAAAGCTTTGATAGGTGTTAATGACAAATTTGATGAAGAGGAGGAAGAAGAAATTGAGAAATATTTAAAACATCTTGATTCAACACAAGAAGTTATTGCAAAAGAACAATAATTTGAGAAATTGCAGCAAGAACATGAAACTGAGAGTCAGAAGCTGGAATTAAAAGTATTTCCTCCTCTCTTAAAATATGTTTTTCTTGTAGATGGAGGCAACAAACCATTGGTGATTAGCAATGCCTTAACAAATTCTGAAGAAGAAAAATTATCTCATTTCTGAAAGAGAATGAGAAGGTCATAGGGTGGACATTATCTGATCTCAAAGGAATTAGTCCTTCTTATTGCATCCATAAGATTCACATGGAGAATGATTTCAAGCTTGTTGCACAACCTCAAAGACGTCTTAATCCAATCATGAAAGAGGTGGTGAAGAAAGAAGTACTGAAATTACTTGATGCAGGTATGATTTATCCTATCTCTGACACTGCTTGGGTTAGCCCAGTTCAGGTGGTCCCGAAAAAAGGAGATATGACTGTAATTTATGATGATAAAAATGAATTAATACCTACTAAGACTATCACAGGTTGGAGAATATGTATAGATTATAGAAAATTGAATCAGACAACTAGAAAAGATCATTTTCCTTTACCTTTCATGGATCGAATGTTAGAAAGGTTAGCAGGTAGGGATGGCAAAACGGGCCACCCTGCCCGTTTTGGCCTGCCCCGCCAAGGGACGGGTTGGCGGGTTGGCCTGCCATAATTTAGAAAAAAATAATTTTTTTTTAAAATATTTTTTTTTAATAAATTTAATAATAAGATTATTATTTATTTGTCAATAATTCAATATTTATATTATTTCAATTTAATAATATAAATCAATACATTATTTTAAGAAATTATAATTTAGAACAATAATAAAATTTACATAATAATAAATAATAACAAATATATATATATATATATATATATATATATATATATAACGTTAAAACTTATAAAATTTATATTTTTTATATTGAAAAATTCAAATACCTATATCTTTTTTATTTGATAAAACTTCATATTATTTTTGGTTGAGTAATTCTTACACCTTTAATTCAAGTAATAAGGATAAAAATAATCAGTGCCTAGAATAAACAAGGAAAACAGGAGAGAAAAGGTTATGTTTCAGTAAGAAAAATATTTTCTGTGAGAGTGAAACTTTTTTAATTCTCTTTTTGAAATTTTTAACTTTATATATTATCTTTATAATTAATTTTATTACAATAAAAAATTAGTTTTTTATTAATTAGGCGGGTCGTGGCTGGCCGCCTATCCTACGGGTTGGCCCGACGAGTTGGCAGGCTTGGCAGGGCGGGCTTAAGTGGACTGGTGGGCTGAAAACACCAACCCGCCCCGTCATATTATGGCAGGCTAGCGGGCCGGCCCGCCGGGCCTAGCCCGTTTTGCCATCCCTATTAGCAGGACAAACTTTTTATTATTTTTTGGATGGTTATTTAGGGTACAATCAAATAACAGTAGATCTAGAAGATCAAGAAAAAACTGTTTTTACTTATCCTTTTGGTGTGTTTGCTTACAGAAAAATGACATTCGGATTGTGCAATGCCCCAGCAACTTTTCAAAGATGCATGCTAGCAATCTTCTCAGATTTTGTGGAACAATACATAGAAGTTTTTATGGATGATTTTTCAGTATTTGGTGCATCATTTGACCAATGCTTGAAGAATTTGAACACTGTACTGAAGCGGTGTGTTGATACCAATTTAGTTTTAAATTGGGAAAAATGTCATTTTATGGTAACTGAAGGTGTGGTGTTAGACCATAAGATTTTTGCAAGAGGGATTGAAGTTGATAAAGCAAAAATAGAGATTATTGAGAAGCTTCCACCACCAACAAATGTGAAGGGCATAAGAAGTTTTTTAGGACATGCTAGATTCTATAGAAGATTTATAAAAGACTTCTCAAAGATTGCAAAGCCACTCATCAACTTGCTCAATAAGGATATTTCTTTTAATTTTGATGCGGAATGTTTACATGCTTTAAAATTGTTAAAACAAAAATTAATTTCAGCCCCTGTGTGTTGAATTATTGGCAAGCGTACCAAATTATCAATCGCAGTATAATATTTCAATTAAATAAAAGTTGATCCCACGAGGAACAGTTTCAATGGAAATTCCCAATTATGCTTACTAAGTAGATTAAACAGATTGGGTTTTGCAAATAAGAGTTGAATTGAAATTAAATGACAAAGAACTATAAATTGTAGAGAAAATATCAATTAATGGTACTTAGGATTGGTTTCCTTCATTATCCCTCTTTTGTAATGGCTATGTCAATTAAGAACGTTAATTAACCTAACAATGTTGATGTCACCTACTCAATTCATCCATGTTGATTCCTCACACATGAAATTCATAAGAAAACCTAATAAATGTTGATTCCTCACACAATTAAGAGATTTCCCAGCATTAGGTTTAGGGTGTTAAGCAATTGATACATTCATTCCATTCCGGGCAATTAACGTAACAAATATTCTTACCGTGATCTAGGGTTCAAGATATATTTTCCAATCATATCTCAAACAATCAAGAATAAATCATTCCAAATCATAAAGGATAAGAATAACAACATCAAAGCATAGATTAAATATCTCAAAATATCACCATGATACAAAAGAGTTCAAAGGAAGTGCACCGAATCCTAAGAGAATGAAGTTAGCCACTCATGTTGGCCATTACAATGCTCCAATTGATGAAGAAGTGAAGAATTGATGAAGATTAGATGAAACCCTAACAGTAGTCGTGTCTCTTCTTCTCCAAGACTGCTTCCTTTTCTCAAAACACAACTTATCTTTTTATAAGAGAATTTGGGTCAGGTCTCGCATCTTTCATTCACTTAAACTTTCTTCTTTCTTTTAATTTTACTCCAATTATGCTGACAATTGTGCTCCTTACTCTTGTTTCAAGGTATTCTCGAATTCATCCTTTATTAGGAGCAAAATATATTAGAATTAACATAAGTTAAGTAGTTTCATAACAATTCAAGGCATAATTATATCAACTTTTTACCACTTAACAACTCCCCCCAACCTAGAATCTTGTTTGTCCCAAGCAAAGTAATTTTTCCAAAACAAAACCATCGCCTATTATCACTTTCTCTTCTAGAACCACATATAAAAATTTTCAGAGGTGATGCTCACAACTCCAAATGAAAATAGAACACATAAGCATTCAAGTTATAGAAACCAACAAAGAATAATTAGTCCTCAACTATCCTCAGAGAAGCATGATCTCTCAAATAGAGTTATATATACTCATCTCTAATTCTCACAGGTAAGTGTTTATCTCATTCAATCACTTCATTTAGACAATCCAATATTGATAATCATCTTCAAGCAATCAACAATTATTAAACAAGACTTAAATCAAAAGGTCTTTTGAGGCTTGTAATGGGGCTGGGCTAAGAAAGAATTATTGGTTTTTCTGTGATATACAAAAAATATTTGAGAAATTTAACTCATATGAATGATTCCTGTTTAATATTTCCTCAAGTCGGGTTTCAGACTTCATGCTTTTGTCACTAACATAATGATAGTGAGTTAATAATCTCACAAGTTATTATTCCCCCCTTTTGACTTTTTTTTTTCTTTTCTCATGCTTTTGCATGTATCTTTTTTGGTTTTGCCATAATTTTTAAGCTTAGCTTTTCTTTTTCCTTTACACTTTTTTTTTAACAATAACACCCCAATAATACCTGTAGGACAACAATAGCAATACCCAACAATAAGAAAAATAGTGACATTCATATTCATTTCATTTCTCAAATATAAGAAGGTAGATAAATAGTGTTTAGGCTTAAGGGTTCTGTTTAAGAAACAATATTATTTTTGGCTTAGGAGGGGTTTAAATGGATGTCCTAAAATTAATGCAGGGTTGGCTATTTGGCTCTGGGTTTATCTACTACAAAGAAAAAAATGCCTTTATCATTTTCAAGTCTTGCCAACATGTAATCACATCAAAGAATCAACCAATATCAGTTATCAATCACAAAGTGTTAACACTCAATTTATCTGTTTTTGGTACTTGTAGACCCCAAATCTCACCCCGCCTCAAAATAAGAGCAGAAGACCTCCTATTCGAAGATGGACGAAGCCTAAAAAGCCACTAGGAGAGACTATTAGGCCCCATGTTAGAGTAGGAAGGATTTTCTGTATAAAAATAAGGATTTTCGCCTTCAGGAGTCAATACCGTCGTCTCGCTTTTTGGGACCGCCGTCTCGCCATTGATGCAAGTCGAGACGGCCGTCTTGCCACATGCCAATGGCAAGACCCCCCTCCCGTTTGGCGAGAAGGCCTTCTCGTCACTTGAAAAGTCGATACTGCCGTCTCGTCAAACGAGACGGCGGTCTCGCCACTTTTACAAGTCGAGACCGCCATCCCGAATGGCGAGACGACCGTCTCGACCTTGCCAGTCGAGACCGCTGTCTCGACCTGACAGGCGCGAATCCCTATAAATAGTGAGCGCTCCCCCCCCCTCATTTCACACAGTTCTTCCACTGTTCCTTCTACACTTTCTTCAAATTCTCTTCCTAGAGCTTTTTATAGCATTTCGAGAGAGTTTTCGGCGTAATAAGAGCGAAGGGCTGCCAAAACGCACCCTACTTTCAAGAAAATTAATCAAAAGCTTGCCTCAGAGGTTTCTTCATTCTCTCCCTCTCTTTTACTGTCTTTATTTTTATGATTAAATTGCGTAATAGACATTAGGGCCATGTAGTCATTATTTTAATTCCGCAAATAAAAGGGTAAAAACGTCTTTTCAAAATTTCATTTATGAAATAGTTGGCCTATCATAGGAAACCCGAAAGGGGCGTCGTAAGGGAACTAACACTTCCCTTACACGTAACTAACTCCCTTACCCAACTCTGGTTTTAACGACCAAATTTGGTTTTTCGAAAAACCAACGCCTTTTTCCTCCTTTTTCGATGTTTCTGGTAAAAACATCGGTGACGACTCCATAAGAACCCCTTCAAATTAGTTCTAAGGTTAGCCCGATTATCGAACAACCTAAGAACACCTTTTTGAAAGCCTCACCCCTAGGTTCAACCCGGTTATCGGACAACCTAAAGGCGTTGTAACCTCACTCATAAAAACGCAAAAATTGGAAAGTCAGAACCATCGCGTCGCTCTGACCGCCTCTTTTTGACGGCGGCAACAGATGGCGACTCCACTGGGGAAGCCTAGAGAGTTGATCCCATTTAGTGATGGGCCAGCTTAATAAATAAAGTAAGAAATTACGCTTTTACCCTACCTTGTATTATAACATGTTTTAAATGCTTGGATTTAATAAATGTTATTTGTTTATGTTTACGCAATTGTTTGAAATATAAACTGTACACAAACCTTTGCACACAACAATTCCCTCTATACCCGGGGGCAAGTGAGAAATTCATAGGGAGTGGGTGGCAGGTACGATTCGCTGTAGTGATGGGCTTGAGCCCACCGGTGTGATCAGAAACCACCACTGAAGGTGATAACCTTCCTCTTTTGGCACAAAGACTGACTATGGCCTTAGTGCTAAGCATGGTCGGAAGGCTGGAGAGTGGGGACCCTATAATGGAGGCACCTTGGGGACCTTAGCCTTGGTGAGAACAGTTAGAACCTACCTTTGCCAATGCACTTTTCTGCAAGAAAACCCTACCTCGTGATTAAAACGACTTCTCGCCTGTTCGTGGATGATTGAATTATGTGCGCATTTGTTTGTTGCATTTGATTGCATAGCATAACCAAAAAACAGAAAAATCACAAAAAAAAACATTTTTTGCAATAAATGCCCTTATCTCGGACAGTGTGTCTTTTAGCTAGCCTGACTTCAGGTTCTTTGCAAGCTAAGTAGCCACGTAGTCCGACAGAAGAGATAAGAGACGCTAAACATTATTCTTTCGCAATAAGCCATTTTTATCTCGGACAGTCTGCCTTTTAGCTAGCCTGGCTTCAGGTTCTTTGCAAGCTAAGTAGTCACACAGTCCGACAGAAGAGATAAAAAGCTCTAAAATAAATATCAAATAAAAAACTCAAATCAAATAAAAAATAAATGGGACCTTGTTCATAAACATTACACTCATAAATCATTCATACAGGTAGTTTATTTTTAAAAAAATAATAATAATAAAATAATGCACAAATACCATACATCATGTAGAAATAAAACATGATAAATAGGAAAAATAAACACTCACATTCATACCTACAATAAGCATCATATTCATAAAACATGCATTTTGGTTTAGAAAATGGAGGGGACTAGTAGACAATTGAAGAAAGGGGACATTCCCCGATACCATACTGAGAAGTTAGAACAGCTTTGCACGATAATGCCACCAGAGGTCCGTTCCGACTTCGAAAAATCCTATGGACGGATCCTCGACCTGCTGAAGATCTCTGTCGATCCTATTTTCATCAGGATTCTAGTTTATTTCTGGAACTCCAGTCTACACTGCTTCAAATTTACGCAGTTCGATATGGTGCCCACTTTGGAGGAGTACGAGATTATGCTAAAATGGCCCAAATCAGCCGGGGTCCATATTTGTCATGGGGCGTATACTCCTGCAGCACAAATCGCTGCCATCATCCGATTACCATTCTGGCAGACTACCCTGATAGAAAAAGGGAACATCCAGGGTTGGAAAGTCTCAATGTTAGAAGACCATCTGTCCACTTTGGCTGAAAGGGCAGAATGGGTCGCTTTTAACAAAACACTGGCCTTGATTATATTTGGAACAATCTTGTTTCCCTTCCACATCGATACAGTGGACCAAGCCGTCATGGACGCCTTCTTCGCCTGGGACGTGAACTCGAAGAGTCCCTTGCCTGCACTTCTTGCCGACACCTTGCTCTCGGTGGAATTTTGCCGCCAGAAGCAAGGAAAAACACTCTGTTGTTGCTCTTCACTACTTTTTGTGTGGGGAATCACACATTTCTATGCCTCTAGTCACATGGGGATGTTCCCCGACCCATTGAGGAGCTTCTTTAAAATCCCTCTCCACCGACGCCTAACCTCAGGGTGGAAGGACGAGTTGGAACAATGGGACGCCAACCAATTATCCTGGGTTTGCCCTTGGTTCCGACCCGGTCCAATCCTCATCAAATGTGGAGATTACCCGAGCATACCGTTAATAGGACTCAGGGGTTGCATAGCCTATTCACCTAGAGTAGCTATGAGACAAATCATGAGGACTCAAACTACAATATCCCGAGGGGAGCTCGGAGGATTGTGTTTCTTTGGAGACCCATGCACAATTGCTAACTCACTAGCCGTGAGAAGAGCATGGGAGAAACCGGTCTTCATGGGAGATAGAGAGCTAGGAAAAGCTCAAGTAGCTGTCTCCAGTGACTACGAGGAGTGGAGAAGGAAAAGAGGGATGTCTCAACCATCCACCTCACTCACTACATGTTTGAATAGTGAAGAGTTGCAAACTCAAGTCGACGCCTTGACCCAGAGGATAGAAATCATGGGAGCCCAGATGAGGGCCCTTGAAGAAAGAGAACAAGAATCTATCCTCACCATATACGGTCTACAGAGGCAATGCAAGAAAAAGGATCATGAAATAGAGTGCCTCAAGGACCAGTGTGCTGACTCTAATGAGCAAGCTATCCGAGCATCCAAAGCTGCTAGAACCAACTCGGATAGCCAACTTCAAGAAATAACCGCCAAATCAGCACGCCTTGAGGCTGAATCAACAAAACAGGCTCAAATGATCAAGGACTTGTTACAAGACCTCACAAGGACTCGGTTAGAAATACGCCAAGAGCGAGAGGCCAATCGGAGACTCAACAAAAGTCTCACTAAGCTACGCTGCAAAGAAAGGGACGAGCTAGCTCAGTATGGCCAAGTACTGCAAGAAAAAGACCGAGCCCTTGCAAAGCTCGACGAGCTGCAAGCCTTGGTCGTCCATCAAGAGGCGAAGATCAAAGAGGCTAAAAAATACAGTGAAGATATGAGCCAGGCGGTCCAGAAGCAAAGCGAAGCACTCGCCCGTCACGTCCGGGAAGCCGAGAGAGAATTACATAGAGATCAAGACCCGCCTGTGGGTTTCTTTAGGCTTTTCCATTTCTGTCAAAAGTTGCTTCGTAGTATGGAATAGGGGAATGTACACCTTCTACGGATAAATGAAATTTTTCTTTATTCAACAATTGTCTACTTGCATGCATATCATTCATTTGCATATTTAAATTCCCCTCCTTCACTCTTAATAAATAAGATAATAAAAAGGAAGGATTAACTGACACGTCTTCCAAATCAGAAGAATGGAGAGAACGCCGCTTTTAATCAAGCTCTCCCCAACGACCGATCCACCAGAAGAGGGTAATAAGCCTTGACCGTTGGTCCTTAAAACCAATAAGGAAGAGGGGGCAAAGACACCCGTGAGATTATTTATGCCACGTCCTTTCCCCTACGAGTCAAATAAGGTTGTACTGTGGAGATACAGAGAATCTTCACCAATAAAGGAGGATATCTCCAATATAGCCGGCATTGGGGGCATGACTAGAAGTGGAAGGATCTACTCCCTCAAGGGCTTACAAGAAGATGCCCCCAAGAATAGAGGAAAAAATAAACAAACCGAAGAAAAGGAAAAGAAAGAATCCAAGGAGGAGACCGGGGAATTACTTCAGTTTATAAGGCAAAGCGAGTATTCCATTATTGACCAGCTCAATCATACACCTGCAAAGTTAACTCTATTATCTTTAATGATGAGCTCGGAACCGTATAGAAATGCCCTGATGAAGGTCTTGAGCGAAGCGCATGTACCTCACACCATATCCCAAGAAAAGGTTGAGAGGATCGTTGGTCACATTACGACAAGCGATCACCTCACCTTTACAGAGGAAGAACTCCCCCTCGAGGGGTCAAATCACAACAAGCCCTTGCACATTTCCATCAAATGCAAAGAATACCTCATTGCCAAATTTCTTGTGGATAACGGGTCATCCTTGAACGTGATACCCAAGTGCACACTCGACAAGTTAACTATCCAAGGAACCCGTCTGCGCCCAAGCAGCACTATCGTTCGAGCCTTCGACGGATCCAAACGATAAGTAGTGGGAGAAGTTAATTTTTCGATCCAAGTTGGACCCATTATCTTCAACGTCGATTTCCATGTAATGGATATTACTCCGGCATATAGTTGTCTCCTCGGCAGGCCTTGGATTCATGACGCTAAGGCAGTACCTTCAACGCTCCACCAGAAAGTCAAGTTTATAGTGGATGACAAATTGGTCACGGTCCAAGTAGAAGATGATATCCTGATCAGTGGACCATCAACCCAACCTTATGTGGATGCGGCTGAAGAGACTCTTGAAACATCTTTTCAAGCGCTCGAAATTGCCAGTGTAGAAAGACTTCCCAAAAACATGAAGGTAACCCGCATGATGATGAAGCATGGTTACCATCCTGGCCAAGGATTGGGGGCAGATTCCCAAGGCATGAGGGACCCCCCAGAATTCAAAGATAATCCTTTCAAGTGTGGCCTAGGATATGACCCTACTAAGGGCCGAGTAGAAGGAAGAAAAGGGAAGTCTCCCCT
This sequence comes from Sphenostylis stenocarpa, assembly GCA_963425845.1. Classification (NCBI taxonomy): domain Eukaryota; kingdom Viridiplantae; phylum Streptophyta; class Magnoliopsida; order Fabales; family Fabaceae; genus Sphenostylis; species Sphenostylis stenocarpa. The sequence goes on along the minus strand of OY731400.1, from coordinate 33,670,391 downwards.
CCGCACACTCAAGCAGATATTCCGAAGCGGAGGGATGCAAGCGTCAAGAGCTACCCTAGTCATTAGGAGATCTTTTTCTTCACTTAAGGGATGTAAACCTAATGATTGTTAGAGATTATCCCCCGGGGCTAGCCCAATCCCCAAACATTTCAGGGCACATATTCCCTTATTAATTAATAAAGAATACACTTCTTACTATCTGCTTCTCTTCTTGTTATTTCATGACTAGACCTCACAATAACCTTGTCTAAGTAAACAAAAAAAGAAGGAAGAATAAAAAGCGTGTCCAGGTAATCAAAATTTACCATTGCCATTACAATCAAGCTGGTCGATTAGAAGCACAAAATAAGACTTTACCTCACCATAAATAAAGTCGTGTTTCGCCAATATTGTGAAGAAGAAAAACACAACACAAAAAAATACAACGAAAAGAAAAAGCCCATAGGAGCCAAAGGCCAAAAAAGAAAAGGGCAAAATACCCGGTAGGAAACCCACTAAGGGGGCTACGCAAAAAATAGGGTTAACCCGGTAGGACACCCGAACAAAAATAAAGGGTAGCCTAGGCAAAAGTTAGGGTTATAAAATAAGGTCCGCTAAGATTCCCTAAACAAAAAGAAAAAGGAGAAACCTAGACAAAAAATAGGACCAAAACACAATATCCTAGTTTGAAAACCCAAAGGGCGATCTAGGGAAATCAACCATTATAAAAAGCAATGGAAATAGGCTAAGGCGCAAATTTAGATAAAAGAGAGAAAAACGTTTGCTTAGACAAAAGCTTAAACATTTAGGCCTAACCTTAGCCAGCCATTCTTACAAATCTTTCCTAAATAAAATTAACCGTCTAAAACACAAGCCGTTGAATTTACCCTTTACTTCTTTTCTCTTGACCCTCACAACATTATTCTAACAATTAATTTGGGAATATAGAGGTGTATAGTCAACAAGAGGATTGAAACCCCTACAGTGAAGAAAAAAGGGACACCAACATGACAAAGTGTGCTCTCCAAAAAAAAAAAAAGAGAAAAGAAAACAAAAGAAGAAAAAAGAAAGAGGAAGAAAAATTATTTTTCAGTCACGTAAAAGTCCAGAACGGTATAACCAGTACAGCAGAAGAACAAAGATCAGAGGGCACATGTCTCTACAAGACACACCAGTTAATCCTTCTGAAAAACTAATGAAATAGGCATTATAGGACATCAAACATAAAAACATTGCATGCATAAAATGTTTTCGAACAAGGTCCTATTCTCTCTTCAAAAAAAAAAAAAAAAAACTTCTAAAAAATGAGACCGTTGTCTCGTCCCCCCAGACCGTCGTCTCGACATTCGAGATCGCCGTCTCGATCTTGACCAAAATGAGACCACCTTCTCGCTTGGCGAGAGGGCCGTCTCGCCATAAGTCAGAATCGAGACCGCCGTCTCGAAGTTCCAGACGGCGGTCCCGAACCTCACCAAATTGAGACGGCGGTCCCGATCTTCCAGACGGCGGTCCCGATTCTGCTACGAGAGCCTATATATAGGAGGCCTTGGAGGGGTTCCTAGGCATCCCTTTCTGCACTCTCCTACCTATTTTCTACATATTGAAACATCCTACTCCCAAAAATGCACAGAGGAGACGCATCCAGAAAGAGAAGGGGTTCTTCTGGCCCCAGTAGCTCCACGACCCCAGTCCCACAAGATCCAACACAGCTCTCGCCCTTACACCAGGCCCGCCTGGAACATATTCAGGGGTACACTTGGCACCCCATGCTGAGACTGGACTTCGGTATCCTCGCCGAGTTCGGTTGGGAAGACGACGTTCGTGCCTACCTCGACAGCATCGGATGGCGCTTCTTGCTCCAGTCTCCTCCCACTCACGTCTACCCACAAGTAGTGATGGAATTCCTCGCCTCCATCTCCTACTGCAAGATTCCCACCATGGTGTCGGGCCTCCCATCGACGAAGATGGTAAACTACTTCATGAACGGGATGTACCGGACCACCACCCTGGACGAGTTCAATGTATCCATTGGATTCGTCCGGCCTGAGGACATACTGACTCGGGAATACCAGGACGCCATCTGCGAGGGCCCCGCTACCCTCACCGCCGGCGAGATGTGGGAGGAGCTGACCGGGATGCACACTCTGTCATCCCTGCTGAAGGGCTTGATGTGACTGATTTTCAGCACATCTTAAGTAGCTTATAATGTTATATTATTGTTTATAATATGTTAATAAAGCTTAATTAACTATAATTTGTATTACTAGGCCTTTAGAAGCCGTAATATAAAATTCTGCATAAAAACAATAAATTAGCTGTATTTTATTGTATACGGGTACTGATATTAGTTTACTGTTTTATTTATTATTTTTTCTACAGAGATCCTAAAATCATGATTCTTGAAGCATTGAAAGCTAGACAAATTCATCTTTCCAGCGGATCAAGAAACACTCAATTCGGAGCTAAATTGAATTTTATATAAATTATTTAAGGGAGGTTACGCGCACAGAGTCGGTCCACCGGGCATGCCTCAGTAAAATAATTATCATAAATTCGATAGACCGCCAAAATTAGTCAAAACGGTGGCGTTTGAAAGATAACTTAACAAGCTTTCTAATGAGACCAGAATCGTTTCATTTGAAGAATAATTGAGAAAACTGCAAGCTTCGAATCGCGCGGTACTGCACTGAAACGAAGGCAGTGCGACTCTTCAACATCTTATTGGATTAGGTCCGGTTATGGGCCTTGTAAGTTGTAATTGTACATTAGTTGAAGTATATAGTAAATTAACTTAATGTAATAACATATAGTCGAAGTTTTCAAGTTCAGATTCAATCAAATCGATCAGAATTCTCTCAGTTGTTCTCTCCACTGCACCATGGCTCTTTCTCCTTGCTTGCATCTCAATCTTCCATGTATGTGTTCATTCTTCTTCATTGTTCTTCACGAATTGGATCTGGATTTCCTTCTTCTATCATCTTTAATTGTTTTTCTTTACTGAATTCATGAATTAGATTAGGTTTTTACCGAACAAAATCTGCTGGAACTGAATTGCATGTGACAACTTGTTTAAGACTTGTGTTCTTGACTTGCTTTAGCTTGTGGATGTCTCTCGGTTGAGGATTGAAGCTTGCAATCACTTTGTTGAACTGTATGGTGAATGCTTGATTGATTAATTAGGTTTTCACAATGTCAAAAACGCAGTAGTTTTGCAATTTTGCTTACACCGAATCTGCTCCACAGTTCTTGTTCTTGCTTTCTTTAATTTTCTGCATTTTACTGCTTTTACTTTACTATTTTGATGTTTTAATTGCTTTACAGTCACGGTAGCTAGGTTTTATTGCTTTGTTTACTTGCTTTAATCTCTGTAGAAGCTTAGTTTTAGGTTTAGATAGATTTTACTGCATTGTTTTAGGTTCTGTCATAGATTAGCATAAGATTAGAATAGTTTAAGTGTAGCTAGGTTCTCATTTTAATTTTTTGCACTACAAATTCCCCTTGAATACTGAAAAACTCAAAAATATACATTACTTCACTCATTCCATCATTCACATCACACATTTACCACTGTTTGAACATTTTGACCAAAGTGACCACTGTCACTCGGTCAGGTTTTCAGCCACACGCACCAAAACACTCTCACACGGTCATCTCACATTTTTAAAACTCAAAATACAAAAATATTTGCATTTACATCGGTCAACCATACATTTTATACACTTCATTTGATTCTTGACCGAGGCATTTCTTCATATATTCATTTTGACCGAGACCTTTTATTTTGTTGATTTTCTGACCACTTTTCTGACCACCAGTACTGTTCACTACGGTCATTTTCCATTTTAAAAACTCAAAACTCAAAAATAATTACATTTCACTCGGTCATTCATATATTTTACACCTTGTATTTGATTCTTGACTGAGAAATTGTTTTTAAATTTCATTTTGACCGAGAGCACAAAATTCTGACCGTGATTCCTGACTGTTATTATTGTTCACGTTGGTCAGATTTACGATACTGACCGTGGTTACTGTTCATCACGGTCAGATTTGTGATTTTGGGTCAGATTTGTGATTTTCCATATTTTTAGCCATTTTTGCATTCTGCAGTATTTTCATTCACTGCATATTAGGATTTTACCTCATTTTAATTTAGTCTAAGATTGTAAATTTCATTTTTAGTTTAGTTCCCCATTGAATCATTCATAACTCAATCATATACTCTTATTACTTCCACGGATTGATATTCTGGTTCCCATTGTACTGCATTATTACTGTTTTAGGGGAACTCATTTGAAAGTGTTGAAACTGCGACATATCAAATTAACATCTTTCAGGGCTCCGCACTCACCCCCACCCTCCGTATTTGCCACAAGCTGCTGGTTGGGACTGTCCACGGGCAGAAGGAGAGTCAGGGTAAGGTCACCCACCCAGATCTTTTCGCCCTCTACTGCATGAACCAAGGGCGCCGGTGCAACCTCGACTACTTCTTCTTGAAGACCCTCAAGGACTTCGGGAGCCGTCCCATGGGAGCCATCCTCATGGCTCCCCTCATTACCCCACTGGCAGAAAAATGGGGGTGCAGCGGTAGGGAAGAACTGGCCTCCAACCTTCAACCTGAGACTATCAACGGGTCCGTCCTGGTCAGCATGGGGATGCTGCTCCGCCAAGGGTCTCGGTTGATCCTCCACCCCTCACTAGACATAACTCTGGGTCTCCGGGACATCGTGGCAATGCAAGATCTCCCCACACCCCTGGATTTCCAGCAACAACAACAACAGCAACAACATCAGCAACAATAGCAGTACACAGACGACTTTGCTGGCACCAACCGCAACATCTACGACTTGCGCCAGCAATTCGACCAAATGTCCCTAAGACAAGACCATATGTCTTTAAGGCAGGACGTCTTCGACGCGAGGATGGAGACCTTCGGCTAGATGCAAGAGGGAATAAGGCAAGACCTGGTGATGTTCCGACAAGAACACCTCGACGCAGTCCGAAACCAGGCGGAATTTTAGAGACACATGTACCAGCAATTCCCTCCCCCCGGATCGTCTCCCGGCTCAAGTCCGTCGTCTTAGGGATAGTACTAAAAAATAAATGATGTAACCAAAAATGTATCATAAATAAAAAATTTATTTCACCCATTCTTGCTCTCTTTTTCAAAAAAGTCAGCGTAGCAAAAAGAAACTAAAAGTAAAAAGACTTACGCTTAATACCAAAAAAGCCAAAATCCGAAATCGCGAGAAAAAAGATTTAACCACGGAAAAAGGCAGGATTAAAAACAAAACAAGTCAAACCACATTGACCAAGAGTTTCCTCAACAACCGACAAAAGTCAAGCAACAAATAAACAAGACCATCCCAGCAGCTAACAAGCTGGATGAACACCAAAAGAATCTCCGGCACAGACCGGACGACCACTCCCAGAAAAGACAAAAACAAAGACAAAAGAAAGTACCCTAACACACGGCGCATGAGCGATTGAGCAGTAAGCCGCTACCACCACCAGTCCTACGCAGTGGACTGTACCAGCCTAATGGGGGTTCATACCCATCAACTTGCGCACAAAGTGTGCCTAATATGCACGCGAGTCTGATCAGTAAGTCGCAACTACCAGCCTGATGGGGGGTTTATACTCATCCAATCCGACGCACAGCAGACTACAACTACCAGCCTGATGGGGAGTTTATACTCATCCAGTCCCACGCCCAGCGAATTGCAACTACCAGCCTGATGGGGGGTTTATACCCATCAACCAAAGGATCAGCTACCGTCAGAAGGAGTATCCTGAGGTTCTACCACGTGTCAACCAAAAGGATCGGCTACCATCAGAAGGAGCATCCTGGAGGCGCATAACACACTTTTCCCCAGAAGATCAACCGCCACAAGACGGAACATCCGAAGGATAACCAGGCAAGAGGGTCAACTCCTTTACCCTCCAGTCGATCTTCTTGGCACGACAGGCCAACTGTCGACTAGTCAGGTAAAGGGGGGGGGGGTAGTTGTAGACCCCAAATCTCGCCCGACCTCAAAATAAGAGCAGAAGACCTCCTATTCGAAGATGGACGAAGCCTAAAAAGCCACTAGGAGAGACTATTAGGCCCCATGTTAAAGTAGGAAGGATTTTCTGTATAAAAATAAGGATTTTTGCCTTCAAGAGTCGAGACCGTCGTCTCGCTTTTTGGGACCGCCGTCTCGCCATTCATGCAAGTTGAGACCGCCATCTCGTTTGGCGAGACGGCCGTCTCGCCACTTATAATGGCGAGACCCCCTCCCGTTTGGCGAGAAGGCCTTCTCGTCACTTGAAAAGTCGATACCGCCGTCATGCCGAACGAGACAGCGGTCTCGCAACTTTTGCAAGTCGAGACCGCCGTCCCGAATGGCGAGACGATCGTCTCGTCTCGTCTCGTCACCTGGGTTTTGGCTAGCTTCTCCAATTCAGTTAATTCATAATTCTCCTCATCAATTCCTTTTCACTATCATACTCATCATCCCAAAATCACTTGTTATTGGAAACAATCAAAATGATTTTTCACGTTCTAGATTTGAATTAGATAATAAACAATAATCTCATACATGACTCTAAAACAAATTATGGGACCGCAAGGGAATTCAAAAATAAAGCAATTAAAAATATTAAATTAAAAACAAAGGACTTAAAAACATTAAAAACAAAGTAAGTTTCCTCCCTCATTTTCTTCACTTGTCATGTCCTCCTTATCTTGTGCCTCATCCTCAGCTGCGTACTTTCTCACCCCCTCCAGAAAAGTTGGACTGTCCCCAGGCCATTGAAGTAAGGCTTCAAAGTCTTAAGGAGAAGTTCACTATGTACCTGGAGCAATCTTGCAAAGAAAGAACCTAAGAAAGAAAAAAATGCACAAAAAACTTAAACTGCAAAAAGAAAAACAACAAATTCAAAACATTGGGTTGCCTCCCAGGAGCGCTTGTTTAACGTCTTCATCTCGACGCCTATTTGCTTTAGGGCTCATGCAGGTGAGTGATCAAGGTGATACATACGCATTCTCCATCCCTTGACTGTCCTTGTGGGAATGAATTTATTCTTTTCATTGCGAATAACCTTTCGACTGTCAGAGATTGGATAAATCATACCTGCTTCAGGAGGTTTGAGTACCTCTCTTTGATTAACTTCCTTCATAGTCAGACTAAGATGTCTTTGGGGTTGTGCAACAGGCTTGTAATCTTGTTTTTCAGTTGAGATGGGTAATTCCTCCAAAGTATCTATTCTGAGGCAATCTTTCTTGTCTTCCGGTTGTTGTACAACTTCAAACAGATTAAAATTAACTTCATCATCTCCACTCCTAATTTTCAACTTGTCCATGTCAACATCTATAATTACTTTGGCAGTCTTCATAAATGGCCTTCCCATGATCAATGAAACTTCCTCATTTTCCTCCATGTCCATAATCACAAAATCAACAGGAAATATGAATTTATCCACTCTAACTAAAACATCTTCTGCTACTCCATAAGGAATCTTTAGAGATTTGTTAGCTAGTTGCAGTGTCATTCTTGTAGGTTTTACTTCCAAGTCTCCTATTCTTTTAAGCATAGACAAAGGCATTAGATTTATACTAGCACCCAAATCGAGTAATGCCTTACTTACTTGTAATGTCCCAATTGTGACTGGTATAGTGAAACTGCCAGGATCATTAGACTTTTGAGGTAATGATTTCTGAATTATAGCGCTGCATCCTACTTCTAGCTCCACTGTTTCTGCAGTAAATCTCCATTTCTTAGTTAACAACTCTTTCATGAATTTGGCATAAGTCGGAATCTGCTCCATAGCTTCCATAAATGGAATATTAATTTGTAAATGCTTGAAAATATCCATAAACCTAGTGAATTGTCTTTCTTTATCTATCTGTGAGGGAACCTTGGGATATGGTAACTTCTCTACAAATGGTTTTTGACTCCCTCCTTTTTCTATCTTTTGTCTTTTCTCTCCCTCTTCGTTCTTCTTATTAGGGATATGTCTTTCTTTATTATTCTCCTTTTCTTGCTCTTCATCTTCTTTTACCAAAACATTTTCTTCAACAACTATATTGTCACCAATCCCCTTACCTACAACTTTTTCACTTCTTGTAGTTATTGAATTGCATTGCTCCCTGAGGTTGGTTTGTGTGTTAGCTGAAAACTGTCCTCCTTGCTGCTGCTCAGATAATTTCTTAGCCAGTTGACCTATCTGGGTCTCTATATTTCTGAATGAAGCCTCAATATTTTTCTGATTAGCCATAGTGTCTTGCATGAATTTTTCTAAAGTTGCATCAGTATTTTTCTGATTAGCCATAGTGCCTTGCATGAGTTTTTCTAAAGTATCCTCCAATTTACTTATTCTGTCAGGCACTGAAGGATAATGTTGTTGCTGCTGTTGATATGGAGGTTATTGATATGACTGTTGTTGAAATGCAGGTTGTCTAGTAGTTGAACTAACACCTTGTTTCCACCCAAAATTCTGATTCTGATTCTGATTCCCTCTCCATACTTGGGCAATATTATTCTGATAATTGTTGGGATTAGGGAAATTACCTTGTCTTCCTTGACTACTACCTTGGGCACCCATATAATTAGCTTCTTCTTGCTGAATGTTGCCTTGATAAGAGCATTGTTCATTTGAATGATCACCTCCACACATATCACAACTCATCTATTGATTAGGAATAGATTTTACTGTGTGCATTTGTTGAGGTAATTTCTCTATTTTTTGGTTCAATGCTTCAATTTGTTGGGTCAAAATTTTATTCTGGGCTAAGAGAGCATCTGTGGTGTTAAGTTCAAGGACTCCCTTCCTTTGAATTGGATGTTTATCATGTTGAGCCTATTGGTTTGTAAAAGCTAATGCATCAATAATTCTTGTGGCATGATTAATTTCTACATCTAACATGGATCCTCTTGCTGCAGCCTCTAATAACATCTTTGCATCATGTCGCAACCCAGTATAAAAAATATTCAACTGAGCAACGTCATCAAATCCATGATTTGGGCATCTTCTCAATAGTGATTTAAATTTCTCCCATGCTTCACAAAATTGTTCATCTGCTCCTTGTCTGAAAGAAGTGATGTCAGATTTTGCTTTGATGTAGCAGGATGGTGGAAAATATCTATTCATAAACTTTTCTTCTACACTACTCCAATTAGTCAAACTCTGATTAGGATGTGCTTTCAACCACTCCTTTGCCCTACCTGCCAAAGAAAAAGGAAAGAATATCAAATATGCAGATTCAAGATTTGTTGCTCTAAATACCATGGTACCAATCAACTCATAAAATGTAGACAAATGAATATAAGGGTCTTCATGATCCAATCCAGTTAATTGATGAGCACTAATCAAGCTTAAGAAGGATGAATTCATCTGCAAAGTATGATCATCCGGAATGACAATGCTAGAAAAATGCCTTGGACCTTGTTGCATAGCACAAGTTCTAAGAGTTCTTTTAGGTGGGTTTGAATTTGGGTTTTGATTTTGATTTATATTTGGATCTGGATTCGAATTCAGATTTGCTCCTGAAAGTGATGAAGATCTTATTGAATTACTTTGGCAAAGATCTTGTTGATTTGATGAAGTCAAAAATGAAGTCAAAGGCTACTTTGTGGCAGTCAAAGGTCACTTAGATAAAAGAGTAGTGGGATTAGTGAGTCTGCATCTCTGCTTAGGTATAATCATTTTTATCTCTCTGCTGCATGAGGTTTCTTCATTTAAAAGATTTTGCAATTGCCTCTAAAAAATGTTTAAACGGTTAAAAATAAAGTATTTTGTTAAAAGGTTTTTAATTAACTATTTTAACTAATAATATATAAGTTTTATCAACTAAAATGTTCTTAACACTTTTGTAACGGGTTTTTAACTCGATATGTTTTCGAAATAATCGATTGTTTTCATTAGAAGGATTTTTGAAAACCTTCGCCGATATTTTAAGCGATATAGAATTGATATAATCGATTAAAATGACTTAGAATATTTTGAAAAGTGTTCTGGCAGAATTTTAATCGATACAAACTTGAAATAATCGATTAAAATAACTTGAAGTGTTTTGAAAGTTATTCTGTCACTATTTTAATCGATACAAATACAAAATAATCGATTAAAACAACTAAGAGGTTTTTCCAGAATGTTTTAATCGATTAAAACAAGCTTGTTATCAGTTAAAATAACTTAGAAAGTTTTATGAAATCTTTTGGCAGAATTAATAATCGATTAAAATGTGTTTCAATCGATTAAAATAACTAAGTGAATTTTGTTCAAATTGTTTTAATCGATTAAAACAGATTGTTATCAGTTAAAATCACTTAGAAAAGTTTATAAGAATGTTTTGCAGTATTTTAATCGATTGAAAGATGAAACAATCGATTAAAACAGTTTGCAAGATTTTTTACAAAGAGTTTTAATTGATATAAACGGTGTCGTATCAGTTAAAACAAATCTGGAAAATAATCAAGAACTTTTTAACAGATTAAAAGAAGTTGTAACAAATTAAAACAAGACTTTTAACAGATTAAAAGATTATTTTAACAGATTAAATAAACCAGCAGTTTTGAAAATCTTCTATATAAACAGAGTTGCTTGAACTTTTTAAAACACATCTTTTAGCAATCAATCAAGCAATCATAAGTCCTACTTTCAAGAGAGAATCGCGCTAGTTTTGTGAAGTTCATAGAAGTTCTTTCTTGAGACAAAATTTGCATTCTTTTGGAGAAGAAACTCATACTACAGAGTTGCATAAATCTGGTTTGAGCGTTCTAATTTCTTCTCTTTGTTTCTTTACTTTCTTTACTATATTGTGGGTGCCTGGAATTGTGGGCACTGGTTTCTGTAGCTGGAATTTGGCTACAGGGTTGGTCAAGAACTGGAATTTGGTTCTTGGTGAAGGTTTAAGTGCAGGAACTGGAATTGTGGTTCTTGTGGTAGATTGAGTGTGAGATTAAAGTTGTAATCTGTAAAACGTTCAATCTAGTGGAACCCAGCTGGAATTTGGCTGGAGACTGGACGTAGCCCTGGGATTGGGTGAACCAGTATAAATCTTGGTTGTATCTTTCTAAACCTTTCTCTCATTTAATTCTGTCACTGCATTTATTTTTTATTGTTTGCTGTGTGTGATTCAAGAACTGGTCAGAATTCTTAATCTTTGAAATAGATAGTCTGTAAATTGCGAAAATCTTTCAAAGATCAATTCACCCCCCCCCTCTTGATCTCAGCATACACTTCTAACAATTGGTATCAGAGCAAGGTTCTTGAGAATTATTCAAGTCTTTCGATCCAAATGGCTGGAAATAAATTTTCTGAGGGTGCTTGTATTGATAGGCCTGCACTGTTTTGTGGTACATATTACTCTTTTTGGAAGATTAGGATGAAGATCTTTATTGAATCTGTTGGTATAAATGTTTGGAATATCATTGAACAAGGAACTTATGTTTTTAACAAATATTGGTCTAGCTTAAATGATTGTGAAAAGAAATTAATCCAAGATGATTGTATTGCTAAGAAAATCATCATATCTGCACTTAACAAAAATGATTTTTTCAGGATAGCACATTGTCAAACTGCTGCACAAATGTGGAAAACCCTTGAAATGGCCTATGAAGAAACAACAGAGATATGCTTAATGGTCAATTTGGATTCTCCAATAACCAATGTAAGTTTTGACTCAACAACTACTATGAATTATAGTTCATTACAAGATGCTTTTTATGAAATGCATGCAGTAGCTAAGAGATTAGAAATTGAAAACAAAAGATTAAAAAGCATGAATAGTTTATTAGAAAACAAGATCACTCTTCTTGAAAAGAAAATAGTTGATGAAGAAACCAAGAATGAAAATTTGGAAATAGGTAATAACTTCGATTGCATGTGTAATGTTAAAGATTGTAAAAATTGTCTCGAGTTACAAGAGAAATTAACATATTTAATAAAAGCTGCATCTAAACTTGCACAAGGAAAAACTAGTCTTGATATGATACTTGATTCTCAAAAATTGGTTATTGATCGTGGTGGTATAGGTTTTACACCTCCTATTGGAAAGAAAACTAGAGCATTTAAAAACTATTTTGCATATAGTAAATCTGTGTCGTCTCCATTTATTAAATGTTTTTACTTGCATGAAAAAAGGTCATTACTGTGAAATATTGTAGAATTAAGAAATATGTTATTCCTAAAGGTAGAATGAAGTGGATACCCAAAAATTCATTTCAAATAACATGATTGGACCCGAGTAATTAAAAAGGGGTACCGAAATATGCCAAATCTGTTTTGCAAGAACAAAATCTGGGAGTCCCTGGGTATCAAATCAGCAAATTCTGTTTCTGGATTCATGGACTGAGTATTTTAATTGATATAAAACTACTTTAATCGGTTAAAATCACCTACAAAGAATACCAGAAAAGTTGTCCGTACAGTTTTAATCGATTGAAATACGAATTAATCGATTAAAATGTTCTCTAGAATCTAGTTTAGTTATTTTAATCGATTAAAATGGATTTATATCAGTTAAAATCATTAAAAGGATAAATTTAACCGATTATTCCTCGTTTAAATCGATTATTATTCTGATATATTTTCTCCAGAACTTGATTAATCGATTGAATATCAAATTAATCGATTAAAATTTTACTTCCAGTGCAGAATTAATTGTTTAGTTCAATTCTGTATAATTTTGTACTGCAACTATACTAATTTCTCTTTCAGGCAAAACAAACTGAAGATCTCTGGTACCTTGACAGTGGTTGTTCTAAACACATGACAGGTGATATTACAGAATTTTACAACTTAAAACTAAAGAATGGTGGGACTGTTGTCTATGGGGACAATCACAAAGGAAGAATCCTTGGAATCAAATGCACAGAATCAGGTATTATTAACAATGTATTATATGTTGAGGGTTTAAAACATAATTTGATTAGTATTAGCCAGCTTTGTGATAAAGGACACAAAGTTGTCTTTGGCCAAGATCAATGTCAAATAATCAAATCAGATTCGAACAGTGTCGATTGCTTGGTAAGAGGATCAATAATATTTACATGTTAGATACTAATTCTGCTAAAAATTGTTGCTTAATCTCTAAAGAGAATGATTCCTGGTTGTGGCATAGGAGGTTAGCTCATATTCATATGAATCATCTTAATAAACTGATTTCTAAAGATCTTGTAGTTGGCTGACCTAAACTTAAGTTTGTGAAAGACAAAGTATGTGATGCATGTCAAAAGGGGAAACAAGTAAGGAATTCTTTTTCACAGAAAAATATTGTTTCAACATCTAGACCTCTTGAACTTTTGCACATGGATCTCTTTGGTCCTTCTAGAACTATGAGTTTAGGAGGAAATCTATATGCACTGGTTATAGTAGATGATTACTCAAGATTTACCTGGACATTATTTTTAAAATTAAAATCTGATACTTTCCATTTGTTTAAGAAATTTGCGAAACAAATTCAAAATGAAAAAGGTTATTTCATCTCTTGTATTCAAAGTGATCATGGGGGAGAGTTTTCAAACTAAAATTTCAATAAATTTTGTGATAAACATGGTATCAAGCATAATTTTTCTGCTCCTAGAACTCCTCAACAGAATGGTGTAGTTGAAAGGAAATATCGTTCTCTTGAAGAGTTAGCTAGGACAATGCTTAATGAGAAAGCATTACCAAAATATTTTTGGGCTGATGCCATTAGTACTGCTTGCCATGTATTAAACCGTGTTTTAATCAGACCTTTTCTTAAGAAAACTCCCTATGAATTATACAAAGGTAAAAAGCCTAACATAAAATATTTCAGAGTATTTGGAAGTAAGGTTTTTGTTTTAAACAATGGAAAGGAAAATCTTGGAAAGTTTGATTCCAAATCAGATGAAGGTATCTTCTTGGGATATTCATTGAATAGCCATGCTTATAAAATCTTTAACAAAAGGCTAAATACTGTAGAAGAATCTGTTCATGTTGTATTTGATGAGACTAACCCAAGTATGCAGAATATTTCTGAGTATAATATAGAAGATGATGTTTTAACTTATAAAATGTATCAGTTAAGACTGTCAGAATCAACAGGTTCTCAAAAACAGGTCGAAGATATTGAAGAATCTGAAGAGCAACTGCCTAAAGAATGGAAAACTCCAAGAAATCTTTCAATAGACAACATCATTGGTGAAATAAATCAGGGAGTTTTCACTAGAATATCTTTAAATAAATTTTGCAATCACATGGCATTTGTATCACAAATTGAACCAAAAACCATATCTGATGCATTAAAGGATAATAACTGGATTAATACTATGCATGATGAATTAAATCAATTCACAAGAAATGAAGTATGGGAATTAATTCCAAAACCAGATAATGCCAATATTGTAGGAACAAAATGGGTTTATAGAAATAAAATGGATGAAAATGGCATAATAACTAGAAACAAGGCCAGAATAGTTGCTAAAGGGTATAATCAGCAAGAAGGAATAGATTTTGATGAAACATATGCTCCAGTTGCTAGATTAGAAGATGTTAGACTTTTACTTGCTTATGCTTCAATAAAAAGTTTCAGGTTATTTCAAATGGATGTCAAAAGTGCTTTCTTAAATGGATACTTGAATGAAGAAGTTTTTGTTACACAACCACCTAGTTTTGAAGATCATATTCATCCAAAATATGTTTATAGATTAAAGAAAGCTTTGTATAGTCTCAAACAAGCCCCAAGACAATGGTATGAAAGGTTAAGTAATTTTCTCATTTCAAAGGGCTATCAAAGAGGTTTGGTGGATAAAACTTTATTCTTAAAAAAAATTAATTAAATAATGATGTAATTCTAGTTCAAGTATACGTTGCTGACATCATATTTGGAGCCACTAATGAGTCTTTATGTAAATATTTTATCAAAGATATGCAGGGAGAATTTGAGATGTCTATGATGGGGGAACTCAACTACTTTCTTGGATTACAAGTTAAACAACTTCAAGAAGGAAGTTTTCTTCATCAATCTAAATACAGAACTTTTAAAGAAATTTGAGATGGAACATTGCAAAGAAGCATCAACACCAATGTCCACAAATTGCTATCTTGATTCTGATGAAAAAGAAAAACCTGTTGATGAAACTAAATATAGAGGGCTTATTGGTTCCTTACTATATCTAACAGCAAGTAGACCTGACATTATGTTTAGTGTTTGTATGTGTGTTAGGTTTCAATCTGCACCAAAAGAATCCCATCTTACTATTGCAAAAAGAATCCTCAAATATCTCAAAGGAACTTTAAATGTTGGGTTATGGTATCCTGGTGAGTCCAAACTAAATTTAATTGGATACTCTGACTCAGATTTTGCAGGTTGTAAGCTTGATAGGAAAAGTACCAGTGGCACATGTCATCTCCTGGGAAGCAGTATAATCTCATGGCATAGTAAAAAGCAATCATGTGTTGCTCTTTCTACAGTTGAAGCCGAGTACATTGCAGCTAGAAGTTGTTGTGCTCAATCTCTTTGGATCAAACAATAGCTTGAGGATTATGGTTTAATTCTCAGAAAAATTCCTCTCTTATGTGATAATACTAGTGCCATTATGTTAACTAAAAACCCAATTCAACATTCTAGGACAAAACATATAGAAATTAGACATCATTTCATTAAAGATCATGTTTTGAAAGGTGATTGTGAAATTTTCTTTATAGAAACTGAAAAACAACTAGCAGATATTTTTACAAAACTTCTTGCTCGTGATCATTTTTACAACATCCGCACTAAATTAGGCATTTTAGATGCATCAAACATTACTTAGTTTTTCAAAACTGGTTGTTTTAATCGATAAAAACAAGTTTTAAATCGATTAAAAGCACTTATACATCATTTTTCTCACTGTTTTAATCGATTAAATGTTGATTTAATCGATTAAATAAACTTTTGTTTCAATCTTTCGAAATTCATCACTGTTTTAATCGATTAAAACATTATTTTAATCGATTAAAACTAGTAACAAGATCATTTTAATTGATTTCGTCTTGTTTTTAATCGATTATTACTCTGAAAAGAAAAATTAAAGGCTTTAGTTAATGGTTTTTCTTGTAACATGCTACTAAAGCATGATTCCCTTATCTTTACACGTGTTAATTGTATTCATTACAAACATGTTAATGAAGATAAGTTTGAATCAACTTTGATTGGTCTTTACATAAGTAAGGTATCTTGTTCAAATCTTTTACTGTTTTTCAAAAACTGATACATATCATGCTTAGTTTTGTTCCTCTGTTCCCTATTTTTGATGAAGTCAAAAGGGGGAGAAACAATATTGTTTTTACTTATTTAGGGGGAGTAGCAATATAGGGGGAGAAATGGGAAAATGATTATTTTTTGAATACTTACTAATCTATATATTCAAGTGACTTCTTCTGCAGAGTTATTATTCAAAGAGGTGTTTGGCTTCATCAAATAGGGGGATACTGAAAGTGATGAAGATCTTATTGAATTACTTTGGCAAAGATCTTGTTGATTTGATGAAGTAAAAAATGAAGTCAAAGGCTACTTTGTGGCAATCAAAGGTCACTTAGATAAAAGAGTAGTGGGATTAGTGAGTCTGCATCTCTGCTTAGGCATAATCATTTTTATCTCTCTGCTGCATGAGGTTTCTTCATTTAAAAGATTTTGCAATTGCCTCTAAAAAATGTTTAAACGATTAAAAACAAAGTATTTTGTTAAAAGGTTTTTAATTAACTATTTTAACTAATAATATATAAGTTTTATCAACTAAAATGTGCTTAAATCTTTTGTAACAGGTTTTTAACCGATATCTTTTCGAAATAATCGATTGTTTTCATTAGAAGGATTTTTGAAAACCTTACGTCGAGTATTTTAACCGATACTGAATTGATATAATCGATTAAAATGACTTAGAATATTTTGAAAAGTGTTACGGCAGAATTTTAATCGATACAAACTCAAAATAATCGATTAAAATAACTTGAAGTGTTTTGAAAGTTGTTCTGTCAGTATTTTAATCAATACAAATACGAAATAATCGATTAAAACAACTAAGAGGTTTTTCCAGAATGTTTTAATCGATTAAAACAAACTTGCTATCAATTAAAATAACTTAGAAAGTTTTATAAAATCTTTTGGCAGAATTATAATCAATTAAAATGTGTTTCAATCGATTAAAATAACTAAGTGAATTTTATTCAAAGTGTTTTAATCGATTAAAATAGATTGTTATCAGTTAAAATCACTTAGAAAAGTTTATAAGAATGTTTTGCAGTATTTTAATCGATTGAAAGACGAAAAAATCGATTAAAACAGTTTGGAAGATTTTTTACAAAGAGTTTTAATTGATATAAACGGTGTCGTATCAGTTAAAACAAATCTAGAAAATAATCAAGAACTTTTTAACAGATTAAAAGAAGTTTTAACAGATTAAAAAAAAACTTTTAATAGATTAAAAGATTATTTTAACAGATTAAATAAACCAGCAGTTTTGAAAATCTTCTATATAAACAGAGTTGCTTGAACTTTTTAAAACACATCTTTTAGCAATCAATCAAGCAATCATAAGTGCTACTTTCAAGACAGAATCGCGCTAGTTTTGTGAAGTTCATAGAAGTTCTTTCTTGAGGCAAAATTTGCATTCTTTTGGAGAAGAAACTCATACTACAAAGTTGCATAAATCTTGTTTGAGCATTCTAATTTCTTCTCTTTGTTTCTTTACTTTCTTTATTGTATTGTGGGTGCCTGGAATTGTGGGCACTAGTTTCTGTAGCTGGAATTTGGCTACAGGGTTGGTCAAGAACTGGAATTTGGTTCTTGGTGAAGGTTTAGGTGCAGGAACTGGAATTGTGGTTCTTGTGGTAGATTGAGTGTGAGATTAAAGTTGTAATCTGTAAAACGTTCAATCTAGTGGAACCTAGTTGGAATTTGGCTGGAGACTGGACGTAGCCCTGGGATTGGGTGAACCAATATAAATCTTGGTTGTATCTTTATAAACCTTTATCTCCTTTAATTCTGTCACTGCATTTATTTTTGATTGCTTGTTGTGTGTGATTCAAGAACTGGTCAGAATTCTTAATCTTTGAAATAGATAATCTGTAAATTGCGAAAATCTTTCAAAGATCAATTCACCCCCCCTCTTGATCTCATCCTACACTTCTAACAGCTCCTTCTTCCGTCATATCTTCTATAATTGGGTCTGGTAAATCAAGTGTGAAAGAAGAATTAGCAGATTCTCTTGTAGCTTGTTCTTGAGTTTCCCTTCTTCTTCTACCCCGGTTCCTCCGAGCTGTTTTTTCAATCTCTGGATTAAATTCTAACTGCTCTTAAAATACCTATCCTCTTAAGCGCATAAATCAAAAGAGTAATTCAAGCAAATATTAGCACAAACTAAAAACTAAATAATAATAATAAAAAAATAAAAAAACAAAAAACAAAAATAAAAATAAAATACTCAATAAGCTAAACAAAGAATTCTCAAAGAACACCGTTCCCGACAACGACACTAGAAATACTTGTTGAATTATTGTCAAGCGTACCAAATTATCAATCGCAGTATAGTATTTCAATTAAATAAAAGTCGATCCCACGAGGAACAGTTTCAATGGAAATTCTCAATTATGTTTACTAAGTAGATTAAATAGATTGGGTTTTGCAAATAAGAGTTGAATTGAAATTAAATGACAAATAACTATAAATTGTAGAGAAAATATCAATTAAAGGTACTTAGGATTGGTTTCCTTCCTTATCCCTCTTTTGTAATGGCTATGTCAATTAAGAACATCAATTAACCTAACAATGTTGATGTCACCTACTCAATTCATCCATGTTGATTCCTCACACATGAAATTCATAAGAAAACCTAATAAATGTTGATTCCTCACACAATTAAGAGATTTCCCAGCATTAGGTTTAGGGTGTTAAGCAATTGATACATTCATTCCATTCCTGGCAATTAACGTAACAAATATTCTTGCCGTGATCTAGGGTTCAAGATATATTTTCCAATCATACCTCAAACAATCAAGAATAAATCATTCCAAAGCATAAAGGATAAGAATAACAACACCAAAGCATAGATTAATATCTCAAAATATCACCATGATACAAAAGAGTTCAAAGGAAGTGCACCGAATCCTAAGAGAATGAAGTTAGCCACTCATGTTGGCCATTACAATGCTCCAATTGATGAAGAAGTGAAGAATTGATGAAGATTAGACGAAACCCTAATAGTAGTCGTGCCTCCTCTTCTCCAAACTACTTCTTTTTCTCAAAACACAACTTATCTTTTTATAAGAGAATTTGGGTCGGGCCTCGCATCTTTCATTCGCTTAAGCGTTCTTCTTTCTTTTAATTTTACTCCAATTATGCTGACAATTGTACTCCTTACTCTTGTATCAAGGTATTCTCGAATTCATCCTATATTGGGAGAAAACTATATTAGAATTAACATAAGTTAAGTGGTTTCATAACAATTCAAGGCATAATTATATCAACTTTTTACCACTTAACACTGTGATAATTGCACCTGATTAGAATTTAGATTTTGAATTAATGTGTGATGCAAGTGATTATGCTATAGGAGCAGTATTAGGCCAAAGAAAATCTAAGATTTTTCATGCTATACATTATGCTAGCAAAGTTCTTAATGCAGCCAAAATCAATTATGCAACTACTGAAAAAGAATTACTAGCTATAGTTTACGCATTGGAAAAATTTAGAGCATACTTGATTGGTTCTATTGTTACTGTATATACTGATCATGCAACAATCAAATATTTGTTAACCAAATTAGATTCTAAACCCAGGCTAATTAGATGGATTTTATTGTTGCAGAAATTTGATTTGGTGATCAAGGATAAAAAGGGTTGTGAAAATCTGGTAGTTGATCATTTGTCTAGATTAGTCAATACTAAAGTGACTAATAACCAATTAGAAGTACAAGAGGAATTTCCAGATGAAAAACTGATGTTGGTACAAGAAAGACCTTAGTTTGCTGACATGGCAAATTTCAAAGCTGCAAAAGTTGTCCCAGAAGAGTATACTTGGTACCAAAAGAAGAAATTATTTAAGGATGCCCATTATTTTGTATGGGATGATCCTTACCTTTTCAAGATAGGAAGTGATAACTTGCTGAGAAGATGTGTGACAAGCAAGGAAGCCAAAAGTATTCTCTGCATTGCCACAGTTCTCCTTATGGTGGACATTTTCATGGAGTAAGGACTACTGCAAAAGTACTCCAATTTGGTTTTTTCTGGCCTACTTTGTTTAAAGATGCGCACAACTTTGCACAAGAATGTAGTGATTGCCAGAAGATAGGAGGAATATCAAGAAGACAGGAAATGCCCCTGAATATTATGTTGGAAGTAGAAATATTTGACTATTGGGGAATTGATTTTGTAGGACCTTTCCCATCCTCATTCTCTAAAGAATATATCTTGGTAGCAGTAGAGTATGTGTCAAAGTGGGTGGAAGCAGTGGCTACTGTAAAAGTTGATGCCAAAACTGTGATAAAAATTTTAAAGAAAAATATATTCTGTAGATTTGGCACTCCCAGAGTTCTAATCAGTGATGGAGGGTCACATTTCTGCAATATTTAACTTCAGAAATGTTTAGAGCATTATGGGGTCAGACATAAAGTTTCATCACCTTATCATCCACAAACTAATGGGCAGGCAGAAGTTTCAAACAGAGAAATTAAAAAATATTAGAAAAGATTGTTTCATCTTCAAGAAAATATTGGTCAATAAAGTTAGATGATGCGTTTTGGGCTTATAAGAATGCATATAAAGTTTCTACTGGGTTATCTCCCTTTCAACTTGTCTATGGTAAGTCATGTCATCTTCCAGTGGAAATGGAGCATAAAGCGTATTGGGCTTTAAAATTTTTAAATTTTGATCCAAAAGCTTTAGCAAAGCAAAGAAAAATTCAGATGCATGAATTAGAAAAAATGAGACTTAATGCATATGAATCATCCAAGTTATACAAGGAGAAAGTTAACGCATATCATGATAAGAAAATTCTGAAAAGAGAGCTTCATCCAAGCCAGACTGTATTACTGTTTAATTCAAGATTAATACTTTTTCCTAGGAAACTAAAATCCAAATGGTCAGGTCCATTCGTGGTAAGATCTGTTAGGCCTTATGGTGTTGTGGAATTGGAAGATCCAGCAACAGGAAGAATATGGACAGTTAATGGGTAGAGAATTAAAGCATATTTGGGATATGCAGTGGATAAGCTTAACTTCATCACTTACTTAGATGAACCATAAGCAAACAGGCATCGAGCTGAAAACATTAAACAAGCGCTCCTGAGAGGCAACCCAATGTTTTATCTTTATTTTCTTTTCTTTTTGGCAATTTAAATTTTTTTATTTTATCTTATTGCATTATAAATTAAGCATGAACAAATTTGAACATTGCTGAACTAGATCTATGTGAAAATTTGCTTTTGAGTTGTTAATCATTGGATTGCATTTGAATATCATGTTACAAGTCAAAATTCATTGAGATTCGCTCAAGCGACAGAGGATTCGCTTGAGCGAATGTTAGTTGTTTCTCTCTGCTTTTCTTCGTTCAAACGAAAAAAAATTTGTATACACATTCACTCAAGCGACACAGGATTCGCTCAAGCGACACAGGATTTGTTCAAGAGAATGTACGTTATTTCTCTCTGTTTTTGGTCGCTCAAGCGAATAATAGGCATACTGGTTTTTGCTTGAGCGAAAGTACCCAGATTTTGTTTTTAAAAAACGCAAATTAGGGTCACTGTTTTTCACTTTTCAACATCTCTATTTCGAACCCAAGCTCTCTCCACTCACTCTGCATCAAATTTTTAACTTTGTGCACCTAAATTCGAACTTCAAAACACTTTTCCAACTACTCTGAGTAGATTTACTGAGTTTGCACCGATTCAACTCCAAGAATTTCAAGTTTGTGCACTGTTCATACCAACTTTCTGCATTTGTGTGATTTTTCCTATATTCTGCAATTAAGGTATGTTTTTAACTCCTTTATTGGTGAATTGTCTGATAGTGGAGTAATTTCTTTCGTATATGGCTGGATTGATTGAATTGAATGCATATTTAGGATTTGCTAATTCTGCTGCATACCAGGTGTTTGTTAAAATGCCTCAAAAAGGAATGAATTGAGTTTTAGAGGATAATAAGTTTTCATATACATATGATTAAAGTAGTCATGTTAGGGGAAAGGATACATATCAAGAAAATAGATTTTAAGGATTCTATAATAAGATGCATATCATGTGTTTGATAAAATGCTTATATATGACTTATGCTATGTTTTGCTAATTTTGATGGTTATGATGTTACAGATGGGTCCAAGAAGAGATTCACAGGGTGCTTCATCATCCAGGGCTGCTGGAAAAAGGCCAAGGACTGAGTCTGTAGGCATTCAAATAGATAGATGAAGATTTAGGGATGCTGAGAGGCAGGCGAGATTTGAGAGAATCTAGAACTGGACCTTTATCCCAGAAAGAAGAGTAGAATTGAATGAGGGAGAGTACCCAGAATTCAACAATGAATTAACCCGCCGGAACTAGAGGCAATTGGCGCTCCCAATGCCAAAGTATGATCCTGAGATTGTAAAGGAGTTCTACGCCAACGCTTGCCTAGTTGAAGGTGAGCCATTCAGGGCATGTTCCAAAGTGAGAGGCAGGCGAGTTCCGTATGATAGGAATGCAATTAATGATTTGCTAGAAAATCCGCTTTTTCTGGAGGAAGGCCATATTTGTGACTTCCAAGTCATCCAGAATAGTAGACGTCTAACTGAGATGCACTTTAGGGATGATGACGTCGCAAGAGCCCTGTGCTTACCTAGGAGGACCTTTGACGCGAACCATGCTGGGAAGGCCTTAAGGATATTAAGGGCCAACATGACCACATTAATGCAGATCAGGACTTCTTTTTTATTGGCCAACATTGTACCCATCAAGCATAGTTCAGATCTGAATATGCCCAAGTGCCATATTATCAAGAGCATTCTGGATGAAACTATGATTGATGTCGCCACGATTATTTCAGAGGAAATTTATCAGTTTGAGGTTTTGGAAAGCGAGTGACGAGCAGAACAAGCGAAGGCTCTTGGATTTCCTACTCTCATAACAACCCTTTGTGTAGCCCATGGTGTGGAAGTCAACCCATCAGTGAACATTCGGCAACCAATTAATAGAAGATTTCTTGAGCGGAACTGTGTGAACCTTGCAGAAGGGGAGTCACAGCCACTGGCACAGGAACCACACCAGCCAAGAAGAGCCCGGCAGCCACCTCCACCACCTCAGCAGCCAGATTTTCAGAGAATGATGCAATACATGGAGCATCTAACATTACAAAAATCAGCGACCCATAGGGGTCAATGCAATATTAATGAAATTTTTTATAACTTATCTTTGCAAATTGCTCCATGATAGAGGACTATCCCCGGATCTTATACAAGAAGAGCTTGAAGAGGAGCCAATGCAATTCAAGGGACCTATGACAAGGTCCCGGAGCCGAAGCTTAGAAGATCACATCTCCAAACGGCTCATGATGCTCCAAGGCACTGTAAACATGGAAAACTTAAATATGAAGACATGGAGTTATTTATTTGAAGAAAGGCTTGGAACCTTTCGCTGAGCGAGCATTTGTATTTTTGTGAGACTGCATTTTTTTTATTTCGCGTGACTAATTTGTATTTTGCGAGACTGCACTTTTTTTTTCTTTTTCTTTTTAATAAGCCCAAAAACGTAGCTCACTTATTATGTAGAGGAAAACCTAAATTGAGGATGCAACTTTTTGATTTTGAGAAATTAATGAAGTTTCAGGTTTGAGAAGAGAGGATTCTCTTGGCTCTTAGCCTAGAACTCGATTCTTATCAAAGTTTCCAACTTTGTGGCGAATCTTCCTTGACTTATCAGTTGTCCGTGACTGTGGCGTCTTCCACATTCTTGACTTTTTCATTTTCTTCTTTGATTTCCCTGTGTCTACTTGATTTTCATTGTTTATGGTTGAACGCAGCTCTGGAAACGATCAAAACCCCTTTTCCTGGATAAGATTGTATCATCTGGTATCAGAGCAAGGGTTCCCGTTTTGTGTTCTTCCATGGATGTTCATGTGCATTTTGGGTAAATTTTCAAAAACCCAAACTTTGTGGATTCTGTGTTAGCATTTCAAATTTCTATTTGGTGAATGTTGTTCCTTCTGTTTTGCGAATTAAAACCCTACAAGTTTTAATTGTTTTTTTCACAGAGTTTTCCTGCACTGTGTGTTCTTGGTGTTCTTCATTCAAATTCTATTTTTCTGCAATTGATTCATGGGAAGCTGTTGATTTTGTGTTCTTGTGTTCGGGTATTGTCATACAATTATTCTATTGCTATTTGGTGCTTCCTGTCAAGTTTTGGGTGTGAAATTGCATATCTCTGAGTTTTGAGTGTCGCGTTTTTCGGTTTTCTGCTGCGACATTTTTGCCCAGCCACAAAACAATATATGGATTTCTGCTGCAATATTTTTCTAGGTTTCTGGTTTGTTTTGAACAAATTTTAAGAGAACAAAATACTATATGGAATTAGTATAGAAGAATAGAAAGAAAAAACAAAGAAATACAAAAAAAAAGAAAATACAAAGAAATACAAAAGAAAAAGAAAGAAAAATACAAAAGAATAGAATATACAAAAGAAAAGAATTCAGTCTTTGTGAGCATACATTCTTTCTGCTGATTGGTTGTTTGTTGTTTTGGTTGCTTTCACCCAAATTTCTATTGTCTTCTTTCGGTCTTGTTAAACTCTTTGTTGGTACCTTTTCTTCCAACTTTGTTGATTGTATTTCACACTCCTATTTGAGTTTTGTCTAGAGTCTCTTATTTTTTGTCCTCTTAAGTCAAGCTTAGATTTTGTTTCTTTTTTCACATTGTTGTTTCTTTGCTTAAGTGTTGAGTTCTTTGTTAAGGATCGATGAGAATTGAGTGTAAACACTTAGTGAGTGGAGAGGAACAATATTCTATTTTTGCTAACCTTTTATTGTAGGAATGGCTTCCCCACCCCAAACTAGCGAACCACCATCACTCGAGACAGCTGGCACCATGGCGGGCCTGGAGCAACTTACAAGGCAAATGGCAGAAATGCAACAAGATAACCAAGTCCGCTTTGAAAGGCTACAGAGAACCAATGAGGAAGTAAGTGGGAGATTAGAGGTAATGGAAAGGAGAAGAAGGGTTCAAGAATTCGAGCACTCATAATAAGGAAGTGAGGGGGTAGGAGATTATGAGAGACCGATAGGAAGGAGGAATCATAGGCATCATGAGGATCATACACCAAGGAGGGCGGACCAAGTTTTAAAGAAGGTCAAGATTCCGAAGTTCATAGGAGCCAATGATCCGGAGGCTTACTTAGCGTGGGAGATGAAGCTGGACCAAATTTTTACATCAATTGAGTATAGGGATGATGACAAGGTCTTGTTGGCATCCTTGGAGTTTGAAGGCTATGCAATGAATTGGTGAAACCAAATCACCATTGATATAGCAAGGAGAAGGAGAATGCCTATTTCTACATGGGGAGAGTTGAAGGAGGCTATGAGAGAAAGATTTGTGCCACCCTACTACAAGAAGGACTTGTTCCACAAATTACAGAGACTCACCCAAGGTAATAAGAGTGTGGAGGAGTACGTCCAAGAGATGGAGGTTACCTTGATGAAGGCGGAGGTAGAGGAAGCACCCATGGCCACCATGGCAAGATTCTTGAATGGGTTGAATAGGGAGATTCAAGATATGGTGGAGATGCATCACTACAATACCTTGGAAGATCTCATTCATCAAGCTACTAAGGTAGAACAACAACTCAAAAGGAGGAGCTCCTACAAGAAAACAGCTCATGCTTCAACCTCTTGGAGGGATAAGGAGAAATTCAAGAAGGAGGGGGCTACGTCCTCCAAGCCTAAGGAGAAGGAGTCTCCAAATGGTAAAACTAATTCTCAACCTACTTCTTCCACTTCACACACTAATTTTATTAAATGTTTTAAGTGTTTAGGAAAGGGCCATATTGCATCACAATGTCCCAATAGGAGAACCATGGTGTTGATGGACAATGGAGAGACAATTAGTGAGTCATCCTCTAGTGAAGAGCATTCATCTAGTGAGAAAGAGGAAGAGTGTGAGGTACCACCAGTGGAGGGAGATCTCTTGATGGTGAGGAGGTTGAAAGGCAGCGTGAGTAGAGAGGAGGATGAGACCCAAAGGAGAAATATTTTCCATTCTAGATGCTTAGTTGGGGGGAAGGTGTGCTCACTTATCATTGATGGGGTGTCGCCGCCGTAAAAAAGAGGCAGTCGGAGCAACACGATGGTTCTGACTTTCCATTTTTCACGTTTTTATGGGTGAGGTTATAACGCCTTTGGGTTGTCTGATAATCGGGATGAACCTAAGGGCGAGTTTTTTGAAAGGGTGTTCTTAGATCATCTGATAACCGGGCTGACCTAAGAACAAGTTTGAAAGGGTTTTTATGGAGTCGCCACTGATGTTTTTACCGGAAACATCAAAAAATGAGAGAAAAGGCGTTGGTTTTTTGAAAACCAACTTTGGTCGCTAAAACCAAAGTTGGGTAAGGGAGTTAGTTACGTGTAAGGGAGGTATTAATTCCCTTACAACGCCCCTTTCGGGTTCCCTATGCTAGGCCAGTTATTTTATAAATAAACTTTTAAAAAGATGCTTTTACCCTTTTATTTGCGGAATTAAAATGATGACTACATGACCCTAGTATCTATTAAGCAATTTATTATAAGTAAAAAAGGCAGTAAAAGAGAGGGAGAGAGTGAACAAACCTCCGGAACAAGCTTTCGATTAATTCTCTTGAAAAATAGGGTGCGTTTTTGCAGCCCTTCACTCTTACAATGCCGAAATCGCTCTCAAAAACGCTATAAAAAACTCTCTTAGCCACTCAGAAAATCTGGAAATGCTTCGGAGGGGCTCTAGGAGAAGAATTTGCAGAAAGTGTAGAAGGGAAAGTGGAAGAACTGTGTGAAATGAAGGGGGAAGCGCTCACTATTTATAGGGATTCGCGCCTACTAGATCGAGACGGCGGTCTCGACTGGCAAGGTCGAGACGGCGGTCTCGCCATTCACGACGGCGGTCTCGACTTGAATCAATGGTGAGACGGCAGTCTCGACTTGCCAAGTGGCGAGAAGGCCTTCTCACCAAATGGGAGGGGGGTCTTGCCAATGGTAAGTGGCGAGACGGCGGTCTCGACTTACCATTGGTCGAGACGACGGTCCTGAAAAGCGAGACGGCGGTCTCGACCCCTGAAGGCGAAAATCCTTATTTTTATACAGAAAATCCTTCCTACTCTAATATGGGACCTAATAGTCTCTCCTAGTGGCTTTTTAGGCTTCATCCATCTTCGAATAGGAGATCTTCTGCTCTTTGTTTTGAGGTCGGGCAAGATTTATGGTCTACAGTTGCCCCCCTTCACCTGACTAGCCGACTGTTGGCCTGTTGTGCCAAGAAGATCGGCTGGAGGGTGAAGGAGTTAGCCCTCTTGCCTGGTTACCCTTCGGATGCTGCGTCTTGCGGTGGCTGATCTTCTGGGGAAAAAGTGTTGTGCGCCTCCAGGATGCTCCTTCTGATGGTAGTCGATCCCTTTGGTTGACACAGGGTAGAACCTCAGGATACTCCTTCTGACGGTAGTCGATCCTTTGGTTGATGGGTGTAGACCCCAAATCTTGCCCAGCCTCCAAATAAAGAGTAGAAGACCTCATATTCGAAGATGGACGAAGCCTAAGAAGCCACTAGGAGAAACTATTAGGCCCCATACTAGGATAGGAGGGATTTTCTGCACAAAAATAAGGTTTCTCGCCTTTTTGGGGACGAGACCGCCGTCTCGCCACCTGCGAATGGCAAGACGGCGGTCTCGCTCTTCGGGACGGTGGTCTCGCCACCTGCGAAGGGCGAGACGGCGGTCTCGTTTGGCAAGACGGCGGTCTCGCCACTTTGGCATGGCGAGACGGTGGTCTCGTTTGACGAGACGGCGGTCTCGACCCTGTCAGACGAGATGGTGGTCTAGACCTGTTAGGCGCAAAAAACTATAAATAGGGGGCTCCATTCCCTCATTTCCACACACCACACAGAGTTTTCTCCTCCTTCTCTCTAGAAAATCACTAGATCTTCTCTCTAGAATCCCTCCGACGCATTTTCGGAGCTTCTAAGTGTTTTTGTGAGTGTTTTTCGGCGCTTCAAGAAGTTTCCGACGCTGTATAGAGTGAAGGGCTGCCACAAAGCACCCTATTTTTTTAAAAGAATTAATATAAAAGCGTGCTTCGGAGGTTTATATTCTCCCTCTCTACTTTTATTGCTTTAATTTTTAAAATTATGCAATAGATATTAGGGTCATGTAGTCATAATTTTAAATTCTGCAGAATAAAAGGGTAAAAGCGTAATTTTCACCGGTTTAAATATTTTTAAATAGCTGGCCTGTCATAGGGAACCCGAAAGGGGTGTCGTAAACGAACTAACACTTCCTTTACACGTAACTAACTCCCTTACCCAACTCTGGTTCTAACGACCAAAGTTGGTTTTTCGAAAACCAACGCCTTTTAATTCCTTTTCTGATGTTTCCGGTAAAAACATCGGTGGCGACTCCAAAGAACCCTTCAAAACTAGCTTTTGGATTAGCCCGGTTATCGGACAATCCAAGAGCGCCTTTTTGAAAACCTCGCCCCTAGGTTCAGCCCGGTTATCGGACAACCTAAAGGCGTTGTAACCACCAAAACGCGAAAATCAAGAGGGTCGAAACCATCGCGTCGCTCTGACCGCCTCTTTTTTTACGGCAGCAACAGATGGCGACATCACTGGGGAAGCCTCGAGAGTTGATCCCATTTAGTGATGGGCCGACTTAAAAAATAAATAAACCAAGAAAATAATTCTTTTGCCCTTACCTTGTATTATAACATGTTTTACGGTTTGGCTTTAAATAACTGTTGTTTGTTTATACTTACGCAATTGTTTGAAATACAAACTGTACACAAACCCTTACACACAACAGTTCCCTCTATACCCGGGGGCAAGTGAGAAATCCATAGGGAGTGGGTGGCAGGTACGGTTCGCTGTAGTGATGGCCTTGTGCCCACCGGTGTGATCGGAAACCACTACTCAAGGTGATAACCTTCCTCTTTTGGCAACAAGACTGACTATGGCCTTAGTGCTAAGCATGGTCAGAAGGCTGGAGAGTGGGGACCCTATAATGGGGGCACCTTGGGGGCCTTAGCCTGGTGAGAACAATTAGAACCTACCCTCGCCAATGCACTTTTCTGCAGGAAAACCCTACCTCGTGATAAAAACGAATTCTCGCATGTTCGTGGATGATCGAATTGTGTGTGCATATGTTTGCTGCATTTGTTTGTTGCATAGCATAAACAAACAACAGAACAAAAATCACAAAAATACTTTCGCAAATAAACGCCCTTATCTCGGACAGTCTGCCTTTTAGCTAGCCTGGTTTCAGGTTCTTTGTAAGCTAAGTAGTCACGCACTAGTGCAAAAAGGGGCTTTTACGTCAGGTATTTAGGGTTTTTTACGTCGTATTTAAGTCTGACGTTAAAGCGGGAGACGTAAATTTACGTCGGACCCTTTTGCCCGACGTAGATTTACGTCAGTTATCAAGATCCGACGTAGATTTACAATAAACAGACGTAAAAACCTTTTCAATTTAAAAAAAAACAGAAAATTTACGTCGCATATACCAATATGCGACGTAAATTTACTTGTTTTTTTAAATTCGATTTATTTATTCTCGTTTTACAACTAAAACCTGCAAATAGTAATCCAGACAGATCCAGTAGGTTCAGTTTTCTATAGCTAGTAAATTAAAAATATAATATTATATAATTCAAACTACATAATAAAACAATATAATACAAACATACAAACTAAAAAATCTATTACAAACTAAGTTACCTATACAAACTAAGCTACCTATACAAACTAAGCTACCTATACAAACTAAACTAAACTACATAATACACACAATATAATATGAACAAGAACTTAAAAAATAATGTACTAGAATTGTTGAACAAAAAATTTTGCCCATTGTTCTCTAATTTTTGTAATCTCAGATTCTCGTAATGGAGATGGATCTTGAAATACCTGAAACATGAATTTGACTCTTGTAAGCATGCAACATGAATAAAGTTAAATAAACTTAACTAATGTTAAAAGTAATTACCTCCGTCCAAGAATCAATTAAACCCGCACAAACTATGGCTCTCATCCAATACATTACATAATAACCACATTCAAACGAGTCAATTTGCTTATTACACTGAAATGATGAAAAAAACATAATATTATTTTCAAAATTGAAATACAAACAATAATTATGGTATTCACTTATATAAATAAGTTTCTAACCTTAGGATAAATGAACCGCAAAGTCTTTGTTCTAAGTTTTCCACTTAGAACATTAGTTCCAGACACACGATTCTAAGTGAAAAAAGTCATATATTATTCAATATGTATTCACAATTTAAAAACATAATTAATGAATAAAAGATAAACTTACCCTTGTAATAAGCTTTTCATTTCTTGACTCGGTTTCCGATGTAATGAACAAAACCACACCACAGTGTAATCCCAGGGCATGATTACAATTAACTGCCAATGGGACCTACATTGTATGACATAAAAATTAGTTACAAAAATATAAATTAAAATACAAATTAAAATACTAACCCTTCAATGTATGGAGCCAAATATATATGTCTTCTTGAGTCACTCATCCATGTTTGCATATATTGTTGGATTCCAACCTTTGTATTTCCAGATTTTTGGATGGATTGAGGCTCAATAAATCCGGTACACTTCGGATTTTTCTTGTTCCACACTCAAATTGTCAAGGTACCTAAAACAATTAATTATAAGTTAAATATAATTATTATAATCTTAGAAACATAAATGAAAATGACTTACATTGCCCACAATTGTATGATGGAAATGTTTAACATGCAATTTCCCCAGACAATTTCTAAAGCATCGGGCAAGGAAATGTACAATGGAACACCTGGAATTGTCAATTCCAAACACTCTAACATCCCATTGTATCTGACACGGTCTCTTCCTCAACCGTGGTAATACGGCTAACAACATAGAGATGGGATCATCATCACATTCCGTCAGATCCTCATCAATAATAGGTTGTTTTTTATGCTTTGCACGACGCAAGTCCTCCTAAACAAATGATAACAATTAATTAAACATTTATATAATTATAATACTAGAAAAGAGTAAATAGACAATATGTATATATATATATATATATATATATATATATATATATATATATTACCTTGATCGTGTCGATAGTGGCATAACCAAACGTCTTGGCCAAGCCAAGAATGTCCCGCTTGCTCGCCCACTAATTGAATCTCTTCATTAGGAAAAGGCACTCGGAGCATTAGCATCATGAACTTCATCAACTACTACTCGTGTCCGAGTCGTGCTGTAGAGGGACACCATGGATGGTTAAGCCACCCTCAAAAACTCGACCAACAACCACTAGACGCGGGGTCATCTTCAACATATAACTCACACTCGGTGTGATGCATCGATCTCGAGTATATTCTCCTGAAGGATCAACGATGAGTAGCAACACAACTCCCTTTAGTGCTGACTCGAACAATATCATGTTCAATTGTTTGAGGTGTTCCTTGAGTCTATTGCTTGAGAGCGGGCGAGAGATTCAATTTTCTCATCAAACTCTTACCTGCAAGGACTGCCTTATTTGATTTAACTTTTCTTCAAACTGCATCTCCATTTTATGCAAGGCCTCCTGGCCGCAAGAGTCGGCAGTGGTCCTTCGTGATGTTGGACCAAAGTAATCACGAAGGCCCCAGGTTCCACCGGCACCACGCACACGTCCTGAGTAATCTGGTTTTCCTATGGCTGTCGCCAATATATCTTGTCGACCATGAGGAATAAATGATCCTTGGCTGGTCTCGCTCAACTAAATCATCCTACAACACATTAACAATAATTAAGTCATACACTAACTTTCAAATTAGAATCAATTCAAATTGACATTATAACTTACGATTTTCCGTGCAATGATTCGTGCGGACTCGGAAGTCATTTGTCCATCGAATTTTGTCCGGGCTGCCTTCCACATCTGATAGCGAGGGGTGGAGATGCAAGGTCGGTAGAATCAACTCCTACCGACTCTTCTCTCGGATTTCATGAGACGTTGCTCCAATAATGCATACCCTCCTCGTGACAATACATGGGGTGCATCATTCAACCTCCGACGTTGTTGGGCGGCTTGTCTTTTATCCTGCCAAGAGGGGTCCATTCGGCTGGCACAAAACCGTAACCAATCCTCCTCACTAATTTGATACTTTACACAGGGAGATTCATCTCGAAACTTTCCAAATACATACTCCCGTGTCAAGAAAGTCTTAAAGTCCCTCCATCTAATGGCAATGGAGGATAAAATCTTCTTCCTCATCACCTCGGTGTTAGGAACATCAAAATTTTGTTGTGAAATGACCAATAAATGTTAAATTCAATTAATAATGATATATAAAGTATTCAACAAATATAGAAATACCCGAACATCCTGCCACATGAGGTTCTTCTCGGTTTCCTCAACATCATCCCAAGATGGAGTAGTAATCGGAACATGGTGTCGAGCTAGTAGTCCCAAATAGCTCTTAAACTTAGCAACATTTGGGCCGGATGCCTTACCAGAACGTGGATCAACTTCAACTTGAGTTTTCTCTCTAGCTACCCTCCTTGTTGTCAACCCCTTTAACCGAGTGACAGATCTACCTTTATCACCACTTCCGCTCCTGCCATCGCCACTACCACTACCACGTACCAGCTGTGGAATCCGACATATCCCGAAAAACAAAACAATATTAAGTCAACATACTTTATAAGTTTGAATAAAAAGAACTAGAAAATGTTAAGATAAACACCTATTATGTTGGTATGTTTTCCCATATCCCTTCATCATGATCACTTCGAATTGCATGTATGTCATCAACTTCATTGTCAACTATGTCATCAAATGGTCTACTTGAAAATGAAGGTGTTTCATGTATATCTAGAGACTCATCTTCATGAATTCCGTGCATGTTTCTTCCTTCTAGGACAATTGACCATCTCTCATTACATGGATCCTTGACATAAAATATTTGTCTCGCTTGATATGCCAAAATAAAAGGTTCATCCTTATACCCAACTTTACTCAAATCAACCAAAGTAAATCCTAGGTCATCCGTTCGCACACCCGTATTCCCTTCAACCCATTTACACTTGAAGACAGGCACCCTAAAAGTAACATAATCAATTTCCCATATCTCTTGTATGACCCCAAAATAACTCATAGAAGTCTGTGATAGGATTTTTGTCTTTAGAACTAGAAAAATGCATAGATTCGACTTGAATTGTGACCCCACTATTTTGTACTCTACCTTTATCATCTTCTATTTTTGAGTAGAAACAATAGTTATTAATGTCATACCCACCAAATGTAATGACATCACTATTAGGCCCACGAGCAAGTCTCGAAGTGTTTCGAAGCATTAATCTCAACATATACCCTTTTTTTAAACCAAGAAAGGAAACTTTTGTTATGTTCATTCAATACCCATTTTTCATTCATTCGTGGATGTGTTGCCTTTATTTCGGTTATGTGTTGTGATATGTAAGGGATTACTTCATCGGTGTTGTTCAATATGTATAAATGTGCTTGGTCAACTTCTTTCCGACTAACATTTTTAATCTTCAAATTTCGAGTACCCTTACCTTCACATCTTCCATCATGTCTCATCTTAGGAATACCTATTGGTTCGATTTTGACATGTATCCTTGACAAAACTCAATGGCTTCTTCTGCAATGTACCTTTCCACAATAGAAGCTTCGGCCTGTACTCGATTCTTCACATATCCTTTTAAGATCTTCATGTATCTCTCAACGGGATACATCCATCTAAGAAAAATTGGACCACATAACCGAATTTCCCTTACCAAATGGACTATCAAATGCACCATGATATCAAAAAATGAAGGGGAAAATACATTTCTAAGCGGCACACTATCACAATTGCTTCATTTTCTAATTCATCTAACTTTTTTGGATCAATTACCTTTTTACAAATGGCGTTGAAAAACAAACATAACCGAGTAATAGCAATTCTAACGAAGTTGGTAAGATGTTTCGAATAGCCATCTGGTAAAAGTTGTTGCATCAACACATGACAATCATGAGACTTTAAACCAACTAATTTCAACTCTTGCATAGACACAAGACTCTTAACATTTGAGGAGTATCCTTGTGGCACTTTGACCTCACGTAAACACTCACAAAAGCTTCTCTTTTCTTTCTTTGATAGAGTATGACAAGCTGGAGGTAAGTAAGTGCGTTTTCCAACTGATTGTGGATGTAATTCGAACGTATACCCATGTCCGCCAAATCTTGTCTTGCTTTTATTCCATCTTTTGTCTTTCCTTTTATGTTAAGCAATGTCCCAATTACACTATCACAAACATTTTTTTCAACATGCATCACATCTATACAGAGTGTCTAACTTCCAACTTACACCAATAAGGAAGATTGAAGAATACAGATCGTTTCTTCCAAATGTTTTTCTCATTGGATTTCTTTTGGGTCTTTCCAAACACAATATTAATATTTTTCACTTGCTCATATACTTGTTCACCATTGCGTGAGTACTGATGCAACCGCATTCTCCCGACATCCATTAAATGCTTTCTTCATTTTACGATATGGATGGTTAGCAACTAGAAACTTTCTATGCCTATTGTACGCAGCTTTTTGTCCATGTTTCAATTGGATATAACTTGTGTCTTCTTGACATATAGGACACGCTAAATGACCTTTCACACTATAACCGCTCAAATTACCATATGCTTTGGAAAATCATTTATAGTACAAAATAACATTGCACGCAACTCTGAAATTCACTTCGTGATATGAATCAAATACATCCACTCCTGTTTCCCACAACATCTTCAAATCATCAATTAAAGGACTAAGATATACATCTATGTCATTTCCTGGTTGTCGAGGTCCTGAAATCATCATAGATAACATCATATATTTTCTCTTCATGCATAACCAAGGAGGCAAATTGTAAATGATCAACATAATCGGCCATGAACTATGTTTACTACTTAAATTTCCATAAGGATTCATCCCATCTCGTAGCTAATCCAATTCTCAAGTTTCTTGGCTCTGCACCAAATTCGGAAAGGTTTCATCAATCCTTTTCCATTGTGGAGAATCAGCTTGGATGTCGAAGAAGATTGTCACATTTTCTACCATTTGCATGCCATGTCAAGTTTCTTGCATCTTCTTTTATGGCAAATAATCTTTTAAACCTAGGTATAATTGGCAAATACCATAACACCTTAGCAGGGGGACCATCTAGTTCTTCCTCACCACTACTTTCCTCAACTTTGGTTTTGAACCTCGACAAACCACATGTCGGACACATCTTTAATTTAGCAAAATCATTTACGTACAATATACAATCATTAGGACATGCATGTATTTTCTTGTACTCTAAACCCATTGGACATAATATCTTCTTTGCCTCATAGTTACGAATAGGTAATGTATTATCTTCGGAAGCATCTCCTTCAACAACTCCAATAATTCGGTGAAACTTTTATCAGTCCATCCATTTCTTGCTTTTAAAGTAAACAATTTTAAAGTTGCTTGATAATCTTGTAAAACTACATCCTATGTACAATTGTTGCGCAAAATCAGATTTCAAAGAATCATATAGATGTGCTTTCATAAAATGTTCTTCACCAATATCACGTATCATATCCTCTAGATTATCATCCATCCCTTCATCAAAATTGTCTCGTAGTTGACACAGTTGGGATGTCTAATATTTCTCCATGCCATGTCCATATTGTATAACTCTTAAT
The DNA here is from genome assembly GCA_963425845.1 of Sphenostylis stenocarpa. Lineage (NCBI taxonomy): Eukaryota > Viridiplantae > Streptophyta > Magnoliopsida > Fabales > Fabaceae > Sphenostylis > Sphenostylis stenocarpa. The sequence goes on along the minus strand of OY731400.1, from coordinate 33,634,520 downwards.
AATACCATAAACAAACAAGTGATCACGTATATCCTCAAGTTTATGACGAATTTGATTCAAACAACGAACACATGGACAATAATATGTCCCTTTCATAGCTTTTCCATTTTCACTAGCAAATTTCGAAATTCCTCAACTCCCTTTTCGTACTCTTCACTAATACGACGTGCATTCATCCAACTTCGATTCATATTATGTTATAAAGTTTCGTCACTCCTAAAGATTTAAAAATTATATGTAAAAAAAAATTAATATACAAACAACAAAGCACGTTCCAACAACAATGGAGTGTGTAAACCGAATGCACTCAAACAAATAAACAAATAACTACATTCCAATAACAATCCAGTGGAGACATTCATACTATAACGTGATTGAGATCCCCAAAAACAATCACGGATTCAATGTAAACATATAGCAATGACAATGAACACTAACCTCGAGTGTAGACGAAAACCGATTTCAAACTCGAATCCAATCGGGGAGAAAGATGAAGTTCGTCAAATGACACGACAATGTAGATGCTTTTCACTGTAAAACTGCTCGCAAATGGTGTGCAGAGGTAGCTGTTGTCGTCGTTCTCGTCGTCGTTCTCAAAAACCCTGGTTGCGCGAGACGAGGAAGTGGGCTGGGAGGGAAATAAAATAGACTTTTTACGTCGCGCAGTGCAGCAAGCGACGTAAAAAGTCATCTTTTACGTCGCACTTGGGAGGCGCGACGTAAAAGGCTATCTTTTACGTCGCGCCACCTAGGTGCGACGTAAAAGATGACTTTTTACGTCGCATATTGGGGTGTGCAACGTAAATTTTTTGTCCCATATTTACAAAATTGCCACCGCGTTTTATTTACGTCAAATATACGTGCATGCGACGGTAATTGGGTGACGTAAAAGCCCTATTCTGCACTAGTGACGCAGTTCCGACAGAAGAGATAAGGGATGCTAAATATTTTTTTCACATAAAGTCACATTTTATCTCGGACAGTCTGCCTTTTAGCTAGCCTGGTTTCAGGTTCTTTGCAAGCTAAGTAGCCACGCAGTTCCGACAGAAGAGATAAAAAGCTATAAAATAAACAAATAAACATCAAATAAAAAGCAATAAAAATACTAAATAAAATCCGTTTCGAAAACCATAAATAGGACCTGGTCCAAAAATATTACGCCCATAAAACATTCATGTAGATAGTTTATTCTTTAAAAAATACGCAATTACCATACATCATGTAGAAAAACATGATAAATAAGAAAATAAACACTCACATTCATTCAAATAAGCATCATTTTCATAAAACATGCATTTTGGTTTTAGAAAATGGAGGGGACTAGTAGACAGCTAAAGAAGGTGGATATTCCCCGTTACCATACTGAAAAGTTAGAACGGCTTAGTGCGGTAATGCCACCAGAGGACCGCGCCGATTTTGAAAAATCCTATGGACGGATTTTAGACCTTCTAAAGATCTGTGTCGATCAGGTGTTCCTCAGGGTATTAATCCATTTCTGGAACTCCAATCTGCGATGTTTCGAATTTCCGCAGTTCGACATGGTGCCCACCTTAGAGGAGTATGAGACTATGTTGAAATGGCCCAAATCAGCCAGGGTCCATATCCGCCATGAGGCATACACTCCTGCAGCACCAGTCGCTGCCCTCATTCAACTACCTTTCCGGCAGAGTACCCTGATAGGAAAAGGGAACACCCGGGGTTGGAAAGTATCAATGGTGGAAGACCACCTGTCCTACTTGGCTGAAAGGGCAGAGTGGGTTGCCTTCAACAAAACCGTGGCACTAATCATTTTTGGAACGATCTTGTTCCCCTTCCACCTCGACACAATAGATCAAGCCGTCATGGACGCCTTCTTCGCCTGGGACGTGAACTCAAAGAGTCCCCTGCCTGCAGTCCTTGCCGACACCTTGCTCTCGGTGGAATTCTGCCACCAAAAGCAAGGAAAAACACTTCGCTGCTGCTCTTCATTACTGTTTGTGTGGAGCGCTACGCACCTATATGCCTCCAGTCACATGGGGATGTTCCCCGATCCTTTAAGGAGCTTCTCCAAAATCCCTCTCCAACGACGCTTAACTTCAGAATGGAGGGACGAGTTGGAACGAAAGGACGCCAACAGTTTGTCCTGGGTCTGCCCTTGGTTCCGACCTAGCCCAGTTCTCATCAGATGTGGAGACTATCCGAATGTACCCTTGATAGGACTCAGGGGTTGCATAGCCTATTCACCTAGAGTAGCTATGAGACAACTCATGAGGACTCAAACTACCATCTCTCGGGGGGAACTCGGAGGATTGTGTTTCTTCGGAGACCCATGCACAACCGCCAACTCACTAGCTGTGAGAAAAGCATGGGAGAAACAAGTCTACATGGGAGACAGAGAGCTAGGAAAAGCTCGGGTGACTGTCACCAGTGACTACGAGGCGTGGAGGAAAAGAAGAGGGATGGCTCAACCATCCACCACACCCATTACGAGCGCCAATAATGAAGAGTTGCAGGCTCAAATTGATGCCTTGACCCAGAGGATGGAAATCATGGGAGCCCAGATGAGGGCCCTTGAAGAAAGAGAGCAAGCATCTATCCTCACAATTGACGGTCTGCAAAGGCAAGGCAAGAAAAAGGATCATGAAATAGAACGCCTCAAGGATCAGTGTGTTGACTCTAATGAGCAAGCTATCCTAGCATCCAAAACTGCCAGAACCAGTTCGGATAGCCAACTCCAAGAAATAACCGCCAAATCAGCACACCTTGAGGCCGAATTAGCAAAACGGGCTCAAATGATCAAGGAGTTGTCGCAAGAGCTCACCAAGACTCGGTTAGACATACGCCAAGAGCGAGAGGCCAACCGGAGACTCAACAGAAGTCTCGCTGAGCTACGCTGCAAAGAAAGAGATGGGCTAGCTTAGTACGGCCAGGTACTGCAAGAGAAAGACCGAGCCGTTGCGAAGCTCGATGAACTACAAGCTTTGGTCGTTCATCAAGAGGCGAAGATCAAAGAAGCTCAGAAGTATAGTGAAGATATGAGTCAGGCGGTCCGAAAACAAAGTGAAACACTTGCTCGTCACGTCCGGGAAGCCGAAAGAGAACTACAGAGAGATCAAGACCCGCCTGTAGGTTTCTTTAAGGTTTTCCGTTTTTGCCAAAAGTTGCTTCGTAGTATGGAATAGGGGAATGTACACCTTCTATTGAATGAATGAAATCTTCTTCTTTATTCAACGACTGTCTACTTGCATGCATAAACATTCATTTGCATATTTAATTTCCCCTCCTTCATTCTTAATAAATAAAGATAATAAAAAGGAAGGATTAACTAACACGTCTTCCAAATCAGAAGAATGGAGAGAAAGCCACTCCTAATAAAGCTTACCCCAACGGTTGACTCGCCGCAAGAGGAAAATAAGCCTCGGCCGTTGGTCCTCAAAAATAAAGAAGAGGGGGCAAGGACACCAGTGCGACTATTTATGCCACGTCCTTTCCCCTACGATACAAATAAAGTTGTACTATGGAGATACGGGGAATCTTCACCAATAAAAGAAGAAATAACAAATATAGCTGGCATTGGGGGCATGACTAGAAGTGGAAGAGTCTACTCCCCCAAGGACACACAGGAAGATGTCCTCAAAAATAAAGGAAAAAATAAAAAGACCGAAGAAGAAAAAGAAAATAAGGAATCCAAGGAGGAGACAGAGAAATTACTCCAGTTTATAAGACAAAGCGAATATTCCATTATAGACCAGCTCTATTGCACACCTGCAAAGATAACATTATTATCTTTAATATTGAGCTCGGAACCGCATAGAAACGCCCTGCTGAAGGTCTTGAGCGAGGCGCATGTACCTCATACCATATCCCAAGAAAAGGTTGAGAGGATTGTCGGTCACATCACGGCAAGCGATCACCTCACCTTCACAGAGGAAGAACTCCCCCTCGAGGGGTGATATGAATCACAAGGGGTAATTTAGGATCTTTAGGGTTAGAACCTTGTAAGAAATTTAGGAATTTGAAAGAAGGTGGAAGGAAAGAATCACTCTTCCCAAGGGAGGCAACACACAAAGGATGTGACAGTCCTTTGATACAGCCAAGGGTTCTTGAATCACTCAAGAATTTAGGAGAATCACTCTCACTAAGATAAAAGAGATAAACTCTAATATTTCTGAATAAAATTTCACCTGTTCTTTTTTGATAAGAATGGTTCAGCTAATATAGAAGCGTTGCCATCAGAATTACAAAAGGCTCAATAAAAGAAAATAAATACTAATAATAACCCATTAATCTAGGAATTGAAAACTATTTAATGGAAACAAATAAAGGCTAATAATGATCCATTAACCTAGGAATTGAAAACTACTTAATGACTGATTGTATCTGAAACTGTGGCAACCAAAAGTCAATCAGCTATGCATCCCTTGGTCTCCCAAAGGCTGATGACTAAATTTTCAATTGGGTCCTTATTACAACTTAAAACAAAATCAAACTAAAGTCCATTAATTGATTAATCCAAAACACAATTTGGTCAACCAACAATACTTGTTGAAGAGCTTCCTTTGTTTCCCTTGCTCTAGCCCTTATCATAGGTCATGTTCACATCATTCTCTCCCTCTTGAAAAGGATTTGTCCTCAAATCGGATTCGTCATCTACATTAAAAAGAGATAAGTCTGACAAATTAAATGTAGAACAAACATTATACTCACTTTTTATGGCTAAATAGCTCTGTTTCACTTCAAGTGTTTCACTCTTCTTTTGATCACTCTTTTTCCTCTCAAGTGTTTCACTAACGATTTCTTTCTCTCTCTTTTCTTGAAGAAGTTTTTCTTTCATTTTCTTTTTATCCTCACATACTTCTTGTGGACTCAAAGGTATGAGCACAATCTTCTTGTCTTGATGTATGAAAGAAATCTTGTTGGTGAACCCGATATGATTAACCCTTTTATCAAATTGTCATGGTCTCCCCACAAGTAAATGACTGACTTCCATAGGAATAATATCACAAAGCACCTTATCATTGTATTTTCCAATGGAAATGTCCACTTCAACTTGTTGTCTCACTTGCACCTCTCCATCCTTACTAAGCCATTGAAGTTTATATGGCCTAGGATGTGGTTTGGTAGCTAAATTTAGTTTTGATACTAATCTAGCACTAGCCACATTAGTGCAACTACCTCCATCTATGATCATCATGCACACCTTGTCATTGATTAAACATCTAGTGTGAAAAATATTTTTTCTTTGGTTTTCTTCCATAGGTTTCAATTGACTATCAAGTAATCGCCTAATCATCAATAAATCTCCCTTTGGAATCTCCTCCTCCTCCTCAGTGTCTTCACTCTTTTCTCCCTCTTCAACCTCAGATTCACTTATATATTCTCCCTCTCTAAGAATCATGGTTTTTGTGTTAGGGCACTCATAAGCATAGTGTCCTAGGCCTTGACACTTGAAACACTTCACATCTCTACTTTTTTAGAGGGTTGTTCTTCATATTTTGAATGAGTCTTTGTAGGAATAGGTGTGGAACTACTAGAAGTAACGAGTCCCATCTTTTTTGCCTTTGTCCTTCCAACTTGAAAATCCAAAGTTGGTAGAACTCTTCTTAGTCACTTCTTTTCTTTTGAGTTGTTGTTCCACTCGAATTGCTTTATGAAGTAAATCCTCCATATCAATAAACTCCTGCATCTCAACAATATCACATATATCAATATTCAAACCACCAATAAATCGGGCCATAGTTACCTCTTCATCTTCTTCAATCTTTGCTTGAATCATGATCATGTCCATTTCTTTGAAATACTCCTCAACCCCTTTGTTGCCTTGAGTAAGTTTTTGGAGTTTAAATTTCAAGTCCCTTGCATAACTAGCCGGCACATACCGCTTCCTCATGATCCTTTTCATCTCAGTCCATGTATTAACCATTGGCTCTTCATTTCTATCTCTCTCCTTTTATAGCTTGTTCCACCAAACAAGAGCATAGTCAGAAAATTCTGTTGTTGCAAGCCTCACCTTTTGGGTCTCCTCATAATTGTTGCATGAGAAAACATGCTCTATTTTCATCTCCCACTCCAAGTATGCTTCTGGATCACTTTTTCCTTTGAACGGAGGAATGTTAAGCTTGACTCCTTCAAGCCTACTTGGTCTTGTTACTCCATCATTCATTCTCCTATTTCTCCTTTCTTCTTCATCTTCAGGATTTCTAAACTCCAACCGGTCCAATCTTTCATGGAGCTCATTGTTATGTCGTATCATTAATCCTTCCAAATGTTGTACCAATACTCTCATTTGAATTGGACTAATTCCTGCTTCTTGATTGTAATTTTCCTCTTCTACCATCAATTTGATGTTTGAACCCTTAAACCGGAGCTCTGAATACCAAATGATATGAATCACAAGGGGTAATTTAGGATCTTTAGGGTTAGAACCTTGTAAGAAATTTAGGAATTTGAAAGAAGGTGGAAGGAAAGAATCACTCTTCCCAAGGGAGGCAACATACAAAGGATGTGACAGTCCTTTGATACAACCAAGGGTTCTTGAATCACTCAAGAATTTAGGAGAATCACTCTCACTAAAATAAAAGAGATAAACTCTAATATTTCTGAATAAAATTTCACCTGTTCTTTCTTGATAAGAATGGTTCAGCTAATATAGAAGCGTTGCCATCAGAATTACAAAAGGCTCAATAAAAGAAAATAAATACTAATAATAACCCATTAATCTAGGAATTGAAAACTATTTAATGGAAACAAATAAAGGCTAATAATGATCCATTAACCTAGGAATTGAAAACTACTTAATGACTGATTGTATCTGAAACTGTGGCAACCAAAAGTCAATAAGCTATGCATCCCTTGGTCTCCCAAAGGCTGATGACTAAATTTTCAATTGGGCCCTTATTACAACTTAAAACAAAATCAAACTAAAGTCCATTAATTGATTAATCCAAAACACAATTTGGTCAACCAACAATACTTGTTGAAGAGCTTCCTTTGTTTCCCTTGCTCTAGCCCTTATCATAGGCCATGTTCACATCAAGGGGTCAAACCATAATAAGCCCTTGCATATCTCGGTTAAATGCAAGGAGTACCTCATTGCCAAAGTTCTTGTGGATAACGGGTCATCCTTGAACATGATGTCCAAGTGCACACTGGACAAGTTGACTATACAAGGAACCCGTCTGCGACCAAGCAACACCATCGTTCGAGCCTTCGACAGATCTAAACGTGAAGTAGTGGGAGAAGTTAATTTGCCAATCCAAGTTGGACCCACTATCTTCAACATCGATTTCCATGTAATGGATATTACTCCAGCATATAGTTGTCTCCTCGGCAGGCCTTGGATTCATGACGCTAAGGCAGTACCTTCAACGCTCCACCAGAAAGTCAAGTTCATAGTGGATGACAAATTGGTCACAGTCCAAGCAGAAGACGATATCCTAATCAGTGGACCATCCACCCAACCTTATGTGGATGCGGCTGAAGAGGCCCTTGAAACATCTTTTCAAGCGCTCGAAATTGCCAGCGTAGAGCGACTTCCCAGAAACACAAAGGTAGCCCGCATGATGTTGAAGCATGGTTACCATCCTGGCCAAGGACTGGGGGCAGATTCCCAAGGCATGAGGGAACCCCCAGAATTCAAAGATAATCCTTGCAAGTATAGCCTAGGATATGACCCTACTAAGGTCCGGGCGGGAAAAGGAAAAGGGAAGTCCCCCCTCCGCACACTCAGGCAAATTTTCCGAAGTGGAGGGGTGCAAGCGTCAAGAGCTACCCTAGTCATTAGGAGAACTTTTTCTTCATTTGAGGGATGTAAACCCCATGATTGTTAGAGATTATCCCCCGGGGCTGGCCCGACCCCCGGGCATTTTAGGGCACATATTCCCTTATTAATTAATAAAGAATGATTCTTACAATCTGCTTCTCTTCTTTCTATTTCTGACTAGACCACATAAATAACCCTATCTAAGTAAACAAAAAAGAAGAAAAATAAAAAGCGCATTCAAATAATCAACATTTACCATTGCTATTATCGTCAAGCTAGTTGATTAGAAGCACATAAAAATAAGACTTCACCTCATCCATAAAGAAAGTCATGCTTCGCCAATATTGTGAACAAAAATAAATACACAAAAAAAAGAGAAAAGCCCAGAGAAGCCAAAGGCCAAAGAAAAGGGCAAATTACCCGGTAGGAAACCCACTAAGCGGGCTACGCAAAAGATAGGGTCGACCCGGTAGGATACCCGAACAACAATAAAGGGTAGCCTAGGCAAAAGTTAGGGTTACAAAATAAGGTCCGCTAGGATTCTCCAGAAATTACAAAAAGAAGGAACCTAGACAAAACTTAGGGCCAAGCACAATATCCTAGTTCGAAAACCCAAAGGGCGATCTAGGGAAATCAGCTAGCCATTAAAAAGCAATAGGAATAAAACCAAAAGGCGCAAATACAAAAAAAAGGGGAAACTGTTTGCTTAGACAAAAGCTTAAACACCTAAGCCTAACCTTAGCCAATCATTCTTACAAAAACTTTCTAAATAAAAATTAACCCTCTAAAACATAAGCCATTGAATTTGCCTCTTTGTTTCTTTTCTCTTGACCCTCACAACAATATTCTAATAATTAATTTGGGAATATGGAGGCGTATAGTCAACAAGAGGATTGAAATCCCTAAAGTGAAGAAAAAGGGGCACTACATGACAAAGAGTGCTCTACAAAAGAAAACAGAAAGAAAAGAGGAAAAACAAAATGACTCTTTGATCACAAGAAGTCCGGCATGGTACAACACGTACGAAAGCACAGGTTAGAGGGCACTTGGCGCTACAAGACACGTCGGTTAAATCCTTCTGAAAATTTAATCAAAGTAGGCATTATAGGACATCAAACATAAAAACATTGCATGCATAAAATGTTTTTGAACCAGGACCTATTTTTCTCAAAAAAAAAAAAAACCCTGAAATTCGAGACCGCCGTCTGGATCTTCTAGACCGCTGTCTCGGTCCCCCGGCAAGACGAGAACGCCGTCTCGACCACCTTTTGTACTTGCCAAAATAAAATGTGGTTGTAATAAAATCTCCTTATAAATAAAATTTTATTTCATGCATCTCTTTGCCACCTTTTGCAAAAGCCAGCGTAACAAAAAAGCTTAAAAAGGAAAAAAGGCATATGCTCAATAAAAAAAAGCCAAAATCCGAAATCGCGAGAAAAAAGAGATAAAACCGCGAGAAAAAGGCTGGATTAAATACAAGCCACTCACCTTGATCAACAAAACTTCGACTACCAAGTAAAAGTCGAACAACAAACAGGACTCATCCGACCAGCCAGCAAGAGTCGGATGATCACCACCAAAGATCAAAAACAAGGAATCCCCAGCAACCAACAAAGCTGGATGAAATACCAACAAAATCCCCGGCACAACCCGGATGACCATTCAAAGAGGTCCAAGTACATCTACCAACACAGAAATCACTCCCCAGGGAGCTGGCGCATGAGCTAGGGCAGTAAGCCGCCACCACGGCCAAAGGATCAGCTGCCGCAAGATGGAGCATCCGGAGGCTTAACACCAGATGGGGGTGTATACTCATCGGGCCTTACAAAAGGGGGCTTACCGGCGAGGGTTCATACTCGTCAAACCAGACCGGCGCATGAGCTAGAGCAGTAAGCCGCCACCACAGCCAAAGGATCAGCTACCGCAAGAAGGAGCATCCGGAGGCACAAACACCGAGATGGGGTGTATACTCATCGGGCCTTACAAAAGGGGGCTTACCGGCGAGGGTTCATACTCGTCAAACCGGATGGGGCTTCGTACTCATCAGCCAAAGGGGTCAGCTACCGTCAGAAGGAGCATCCCAGAAGCGCACAACATTTCCCCAGAGGATCATCCGCCGCAAAGACGGAGCATCTGAAGGGTAACCGGGCGAGGGTTCATACTCATCAAACCAGATGGGGGTTCGTACTCATCAGCCGAAGGGGTCAGCTACCGTCAGAAGGAGCATCCCGGAAGCGCACAAATTTTCCCCAGAAGATCAACCGCCACAAGACGGGACATCCGAAGGGTAACCGGGCAAGAGGGTCAACTCCTTTACCTTCCTGTCAATCTGTCTGGCACAACAGGCCAACAGCCGACAAGTTAGGTAAAGGGGGGGCAGCTGTAGACCCCAAATCTTGCCCGGCCTCCAAATAAAGAGTAGAAGACCTCCTATTCGAAGAAGGACGAAGCCTAAGAAGCCACTAGGAGAAACTATTAGGCCCCATACTAGGATAGGAGGGATTTTCTGCACAAAAATAAGGTTTCTCGCCTTTTTGAGGACGAGATCGCCGTCTCAAAATCGAGACCGTCGTCTCGCCACCTGCGAATGGCGAGACGGCGGTCTCGCTCTCCGGGACGGCGGTCTCGCCACCTGCGAAGGGCGAGATGGCGGTCCTGTTTGGCGAGACGGCGATCTCGCCACTTTGGCATGGCGAGACGGCGGTCTCGTTTGACAAGACGGCGGTCTCGACCCTGTCAGACGAGACGACGGTCTCGACCTGTCAGGCGCGAAAAACTATAAATAGGGGGCTCCATTCCCTCATTTCCACACACCACACAGAGTTTTCTCCTCCTTCTCTCTAGAAAATCACTAGATCTTCTCTCTAGAATCCCTCCGACGCATTTCCGGAGCTTCTGAGTGTTTTTGTGAGTGTTTTTCGGCGCTTCGAGAAGTTTCTAATGCTGTATAGAGTGAAGGGCTGCCACAAAGCACCCTATTTTTTTAAAAGAATTAATATAAAAGCGTGCTTCGGAGGTTTATATTCTCCCTCTCTACTTTTATCGCTTTAATTTTTAAAATTATGCAATAGATATTAGGGTCATGTAGTCATAATTTTAAATTCCGCAGAATAAAAGGGTAAAAGCATAATTTTCACCGGTTTAAATATTTTTAAATAGTTGGCCTGTCATAGGGAACCCGAAAGGGGCGTCGTAAAGGAACTAACACTTCATTTACACGTAACTAACTCCCTTACCCAACTCTGGTTCTAACGACCAAAGTTGGTTTTTCGAAAACCAACGCCTTTTAATTCCTTTTCCGATGTTTCCGGTAAAAACATCGGTGGCGACTCCAAAGAACCCTTCAAAACTAGCTTTTGGATTAGCCCGGTTATCGGACAATCCAAGAGCTCCTTTTTGAAAACCTCGCCCCTAGGTTCAGCCCGATTATCGGACAACCTAAAGGCGTTGTAACCACCAAAACGCGAAAATCAAGAGGGTCGAAACCATCGCGTCGCTCCGACCGCCTCTTTTTTTACGGCGGCGACAATGGGTATAAACCCCCCATCAGGCCGATAGTTGCAGTCCACTGTGCGTCGGACTGGATGAGTATAACCCCCCCCCCAATCAAGATGGTAACTGTGACTTACTGGTCTGGATCGTGTGCAGATCAGGCGCACTTCGTGTGCAAGTTGATGGGTATGAACTCCCCATCAGGCTGGTACAGTCCATTGCGTAGGACTGGTGGTGGTGGCGGCTTACTGCTCAGTCGCTCATGCGCTGATGCTGAGATGCGTTCTCTTGCTTTTTGATATTTGTTTTTTACTTTTCTGGAGTAGTCATCCGGTTTTTGTCGGGGATTATCTATTTTTTGGCTTTTCCTGATAGCCATCCAGCTTGTTGTTTGCTGGAGATTCTTTGTTTTTTATCCTTTGGTAGTGGTCATCCGACTTTGCTGGTTGTCGGGGATTCTTGATGAGTGCCCCTTAGGTAGGCAGCAATCCTCTAGGGATTTGTTGATCTTGGTGACGCCTCTTGAGTAGGCGGATATCCATTGAAAATTTGTTGATTTTGATGGTGCCTCTGAGCAGGCAGATACTCCATTGAGTTTCTGGTAATGCCTCTGAGTGAAGACTTTTGGCTGCATTTGTTTTTCCTCTGACTAGGCTGATATTCCCTTATGGGGATGCTAGCTCTTGCTTTTTAGGTCTCGCCTATGCGTAGGCAAATGATATTCTGAGGATGAATCTGAAGTTTTTCCTTTGCAGTAGGCTCACTGGGGATGTTCTTTGATTGATCCACCGGGGAATTGGTTGACTTCCCGGGGGTCAGATTTTGGTAGCCCTTTGGGGGAATGGAGTCTCAGCTCCTTAATTGATATGAGTGTGAACTGGATTTTGCGATGCTCTTATTCTGTTAGGGGAATGGAATTTTCGATTCCTTCTTTTTGTTGATTTTTCCTTTTTCTGAGGTGACCTACTTAGGGAGTTAGGATTTTTATTTGATTTCGCCTTTTTCCGCAATTTATCTCTTTTTTTCGCGATTTGAAATTTGGTTTTTTCGGGATAATGCATAAGTCTTTTTACTTTTTAGTCTCTTTTTATTACGCTGGCTTTTTCCTTCTGTTTTTTTGGGAGGTCCACTAGGGATGAAGTTTTCTTTCTTTGGTGATCCACCAGGGAATTAGTTGACTTCTTGGGGATCTAACTTTTCTTTTCTAGGGATGGAGTCTTGGCTCCTTGATTGATGTTGATGCGAGCTAAACTTGTGAAGCTCTTATTCCGCTGGGGGATGGGAATTTCTAATTCCTTTTTGTAGACTTTTGAGGATTTTTATTCGGTCTTTTCTGCCATGGCCTTCTTTTGGACATCCGATGGGCATGCAAGAGTTTTCTTCTATTTTCCTATTTTTGTTAAGCCCTTGTTGGTATGGAGATTGAACTCTTTTGACTGTTGATGATGATGATCTTTTGAAGCCTTTATTTTTCATTGGGAAATGTGGCGGAGATTTGGTTGAGTGTGCTCGATGACTCATGTGGTGGTAATGCTAAGCCGTGAGGATTATTTTTGTGTTGCCTCTGGAGTAGGCAAGGATCCGCTTGGGGATAACTAAGCCTTTCCGTCAGCTTTTTATGATGTCTTATGATTGTGCCCTCTTTTATTGGGTAGAAAAAATGATGACTGGAAGCTTCTTATTTCTTCTGAGCTTATTTGATGATGACAACTCGCTCTTCTTTCTTGAGGAAGAGCAATGTTTGAAGACTTCTTATATGCGCCTTTTTTTTTTGGGTAGAAGGATGGCGGTTGGAGCTTTAACTTCTGGAAGCTCTTATTTTGCTCTGAGTTGCTTTAATTATTGGTGGCAACTTGCTCTGCTTTCTTTGAGGGAGAGCATTATTTGGAGACCTGTTTTGAGTGCTTCCTATTTTACAATCACAAACATAGAGCTAGTCTCCTTATATGCATGAATGCTTTTCATCTTTTGTTATTTATCTTACGTAATTTTTATTTTTATTATTTTTTGTTTTTGATCTTGACAAAGTCGTTTTGTGAGACTCATTGTGCGTGGATGCCCTAAATGCAATCTATCCTTTTATTTGATGCATCTAGAGAAGTAACCAGCATTCTCATGCTGAATATGCTAATGGGCCCCTCTCTTTTATTCCTTTTTTTAGTTTAGCCCTATCTTTTGCCTAGACCGCCCTTTTGGGGTTTTTGGTCTAGCGAGCTGCCTTAATTTTTGCCTAGGATATCTTAGCGTGCTTTTTCCCCTTTCATGAATGCCCTAACTTTTGCCTAGACCGCCCTTTGCAGGTTTTCGATCTAGCATGCTCCCCTAACTTTTGCCTAAGAATCTCCTAGCAGGCATTATTCTTTTTATTTTCATTTTTTCTTTCTCTTCTTTTTTGAGAGATAGGACCCTATCATATGCATGCAATTTTCGCGATATGCATCCTACAATGCTATTTCAATTAATATTTCAAAAGGGTTAATCAAATGTGCTTTTAGTTCTAATAAGCTTCTGACGTTATGTGCTTTCGTTGACAGGATAGGTTGTACTTATTTTGCCATTTTGGATTTGCCATGACCAAAGAATGAATATGTTGATTGCAGAGCGACTTGCCATGTCAGTGCGCCCCTCCCTTTCCTTGGGGATGTCAATCCTCCTATTGATTATTATCTCCATATTTCCCTACTACTTACTAGAATGTCGTAGTGGTAAGGGTCAAGAGAAAAGAAGGAAGAAGATATTTAATTCAAGGGCTTGTGTTTTAGAAGTGTTTCATTTTGACAAAAAATGGTTTTTGTAAGCACAGCTAGCCAAGGTTGGTTAGAGTGTTTAGGCTAATTTAAACAACGTTTAGCCTAGGATGTTGTGTTTTGTTTTGTCCTAACTTTTGTCTAGTTTTCTTTTTTCTTGCTTTGGAAACCTAGCAGACTTTATTTTGTAACCCTAATTTTTTCCTAGGCTACCCTTTATGGTTGTTCGGGTTTCCTAGCGGGTTTACCCTAACTTTTGCGTAGGTGGGTTTCCTACCGGGTATCTTGCCCTCTCTTTTTGGCCTTTGGCTTCTATGGGCTTCTTTTGATTTTCTTTTCTCTTTGCACAATATTGGCGAAACACGACTTTATTATGATGAGTTGGAACCTTATTTTGTATTTCTAGTCAATCAGTGATGATGGATTTGACTTTTATTTTGGTCAATGGCGCAGTTTGATTACTTTGACGCATTTTGAAAATGTTTGCTTAAACATGGTTATTAATGAGGTTTAGAAATGAATAGCAAGAAGAGAAGCAGGTAATAAGAATGACATTCTTTGTAATTAATAGGGAAATATGTGTCTTACAATGCTCGGGGGTCGGGCTAGTCCCGAGGAGTAATCTCTAATAATCATTGGATTTATAACCCCTTCAGATTGGAAGGAGAACCCCTAATGGCTAAAGTTGCTCTTGACACTTGGACCCCTCCGTTTGGAAAAATCTGATTCGAGGTGCAGAGGGGAGACTTCCCTTTTCTCCATGCAGCTTGATCCTTTGTAGGGTCATGCTTCAAGGGATTATCTTTAAAATCTGGTGGCTCCCTTATTCTTTGAGAGTTTCTAATGAGCCCTTGGTTTGGGCGGTATCCAAATTTCTTCATCATGTGGGTCACCTTCATACTGTTGGGGAAGTCTTTTCATATTAGAAAAAGATATTTCAAAGGCCCTCTTCAGCCGCATCCATATAAGGTAGGGCAGACGACTTGCTGATCTGAATGTCATCTTTAGCTTGAACCGTGACTAGCTTGTCACCTACCGTGAATTTGTCTTTTTGGTGGAGCATCATGAATCCAAAGTCTACTCAATTTCCTTTTTGGATTATGTCTTTCTTCGATCTTTTTATTTTTTCTTTATTCGTGGGAGCATCATCTTACAGCTCCTTGGGGGAATAGATTCTTCCACTTCTAGTTGTGCCCCCCGATGCCGACTATGCTGGCGATATCCTCATTAATGGGCGGTGTTTTTGCGCATCTCCATGGTGCAGCCTTATCCGAGGCGTGAACAAATGTAGTGGCATCCTTGCCCCCTCCTCCTTATTAACTTGGATACCCAACAGTTGAGGCTTATTATCCTTCTTAGGCGATTCAACCGTTGGAGAGAACTTGACGACGAAAAGTTTGTTCTTCATCTTACTTCGATTCGTGGAAAGCACATCGACTAATCCTTTCTTTTTATTATCTTGTTGTTTATTAAAGTGAGAATGAATGCAATTTATGAATACAATAGACGGTTGAAGAGATGATAAAAACAAACAATTTTATTTATTTCATCTAGACAATGTACATTCCTCAATGCAATGTTTCGAATGACATTTTTTTTTTTAAAGCGGAGAAGCCTAAATGAACCTATAGGCGGGTTAGAATTTCTATTTAATTTCTTTTTTACTTCCCGTGCATGGCATGTGAATGCTCTATCCTCTTTTTGTGGTATTGAGGAATGTCCACTTCTTCGACTGTCTATTGTTAGATACATGTTATGAGGATGAAGTTTGGTGGATGCATGTATGCAAGTGTTTGTTTTTTCCTAAACATTATCATGTTTTATTTTCTAACATGATGTATGATAATGTTTGGGATTTGGTGTTTTTTTGTATGCGGATGAGGGCATGAAGAATGCCAGCCGCTTTCTAGAATGCAAAAAGATTTTTATTGTTTAAAATGAATGATTTATGAGATGGATATTCCTTAAGACAATAGCTTAGGTATCCTCCTTAAAGCTTACGCTTTGTGGGGTATCATACCCACCTTGGTGTAATGGTTCCTTCCCCATCACAGACTTGACAAGTATAATGGGGGTCACCATCACACCTTAGTACACTTGCCCCTTCCTTGTCGCGAAGGTCACAAATGTGTTCGGGGCCTCTTTCGCCATTGTCTTAGGGATATCTAGTGCTCCCTAGAATGAATGTATTTATGCATGCACCAGTACAAAAGGGCGGTAGATGTTCAAAGTGGCATAACTTTTGACTGAGATGTCCGATTTGGACGCACAACAAATCAAAACGAAGAGAAAAAGGTGAAGAATCAAGTTACAAATACCCAAAGGGGATTTAGCCCAGTAATTTTCTAAAAAAACACTTCTAAGACCCATTTTTTAGGGATTTATTAAAATGATGTGTATGCATACTTTCCTTATGCATTTATTTTCTCTTTTAGTTTTTTCACTTATGACATGATGCGATATGAATGATACGACTTTGTCAAAATTCTTTTTATAAATGTTTTGATTTTTTAATTATTATTTCTATATATATATATATATATTAGCTTTTTATCTTTTCTGTCGGATCTGCGTGACTACTTAGCTTACAAAGAACCTAAAGTCAGGCTAGCTAAAAGGCAGACTGTCCGAGATAAAATGGTTTATTGCAAAAGAATAATATTAGCGTCCCTTATCTCTTCTATCGAACTACGTAACTACTTAGCTTACAATGAACCTGAAATCAGACTAGCTAAAAGGCAGACTGTCCGAGATAAGGGTGTTTATTATGAAAAATATTTTTTTGGTTTTTCTGTTTTTATCTATTGTTTGGTTATGCTATCCAATCAAATGCAACAGACAAATGCACACACAATTCACTCATCCGCGATCAGGCGAGAAGTCGTTTTAATCACGAGGTAGGGTTTTCCTGCAGAAAAGTGCTTTGGCAGAGGTAGGTTCTAATTGTTCTCACCAAGGCTTAGGCCCCCAAGGTGCCCCCATTATAGGGTCCCCACTCTCCAACCTTCCGACCATGCTTAGCACTAAGGCCATAGTCAGTCTTTGTGCCAAAAGAGGAAGGTTATCACCTTGAGTGGTGGTTTCCGATCATACCGATGGGCACATGGCCCTCACTACGGCAAACTGTACCTACCACCCACTCCCTATGGATTTCTCACTTGCCCCCGGGTATAGAGGGAACTGTTGTGTGCAAAGGTTTGTGTACAGTTTTTATTTCAAACAATTGCGTAAAATAAACAAACAACAGTTATTAAAGTCAAGCAATTAAAGCATGTTATAATACAAGGTAGGGTAAAAACGAAATTTCCAACTTTATTTATTAAACCGGCCCATCACTAAATGGGATCAACTCTCTAGGCTTCCCCAGTGAAGTCGCCATCTGTCGCCGCCGTCAAAAAGAGGCGGTCGGAGCGACGCTATGGTTCCGACTTTCCATTTTTCGCATTTTTATGGGTGAGGTTACAACGCCTTTGGGTTGTCCGATAACCGGGCTGAACCTACGAGCGAGGTTTTCGAAAGGGTGTTCTTAGATCGTCCGATAACCGGGCTGACCTAAGAACAAGTTTGAAAGGGTTCTTATGGAGTCGCCACCGATGTTATTACCGAAAACATCGAAAAAGGAGAGAAAAGGCGTTGGTTTTTCGAAAACCAACTTTGGTCGCTAAAACCAGAGTTAGGTAAGGGAGTTAGTTACGTGTAAGGGAGGTATTAATTCCCTTACGACGCCCCTTTCGGTTCCCTATGATAGGCAAGTTATTTTATAAATAAACTTTTGAAAAGATGCTTTTACCCTTTTATTTGCGGAATTAAAACGATGACTACATGGCCCTAGTATCTATTACGCAATTTAATATAAGTAAAAAAGGCAGTAAAAGAGTGGGAGAGAGTGAAGAAACCTCCCGAGCAAGCTTTTGATTAATTCTCTTGAAAAATAGGGTGTGTTTTGGCAGCCCTTCACTCTTACAATGCCAAAATCGCTCTCAAAAACGCTATAAAAAGCTCTCTTAGACACTCAGAAACTCCAGAAATGCTTCGGAGGGGCTCTAGGAGAAGAATTTGGAGAAAGTGTAGAAGGGAAAGTGGAAGAACTGTGTGAAATGAAGGGGGGAGCACTCACTATTTATAGGGATTCGCGCCTGTCAGATCGAGACGGCAGTCTCGACTGGCAAGGTCGAGACGGCGGTCTCGCCATTCGGGACGACGGTCTCGACTTGAATCAATGGCGAGACAGCAGTCTCATTTGGCGAGACGACGGTCTCGACTTACCATTGGTCGAGATGGCGGTCCCGAAAAGCGAGACGGCGGTCCCGACCCCTGAAGGCGAAAATCCTTATTTTTGTACAGAAAATCCTTCCTACTCTAAATGGGGCCTAATAGTCTCTCCTAGTGACTTTTTAGGCTTCATCCATCTTTGAATTGAGGTCTTCTGCTCTTTATTTTGAGGCCGGACAAGATTTAGGGTCTACATGGGGGTAGTTGCACAAATGTGGCGAGTAAGAGGCTAGTGGAGAAGCTAGGATTGGAAACCACTATACGCCCTAGTCCTTATACTTTGCAGTGGTTGAGTGACGATGGAGAGTTAGTGGTGGATAAGCAAATGGTGATAGATTTTTCTGTAGGGAAATATATAGATGAGATTGTCTGTGATGTGGTCCCTATGGAAGCTAGTCACATGTTGTTAAGAAGACCATGGCAGTATGATAGGACGGTTAGTCATGATGGTCCTACTAACAAGTATTCTTTTGTGTATAAAGAGCAAAAGGTGCCCTTAACACCTTTATCACCTAGTGAGGTATGTAAAGACCAAATAAACATGAGGTTAAAAAGAGAACAAGAGAGAAAAGAGGATAGAAAAGAAGAGGGAGAGAAAAACTAAGAAAGAGGCAAGAAAAAGGAGAAGAGAGCTGAAAAATCCAAGAGTGGGAAAAACCTATTCTTGAGAGAAAAATATATTAGAAGAGTGGTGGTTGCCAAGAAACCTTTGTATTTACTAATACCTAATAATCTTTGTTTGTATTCTTTAGAAGTTGATTTGCCTTTAGGTGTGGAGCAATTACTCAAGGAGCATGAGGATATTTTTCCTCAAGACATTCCTCATGGCCTACCACCAAAGAGAGGAATTGAGCACAACATGGATCTAATTCCGGGAGCTTCCCTTCCTAATAGGCTAGCCTATAGGAGCAACCCGGAGGAGACCAAAGAGATCCAGAGGCAAGTGGAGAGCTTAATGGAGAAGGGATGGGTGCGAGAGAGCTTGAGTCCGTGTGTTATGTCGATCATCTCAGTGCCAAAGAAGGATGGAACATGGAGGATGTGCACTGACTGTCGGGCCATCAATAACATCGCCATAAGGTACCGACATCCAATCCCTAGACTTAATGACTTGCTTGATGAGATGCATGGTGCATGTTATTTTTCCAAAATTGATTTGAAAAGTGGTTATCACCAAATTAGGGTGTGGGAAGGGGATGAATGGAAAATTGCTTTCAAAACCAAATTTGGGTTGTATGAATGGCTAGTGATGCCTTTTGGGTTAACCAATGCACCGAGCACCTTTATGAGATTAATGAATCATGTGTTGAGGCAATTTATTGGTAAATTTGTTGTGTATTTTGATGATATACTGATTTATAGCTTGACATTTGATCCACACAAGAGGCACTTGAGAGAAGTGTTAGATGTTTTGAGAAAGGAAAAACTATATGCCAATAGGGACAAGTGCATTTTCTGTACCAATCAAATAGTGTTTATAGGGTTTGTAGTGAGTGCCAAGGGAGTGCAAGTAGATGAAGAGAAAGTAAAGGTCATAAGGGATTGGCCCACTCCTAAGAATGTTAGCGAGGTGAGGAGTTTTCATGGCTTGGAAAATTTCTATAGGAGGTTTGTCAAGGACTTTAGCACCATAACTTCCCCCATTGAATGAATTAGTGAAGAAAGATGTAGGTTATAGATGGGGTAAGGAGCAGCAAGAGGCTTTTGATAGTCTTAAGTATAAACTCACACATGCACCCATCTTGTCTTTGCCAAACTTTGAGAAATCTTTTGAGATAGAGTGTGATGCTTCTAATGTGGGCATAGGGGCTGTACTTTTGCAAGAGGGTCACCCTATATCATATTTTAGTGAAAAGTTGAAAAGGGCAGTGGGAAATTATTCCACATATGACAAGGAGTTGTATGCCCTAGTTAGAGCTTTGCAAACTTGGAAACATTACCTTCTACCTAAGGAGTTTGTAATCCATAGTGATCATGAATCCCTTAAGTACCTTAAGAGTCAAGGCAAGCTAAACAAGAGACATGCCAAATGGGTAGAATTTATTGAACAATTCCCTTATGTGATTAAGCATAAGCAAGGCAAAGCTAATGTTGTAGTCGATGCCTTATCTAGGAGACATGCATTACTTTCTATGATGGAAACTAGTTAGCTTGGGTTTGAACATGTGAAGGAATTGTATGTGGATGACCTTGATTTTGGTAAAATTTTTGTGAATTGTGAGAAAGGAGCTTTTAATGAATTCTATAGGCAAGATGGCTTTTTGTTTAAAGGAACTAGATTGTGTGTGCTTAAGAGTTCGTTAAGAGAATTATTCATTAAGGAAGCTCATGAAGGGGGGTTAATGGGGCACTTTGGGGTGCAAAAGACTTTGGATGTGTTGAAAGTGCATTTTTATTGGCCCCGTATGAAACATGACGTGCATGCTTATTGTGATAAATGTTTAACTTGTAAGCAAGCTAAATCAAAGTCCATACATCATGGTTTGTACACTCCGTTGCCTATCCCTAACTCACCTTGGACCGACATTTCCATGGATTTTGTGTTGGGTCTTTCGAGGTCCAAGGGAGGAAAAAATTATGTTTTTGTTGTGGTTGACAAATTTTCCAAGTGTTGTGGCACACTTTATTCCATGCCATAAGAGTGACGATGCAAGTCATGTGGCCAATTTGTTCTTCAAGGAAGTGGTGCGTCTTCATGGCATTCCAAGGAGCATTGTGTTGGATCGTGATGTCAAGTTTGTGAGCCATTTTTGGAGGGTATTATGGGGTAATCTAGGAATCAAGCTACTTTTCTCTACAACTTGTCATCCGCAAACGGATGGTCAAACCGAAGTGGTAAACTGAACTTTATCTTAACTCCTTAGATGCTTTGTTAGGAAAATTTTGAAAATTTGGGTGGAGTGGATACCTCATGTGGAATTTCCTTATAATAGGGTAGTTCATTCTACTACTTGTATGTCCCCATTTGAGGTAGTCTATGGTTTCAATCCTTTAACTCCTCTAGATTTACTGTCTTTGCCTAATACTAATTCTATGACTAACAAAGATGGTCTTGCCAAAGCTTCTTTTTGTTAGGAAATTGCATTCGGAGGTGAGGGCCAACATTGAGAAGAGGATGGAACAAGTGGCCAACAAATCCAATCAAGGAAGGAAGAAGATGAATCTTAAACCGGGCAATTGGGTTTGGGTTCACTTGAGGAAAGAGAGGTTTCCCTCACAAAGGAAATCTAAACTCTTACCTAGAGGAGATGGTCCATTTCAAGTTCTGAAGAGGATTAATGATAATGCTTATGTTATTGATTTGCCTAACCATTATGGAGTTAGTTCTAGCTTTAATGTTAGTGATTTATCTCCTTTTGATGTAGGTAACAATTTGAGGATAAATTCTCTGCAATAAGGAGGGATTGATAGAGGACTATCCCTAGATCCTATACAAGAAGAGCTTGAAGAGGAGCCAATGCAATTCAAGGGACCTATGACAAGGTCCCGGAGCCGAAGCTTAGAAGATCACATCTTCAAACGGATCATGATGCTCCAAGGCACTGTAAACATGGAAAACATAAATATGAAGACATGGAGTTATTTATTTGAAGAAAGGCCTGGAACCTTTCGCTGAGCGAGCATTTGTATTTTTGTGAGACTGCATTTATTTTTATTTCGCGTGACTAATTTGTATTTTGCAAGGCTGCACTTTTTTTTCTTTTTCTTTTTCTTTTTTGCGAAAATAGAGGCAGTAAGCCTAAAAACGTAGCTCACTTATTATGTAGAGGAAAATCTAAATTGAGGAGGCAGTTTTTCGATTTTGAGAAATTAATGAAATTTCAAGTTTGAGAAGAGAGGATTCTCTTGGTTCTTAGCATATAACTCGATTCTTATCAAAGTTTCCAACTTTGTGGCGAATCTTCCTTGACTTATTAGTTGTCCGTGACTGTGGCATCTTCCCCATTCTTGACTTTTCCGTTTTCTTCTTTGATTTCCCTATGTCTACTTGATTGTCATTGTTTGTGGTTGAACGTAGCTCCAGAAATGATCAAAACCCCTTTTCCTGGATAAGATCGTATCACTCCAGGTATGCAGTGGACGTCACCAAAGGAATTTGATGCCTTACTTCAATGGCCTGGGGATAGTCCTTATTTTCAAAGAGGGGGTGAAGGTGCAGCTGGTGCACAGGGAACACAAGAAGAAGAGGAGGAATCACAAGAAGAAGATGAAGAAGAAGGAAGTAAAGAAGAAGATTAAGAGGGAGAAAATTTTATTTTTAAGTGATTTTTGTTATTTTAGTGTGTTTAAGTGATTTGGTGAATTTGATGTTTTAAGTTTTTTTTTAATTTGTTTTGTTTTGAATATTCTGAATTGACATTTAATGTGATAAATGTTTAAACTGATGTGATTAAATTGTTGTCCCATACAATTTGAACTAGAGATTATGAAATTATTGTTTATTGTCCAATTCAAATCTGGAACTTGAAGAAAACCATTTTGATGGTTCCAAAAACAAGTGATTTTGGGATATTGTGTATGATAGTGAAAAAGGAATTGACGGGGAGAAGTAGGAATTAACTGAATCAGAGAAGCTAGCCAAAAACCCAAGCGAGAAGTGAACCAAAAACAGATAAATTGAGTGTCAACACTTTGTGATGATAACTGATATTGATTGATTCTTTGATGTGATTGCGTGTTAGTAAGACTTGAAAATGATAAAGGCATTTTTTTTCTCTGTAGTAGATATAACCCAGAGCCAAATAGCCAACCCTGCATGAATTATAGGACATCCATTTGAACCCCTTCCGAGCCAAAAACAATATTGTTTCTTAAACAGAACCCTGAGCCTAAAAACTATTTATCTACCTTCCTATATTTGAGAAAGGAAATGAGTATGAATGTTTTTATTTTTCCTATTGTTGGGTATTGTTATCGTTGTTCTACAAGTATTATTGGGGTGTTATTCTAAAAAAAAAAAGCAAAGGAAAAGCAAAGCTTAAAAATTGTGGCAAAGCCAGAAAGGATAAATGCAAAAACATGAGAAAAGAAAAAAAAAAGTTCAAGGGGGGGATAATAACTTGTGAGATTATTAACTCACTATCACTATGTTAGGGACAAAAGCATAAAGTTTGAAACCTGACTTGAGGAAATGTTAAACAGGAATCATTCATATGAGTTGAATTTCTCAAATACTTTTGTATATCCCAGAAAAACCAATGATTCTTTCTCATCCCAGCCCCATTACAAGCCTCAAAAGACCTTTTGATTTAAGTCTCGCTTAACAAATGTTGATTGCTTGAAGATGATTATCAATATTGGATTGTCTAAATGAAGTGATTGAATGAGATAAACACTTACCTGTGAGAGTTAGAGATGATTATATATCACTTTATTTGAGAGATCATGCTTCTCTGAGGATAGTTGAGGACTAATTATTCTTTGTTAGTTTTTGTAACTTGAATGCTTATGTATTCTATTTTCATTTGGAGTTGTGAGCATCACATCTAAAAAATTTTATGTTGTGGTTCTGGAAGAGAAAGTGATAATAGGCGATGGTTTTGTTTTGGAAAAATTACTTTGTTTGGGACAAGGAAGATTCTAGGTTGGGAGGAGTTGTTAAGTAGTAAAAAGTTGTTATAATTATGCCTTGAATTGTTATGAAATCACTTAAATTATGTTAAATCTAATATATTTTTCTCCCAATATAGGATGAATTCGAGAATACCTTGATACAAGAGTAAGGAGCATAATTGTTAGCATAATTGGAGTAAAACTGGAAGAAGGAAGAAGATTTTCAGCATAGAAGTCGCTCGAGCGAGATGGACTCTCGCTTGAGCGAATATCAGTTATTATTCTCTGGAAGTCAGTCGCTCAAACGCAAGAAAATTCGCTTGAGTGAATGTTAATTATTCTTCTCTGGAGTTCACTCGCTCAAGCGAGCATTTTGTCGCTTGAGCAAAAATAGGAAACTTTTGCTTGAGCGAAAGTTGTTGCTTGAGCGAAAGACGTGGGGCCCAATTTTTCCTATAAAAAGATAAGATGTATTTTGATAAAAGAAAGTGGTTTTGGGGAGAAGAGGTGCGACTACTGCTAGGGTTTCGTCCAATCTTCATCAATTCTTCACTTCTTCCTCATTTGGAGCATTGTAATGGCCAACATGAGTGACTAACTTCATTCTCTTCGGATTTGGTGCATTTCCTTTGAACTCTTTTGTATCATGGTGATATTTTGAGATATTAATCTATGTTTTGATGTTGTTATTCTTATCCTTTGTACTTTAGAATGATTTATTCTTGATGTTTGGGATATGATTGGAAAATATATATTGAACCCTAGATCATTGTAAAAATATTTGTTACGTTAATTACCAAGAATGGAATGAATGTATCAATTACTTAACACCCTAAACCTAATGCTGGAAAATATCTTAATTGTGTGAGGAATCAACATTTATTAGGTTTTCTTATGAATTTCATGTGTGAGGAATCAACATGGATGATTTGAGTAGGTGACATCAATATTGTTAGGTTAATTAATGTTCTTAATTGACATAGTCATTACAAAAGAGGGATAAGGAAGGAAATCAATCCTAAGTGCCTTTAATTGATCTTTTCTCAACAATTTACAGTTCTTTGTCATTTAATTTCAATTCAACTCTTGTTGCAAAACCCAATTTGTTTTAATCCACTTAGTAAGTATATAATTGGGAATTTCCATTGAAATCGTTCCTCGTAGGATTGACTTTTATTTCATTGAAATACTATATTGCGATTGATAATTTTGGTACGCTTGCCAATAATTCAACACATATATTAGTAAACTATGCAAATGTTAGACTCATGATTCTAAGTAGAGTTTTTAAGATGTAGATTTTAAAACATGAATAAGGTTTGTATACTCGTATGACCCTGAGTAAAGAAGATGTAGGTTTTGATAACTCATATACTTAAGTAAGGTATGTATAACTCGTGTGATCCCGAGTAAAGTAGATGCAAGTTTTGATAACCCGTATACCTGAATAAGATATGCATAACTCTTGCAATCCCAAGTAAGGTAGATGTAGATTTTGATAACTCATATACTTGGGTAAGGTATGTATAACTCGTGTAAGTTCAAGTAAGTTAAATATAACTCGTATGATCCTGAGTAAGGTACATGTAGGTTTTGATAACTCATATACCTGGGTAAGGTATGTATAACTCATGTGACTTCAAGTAAGTTAAATATAACTTGTATGATCCCGAGTAAGGTACATGTAGGTTTTGATAACTCATATACCTGAGTAAGGTATGTATAACTCATATACCTGAGTAAGGTATGTGACCCCGAATAAAGTAGATGCAAGTTTTGATAACTCATACCGGAGTAAAGTATGTATAAATGTGTAACTTAGACTAAGATATATATAACTTATATGATCCCAAGTAAAGCAAATGTAGATTTTGATAACTCATATACCTAAGTAAGGTATATATAACCCATGTGACATCAAGTAAGATAGATGCAGGTTTTAATAACTCGTATATCGGGTAAGTATGTATAACTTGTGTAACCCTAAGTAAGGTATAATTTTTATACTCGTATGACCTCAAGTAAGGTACCACTTTTATTCTCATGTTACCTTGAGTAAGTTAAAATTTTTATACTCGTGTAACCTCAAGTAAGGTACAACTTTTAACTCATGTTACCATGAGTAAGGTTTAAATTTTATAGTCTTGTATTCCCAAGTAAGACACCATTTTTATACTCGTGTACTAAGTAAGGTACACCTTTTATACTCATGTTACCTTGACTAAGATAGTATTTTTTTTATACTTGTTACTCTGAGTGGAACATCATTTTTATACTTGTTTTACCCCGAGTAAGGTTATATTACATTTTTATACTCGTGTGACCCGAGTAAGGTTTATATTACATTTTTATACTCATGACCCCAAGTAAAATACAACTTTTATACTCATGTTACCCTAAGTAAGGTATAAGTTTTATAAGTTATACAACTCTGAGTTGTTGCAAATGAAGTGTGTAAGAGAACTAGATTGGATGGGTTCCTCGATTATATCTTTGACTCATTGGCATTAGTCAGTAGTATGCTCGTAATTCTAATGAAAATGATAGTACTCGATGGTATCAACATGATCTGACGAAGATGGTAGAGTTGGTGGTGCACACACTAATTCAAGTTTGAAAGCTCTTGCAAGATGTGTTTTACTAGCATTCAGAGGTGTGTAATGTTCATACTTAACTATCCTAGGTTTTCTGGAGGATTGGGCCAAGTACGTCTGAGGAGAGGTGTCCTTTCTTTTAAATCTGGCAATATTGTCCTCCATGCGGATCTAATTGGTTGTTCAAGCATGTAGTTCATTGAGATTTCTTGTTAGATAGGTGAAACAACTATCGATTAAGGGTTTGGGTTGTAAAGTGACTTGTATTGTGTAAGGCAATAATGGGGTGCAAATATGGTATAGAATTTGATACTTTGGTGAATTGTTCCCTAAAACTACAAAGGGATTCACCCTCACCCTGTTTCACACTTTTTAAAGCCACCAAAGTTGCTTCGTGCATATATCTAGTTTCAAACCTAACTCAAAATCTTTTTGCTAATGTGTAGTATGAATTGATAGAGTTACATGGTAAAGAATTGTACCATCATGGTAGGAAAAACTTGACACAAAATTGCTCTGTTATTAGTATACAAATTTAACTATGCTTTATACATTACTAAATGTTCTTCTTTAACATGAATGGGTGATCATTATCCTCCTTGCAAATTTTGATTTTTCATGTATGTTGGAAGTGTGTATGTTGAAGTCGAGGTGAGACTTCTAGTGTAGGTTCTCTTGGAGATGGGAGTTGAACATTTGCTTTCTTAGTGTGCTCGCGCCTGACATTCTCTCTCGAGTGACTCCTTCTTACTTGACTTGGTGGCTTGCCATTTTGCCCCAAAGGGTTTTTTGACCTATGTTCGGGTTGACTCTTGGCTTTCTTCGAGTTTCAGATCATTGAGTGTGTTTTGATGGTTGGTGCTAATGATTGTTGAGTTCGCGCTTGACCTGTTGCGGTATCTTCCAACTTCATGTTCAACCTAGTCATCCGGAGTTGTTTGATAAGGAGCTTTAACTAGTTTCATCAAGTTTGGAGAGTGTTGGATTTGGAAGATTTTAATGTCATTTTGTTATTGCAAATTATTTATCTCCTTATGATTTCTTTATTGGCATTCATCCATATGTTTTTTAGGTTGTTAAGAACAGTTGTGGTGTCCATATCGTTGTTTGAATTTGATATTGTCTGGCTTCAAGTTAAGACCATGAATGGAAGAGATCGTGGGGATTGTTTTACTAAATCTCACGATGAATGTCAAATGTTCTTATTAGATTGGTAAAGGTAGTCAAAAAGGTGTGAGGTTGGACTGAGGAGATCTGTAAATCAGATTTTGAGTTGTGACTTCAAGATGACTGAAAGTAATTTCTTTTGAAAAGCTCAGAGGCTCACCTGCAAAATGCATTCTGAAATTCAAGTCAGCTTTTAGACAAGAGAGTAGTATATTTGTGAATGAATAATAATGTGAGATTTACTTTTTGACTGAGTATATTTATATAAGACCTAGAAGATAAGAATAACTCAAAAGATAATAACTAATATAAGATATTATACAAAATAATAACAAATAAAAGATAATTA
Organism: Sphenostylis stenocarpa; assembly: GCA_963425845.1. NCBI lineage: Eukaryota > Viridiplantae > Streptophyta > Magnoliopsida > Fabales > Fabaceae > Sphenostylis > Sphenostylis stenocarpa. Next base: position 33,606,605 of record OY731400.1, on the reverse strand, counting down.
ACAAGATAATTAATATAAAGTAGCTTTAATGAATTTGAGTCGAGTAGGTACACACACCAATTTGGCATAGTAACATTCTTTTCTCCTTTATGCATGCAAAACCATTGGATTAATCTAATTGTTCACGTCAAATACTTTCAGATTTGGTGGGGATGGTGTACTTGTTGTCACGATCTAAAATTATTAAATTCAAGTTTTTGGTCAATTATATATATGATTGGTTTTATAAAATAAAAATCATATGTACTAACTCTTTTAGTTAAAAAGAATATCAAAACTGTAACTAAAAATTAAATATTTTGTGTGATACAGGAAAAAGTGTAATTATAAATTTAACAATATAGAATTGGTTTTCCTTTTCCACCTAAATGTCTAATCTATCTTATTTATGAGTAACATAACTTACTTTAAATTATCTTACTGTTCTTACTGAACTAGTGGAGATTGACAAGAGAACGTGAGAAAATTGGTGGACCATATTTCGAGTTGCAACTTAGAGAATGTTGAACATAACTTCCTTTAGAAATAGTAGAGACTTACTTGCAAAAGGCACTTTGACGCTCAAGTCAACTTTTAGAAAAGAGAGTACTATATTTGAGAATGAGTGATGAGGTAATATTTACTCCCTAGTTGACTCATTATATAAAACCCAAAAAGATAATAACCTAAAAGATAATAGTTGATATAAGATATTATAAAAATAATAACAAATAAAAGATAATTAATAAGATAATATGTAACAAGATAATTAAATAAATAAAGTGAACTTTATGGAATTTGGTCGAGTAAGTACACAAGTCTATTCTCGGTTAGATCAAGATGTATTTGTGAGATTTACTTAGTAGAGCCTATATATTTGTCATGCAAAGATAATTGGTCGAAAACATTAAGAAAAGGAGAGAGGAACTCGGTAGTGCTCCCATCAGCCCTTGAGATCGTCCTATGAAGACTAGAAACCTCGAGTGATACTTTGAGAAGAGAATTCCCCCTCCCTTGAGCTAAAACAAAACTTTGTCGCTTTGTAAAATGATTTACATTTGTCATATGCATTTACTGTGATTATGAAGTTACAAATCGTTTTGTTCATAAACTGTGCAACTATTAGTAAATTATGCAAATGTTAAACTCATGACTGGTTATAGTTTTTAAGATATAGGTTTTAATAACTCATACCTGAGTGAGATATGTATAACTCGTACAACTTCAAATAAGGTAAATGTATATTTTGATAACTTGTATATTTGAGTAAGGTATGTATAACTCGTGTAACCCCAAGTAAGGTAGATGCAGTTTTTTATAACTCATATACCTAAGTAAGGTATGTGTAATCGTGTGATCTCAAGTAAGGTATATGCAGATTTTGATAACTCGTATACTTGAGTAAGGTATGTATAACTCATGTGAACCTGAATAAGGTATAAATTTCATAACTCGTGTGACTCCAAATAAGGTATAACTTTTATAACTAGGGTGACCCTAGTAAGGTATAATTTTTTATGCTCATGTGACCCCGAGTAAGATATAACTTTTATATTCGTTTGACCTTGAGGAAAGTAGAACTTTTTTATACTTGTGCGATCCTGAGTAAGGTACAACTTTTATACTCATGTGATTCCTAAGGTATAATTGTTTATACTCGTTTGACCTCAAGTAAGGTGTAACTTTTATACTCATGTGATCCAGAGTAAAGTACGATTTCTATATTCGTGTAACCTCAAGTAAGGTACAACTTTTGATACTCCTATAACCACAAGTAAGGTACAACTTTTATACTCGTGTGACCCCAAGTAAGGTGTAATACCTCGAGTAAGGTATAAAGTTTTATACCCCTGAGTTCCTCGATTATATATTTGACTCGTTGGCATTAGTCAGTAATATGCTTATAATTCTAATGAAAATGTTAGTACTTTGTAGTATCAATATGAGTCGAAAATGGTAGAGGTGGTGGTGCATGCAACAATTTTAGTTTAAGGAGTGTATAGTTCAAACTTGGCTACCTTAGGTTTTCTAGAGGCTTGGGCTAAAAATGACCACTTGTGGTAACTTTATTATCTTTAAACATGGTATTGTTATCCTCCATGCAGATATACTTAGCTTCTCAGACACACAACTTGTTAAGAGATAATGGTGGAAAAGAGAAACAACTATTAATAAAAGGCTTTGATTGTAAAGCAACTTGTATTTGCATGTAGGACAACAACTAGATTCAAGTTTGGTATTGAATTTGACACCTTTATGAATCGCTCTATGAAACTGTAAAGGGATTCACCCTTGTCCTGTTTCACAATTTCCAATGCCATAGATGTGGCCTCATGCATGTTGTTAACATCATAGGGTCGGTCCATGTAACGTGGTGGGAAAAACTTGGCATAAGACTGTTCCATTGTTTGTATACAAATTTACTTGTGCTTTGTAAATTATCAAATGCTCCTTTAGATCTATTGAACTATCGTATTTTTCCAACATAAGCAGTTCCCAATTGGTTTATAGAGGAGTTTCCATAATTCCTTGAATAAATGGATGATCGCTATCCCCTTTATATATTTTGATTTTTTTGTATGTTGTTGTGAGTTTGTTTGATGATTTTGATGTGGGGCTTTAATGGTTGCTTCGTTAGTATGCTCTCAACTAGCATTCTCCCTGAAACAACTCCTTACGATTTGACTTGGTGGCTTCATATTATGTTTGGAGGGATTTCTCAATCTATGTTTGAGTTAAATTTTTTCCTTCGATTTTGATTTTCAGATTGTTGTATGTGTTTTGTTGGTCGGTGCTAACAATTGATGGGTTTGCGTATGACACGATCTGGCAGTATCCTCTAGCTGAAATTTGACCTACTTGATTGAGATTGTTTAGTGAGAACCTTCAATTTTCTTCGTAGTGTTTGGAGCTCAACCTGATGGTATTTCCTAACCAACTCCAAAATTTCAACCACTTTTTACTAAATTTGCATGAGTTTAGCATCGTTTTGTTGTTATAAACTTTTTATTTCTTCATGAATTTTTTGTTAACATTTGTCCATATGTTTCTTGAGACTGTTGATAATGGTTGTAATTCATTTCGCCTTTTGAATTTGAAACCATCTAACTTCGAGTTAAGACCATGGGATGAAAGAAATCATGGGGATCATTTTATCAAAGTTTCATGGTGGGCGCCAAATGTTCTTACCAGACTAGTAGAAATTAACAAGAAGATGTGAGAAGAATGATGGACTAGTAAGAAATACTTGATACATATTCCTCCTTTTGTCTTCAATTTTAAAAGCTTTTAAGTGTAAAAGTGTTTTAAAATACAATTTAGTCCTCTTAACATTAAGAATTTGGTTGCCTTTGAGGGGTTTCACAAAAGGTTGTACAATAAAGAAAAAGGCTTTACAATTTTATTTTATTTTTTAAGAAAACTTGTGTGTTATGTATGTATAAAGTAATAAGTAAGAATAAATGTAAATCAATGAGAAAAATAGGTAGAAACAATTAAGCTTATATTGCTTCACCCCAATATTATGTTTCATCTAATTCTCCTCTTATAATGGTTCCACTAATTAAACTTGTTATCACAAAGTATTATTTCTCAATACTTTTAGAATACAATTATTTGTATCATTTCTAACAAATATTGAATATTCCTCTTAAATTTTCATATGCACAAGTTTTTTTTTTTTTTTTCACTAAGCCACTCATGACTTTAACACACAATAAATTGTTTCCCGAGGTTTTATGAGCAGATTCAACAATACTCTACATAATGAATATTGGTTAAACACTTAATATGAGTATAATTAGAAACATATACTATGTTATCAAATAAGTAAGTTAGAATTATATTTTCTCATTAGTATGTTCTTTTTCTATCTATTCATTTGTCAAACCATTCTTCTTCTTCTTTTTTTCCCTTTTGAGTCTTTGTCTTTTAAAGTTTCATTAAAGTATGTATTATGAGATTTATTGTTGGGTATGATAGTTAAAACATACTTTACAATTTTTCATGTTTTGTATTTTGGGAGAAAAGAGAGAAATAATAAAATTATGGCAATAATTTTTTCTTATATAAACATGACTCATCTACAATGATCTCATTTGTCTCTTGTTGAGTTAATTTTTTTAATTGTAAAAAAAAATTAAATGACACTAAGCATAACTAATATCATATTTAGATAAATACAATAACATCTTTATTAAAGTAAATTGTTTGTATTCTATGCATAAAAATGTTCTAAATGTTCTTAATAAGAGTGTCAAAATAGACTTAATTCGATGGATCGATTCAAAAAATCAGAAATAGGTCAAGTTACATAAAAAAAAAGTTGTCTAAATTGAATTAGACTTATTTTTATCCGCCCTATTTGGGTCATAACTTACATGAGTTTAGATCAAGCTAACCCATAAACTTATAGGCTGACCTATTTTATAAAATAATAATTATTTTAAATAAAATAAAAGTAATATTATTTTATTAAAATATATATATATATATATATATATATATATATATTATAAATTAATTTTACAAGAGATTTACTTATTTTAAGAATAAATATAATAATAAATTTCTAACAACTACTTATTTCAATATCTAATTATTAATATTAATTATTATTTTAAATTAATAAATTACTAAAAGATAAATAATGATAACTTTTTATTTTTAAATTAAATAGATGTATTCTTTTATAATTTATATATTAAATAATTATATCTTAAATAAAAATTAATTTTATTAATAAAATTTAAATTTTAAAAATATTTTTTTATTTTTAATTTCAATATTTTTTAATTAATTAATTTACTATAAATATGTTTTTTTTTTTAATTTCAATCAGGCCAAAATTATCCTGTTAGTCTATTAGTCTAATATAAGATTAGACTAAATTAAAAATTTTTGTTTGTTTTAAAATATAAATCAGACTACACCATCAATTTTTTTACTTAACTCATAATTGAGTAAAACTAGATTAAAACTAGATTAGGAAGTGCATTTTACTATATCTAATTTTCAATATTAGTTTTAATAATAACTTTAAATGATAATATGTTAGATATTAGATATGACGATATAAATGTGTGTTATATATTAATTAAATTGATTACAATAATATATTTAAAAAAATCATGAATGTTGTATTTATTTCACTCAAATATATAAATTATTATTTTATCAAGAATATTATATTTTGTAATTAATAAATCATCCAACAATGAACAATGGATCATCATGCTATAATAATATTTCTTTTTATATCATAAAAAAACAATAAATTTTGTTGATAATATATATATATATATATATATATATATATATATATATATATATATATATATATATATATATATATATATATATATATGCGCGCGCGCACGAGAGTGATACAACTAACATATGTTTGGTAGTTAGTAACATGAAGAAAACATTTTCTAAATGAGTAGATGAAAAAGAAAGAAAACTCTCAAAAGAAAATTATTCTCCCTTTTGACGATAAGAATTGACGAGACCACACAATAGTGCATAATTAAAAAAAAAAAAGTATTCTTATACTATATTGCCCCTAAACTCTACCCCTCATTATATCGTCCTAATTGGTAGGGCATTAAATGGAAGCCACCGAAACAGAACGTGTACCAATCCATTATAGTCAACTAATGCCTGTGGATGATTAATCCCATCATGACCCATCCTTTCTTACCCTTTATGCCAAAACCAAAATCCAAACGTAAAAGCAACACCGTTTTTCTTTTAACGCAACAGCTCCTCTTCTCTTCCCTTCTCTCGTTTCTCTGATGCATCGACTCACGCAACAGCACACTTTTCTTTACCCTCTCTGTCTTTCACCATAATCATATCATGCTCATTCCACCACTCCCAACAAACAAAACGACACCGTGTCAATAGGTGGAACATCCTCAAACCAAATATACCACCATTCCTCACTTCTCTCTGCAAATTCTAATTTTTTCCATCCTTCAAAACGGAACTAAACCTTATCACAATACATCAAACACTTTATTGCAAATCACGTTTTGCTTCTCATCTTCCTCCTTTCTATAAATACCATTTTCATTTCAATTAAATCACTTTTTCCCATTATTTCCGATTATTGCATCTTTTTTCTTGTTCCCTTCATTTATTTTTTCAAAAATTAATACCATGAGAGGACGGGAAGATCAACAATCAAGGGTTTTCTGCGAGCTGTCGGCTCTGGTCTTCAACCTCCTGCGCTCCCCGCCGCTCGTGCCGGAGCCTCCGACCAGACGCTCGCCGCTCGTGCCGGAGCCTCCCACCAGGCGCTCGCCGCAGGGGGCTCAGATAACACCGGCGGGGTTCGCTTCTCTTCTTCTGGGGATTTCGGTGGCTCTCATGCTCTGCGGATCGGTGACTTTTTTCATCGGGTTTATGCTGATGCCGTGGGTTCTAGGATTCGTGATGGTGTTCTACGTCGCTGCTGTCGTTTCCGCTCTCTCCGTTCTGGGGCGTTCCATTCTCTGTTTCGTCTTGCCGCGTAAAGATCTTTCTGGTAAGAAACATTAACATGTGTTTATTTTTTATCTGCTCCAGAAATTTAAATTTCGTTTTGTTTGTTAATCTATTATCGCTAGAATCAGAAGGAAATCGATGATAGATATTGCAATTATTCTGGATATATGTCTGTTTACTTACCTGTTTATCTGTCTGATATCTTTTGTTTGTGTTGTAGTCTGTGAGGACCAAGAGGAAGTTTCCCTGTTAGTTTTTGTGTTCTTTTCCCTTTTACCCCTCGAATTTTCAGAGTTTTCCGCCTTTACAGTCGAATTTGGAGGAATAATAGTGCGTTTTTTGAGGGCTAGCCCAATTGGTTGTTGATGTTTGAAATGTTGAAAAATGGTTGCTTTTGCTCTACCTCTATTTAATGAGTTATAGAATTTAATCCTAAAACCTTGCATAAACTACTGAAACTCCTATTATTAGGCTAATTTTGGCAGGTTACCTCTAAGGTTCATTGTTCGGAAGGCTTGCTAGTTTCATCGACTTTGGCTGAGGAATTTTTTTTTTTTTTTTTTTTAATATTGTAGAATGAAATTATGAAAAGAAAAACAATTATTTTCCAAAAAATTGAGACAAGCGTTCCTAAACATGACATTTTAAAAATCAGAATTTAATTGAATATTGGGTGCAGAGATATATGCATAAAAAAGTGCATTACAAACTCTTCACAAGATCATCAATTAATAAACTTCTCGTGCCCAGCACATCTCTTCTCAAGCTTAGCATTTGTTTGTATGGTTTTCTGTACATGCACCTGCTCTTTATGCATTTAGATTTGCTTGAATTTTGGGATAGTGTAGTGCGAAAGATATTAAGGAAATTGTTTTTTAATTATTTTTTTCATATCTGGATTGTTTTGTTCTTATGATTTCTGGTTTGGTCTTTGGCAGTGTTGTTTTCCTCCTCACCTCTGGATTGTTTGAGCTTTTGTCAGTTTTAAACTTATAAGTAATAAATTCACTGGAAAATTGTTACACTTGTGCCTTAATGGTCCATTTTGTTAAAGATTCAGGATAAGATTTTTCAACTTTACTTATTGAGTCCCTTATAACCACCAGAGCTCTTGGGGAATTGATAATAGTCATATCACGGATAGATAGGCTGCAATTCAGTATCATGTAGATACTGAATTTGCTATTACCACAAAGGACCAGGATGTCGCAAACCAGCTGTTTGACAATAAAGCTTTGTGGTAAAGTCTTTGTTCATTCATTATTGTAGGTTATTGTAATCTTCTTTTTGAAACAAATTCATAATAATTCATACTTCATTGAAAAATTTAGGTTCAAATTCTATTGGGAGCTCCTAGTAGTGTGAAAATTATGAAAATAAGATAGACTGTCTTGGTGTATGGCCTTTGAATAATCCATTAGAAGAAATGTTACATTATTTTTCAATCAAGGGTTGAATCTGCAGAATCGGTTTTGTTTTACAACAGTCAAGAGTATCATATAAAATACAACATCCGCTGGTTTTGGACATTCTTGTTAGTAAATGATTGAAGTTTGTATATTAATGTTATTTGAGGCTGGATAAGTATCAATTCTGCCTTTCTCTGATTAGGTAGGGAAGTTCTGCCGTTGCTTGACTTTGATACATAATTCATATAAACTACAGTTAAAAGCTTCCAAATTGATAAGCAAATTCCACTTTATTGTTTAGAAGCTTTGCTCAAATATCATTTGTGTGGTGTACATCTTATAAATTGCTATATTAGCCCCATATGGAGTTCAACATTTCTGTTGTTTGTTTTGACTCAACAGCGCAGTTTATGTCTTTGATTGTATCACGCTTTTTGGTTGGATCACGAGCCTAAGAGCTTCATTACAATTTTTGCTGTTTCAGAGTGGAAACTTATGTGAAAAGATAAATAATGGAGTTGACCAGTGCGATACTGGTTTTGGGCCTGCAGGCTCTTGCAGCCCATAGAACAACGAAGATTACCGAACTTCTCTCACTAAAAGCAGGAGTGTTGAATATCAAGCTTTTGTGAAAAGTACTAAAGTTTGTGGCTATGGCTTCTCTTTTAATTACAATTAGCCAACTTCTGAAGAATCAAGAAATGGGGACCTTTCCAGCTAATGTCTATAACTGTCAATTGTTTTATTTATCTGTATTATGACTTTTGTAAATTTTGAAGTATATAGGCTTCTGAAATTCCTCTCTTTTTTTCATTTCCAAGCATGGTATATGTACTGTAATGAAAGGGAAAGTATGATTGATGACTCAGGAGAAGAAAGTTGTCTTATTAACAAGTTTTTTACCCAACTAAATGATATTTTGATAATTTATTTATTATATATAACTGTTCTACAATTTTTTATAATAATAAAATCTTGTATAAAATAATAATAAAGATAAAATCGATATAAGATAAAGTGATAAAAAGAAGGAAAAGAAAGGAAAAAACGCAGGATATTTTCTGTTTGTTTGATTAGGTCGAAAATCGAAATGGAGGAAAATGAATAATAATATGATAAACAACTGAAGTTCTACACGTGATGGGACAAGAGAAATGTGGTAAAATGTAAGTGTCTTATACATATAAAATTGTACTTTTGGCGTCTTTTAAAAGCTATATCTCAGTTTTCTTTGCATAAAAAAGGTTTTTCTTTGCGAAGGCCAGACCCACACGGTTTTAATCACCCATTTCAACTTGTCTCCATCAAACAAAAGCTAAATATTTCTTTTCCCCCAAAATCGTCACTTCAACACAACTCTTCCAAAAATTTCCCGAAACAAATGTGGGTAGTTGATTAATCTAATCAACGTATTTAATTAATCTAACTAGTTAATTGTTTTGTACTTGCTTCTAGGAATTAGTTGGCAGGAAAGTCTAACATATTAATACTTTCCTTGGTTTGATTTCAATGAAAGAGAATAAAATTAAGTAAAACATAAAATACAAATTATTTATTGATAATAATTTAGTGACCAAACGTGTAAATATTTAGTATTTCAACATGATTCTGAACCACTCATCGTGACGACAAATCAAACTAAAAATTAGGATGTTCGGGTGTAAAAGAACCTTTTTCCAAACCATGAAGAGTCACATATTTGTCCATAAATGAGTAAGAAGAAGCACATAGATCAACATCAAATGAACGATGAAATTAAGACATCTATCCTCGATCACATCTTAAGAGTTACGTTACAACAACATAAAAATAAGAACAAAATGGAAAGCAGCAATCATAGAGAAAATAACAGAATAGATTGGTAGAAGGTGATTGATTATCCAGAGTAAATGTGCACACCAATGGCAAGTAGAAAGATGGTGATGAGTCCAAAGAAGATGATGGTGTGGACTAAGATAGATAGGCCACTAGTTTGCATGCTCCCAAAGGCCACCACTTTGCCCTTGGCAGGAAGCTGAAACAGAAGCCCTGGACTTAACAGCACAAACAGCACCACTGATATCACCACAGGACCCCAATCTGCTGCCATCACAACAATTGTAACAACAACTAGTTTTAGATTGTGATCACCACTTCACCAATCTCTCACTTTTCAATCAACTCAAAGCCCTGTGTTCATTTGTAAGCTAGCCTTGTTAAATAGGAGACTGAAGAATGATTCTGATCTGGGTCTGAGGCTATTCGATTCAGGAAATTGAAGCAAAGAAGCAAGGTATAATTGAAAACCAAAAACATAGATCAACTTCCTTGTAGCTTGATGCAATCTCGTGTTACTTTTCTTTAAGGACAAGTTTTCTACGCTTATTCTTTCTACAATTATGATTCTTCACTTTCTAATTCTTTCTTCTTCTTCTTTTCGTTTTTTTTTTTTTTCTTTTTTCCTTTTCAATCACCTCTGTCTCACATTTCTAGTATTCCTTTAAATACATTGATAAAAATTGTTTTTTGTTTTCGTCCTGTTATTTTTAGTGAAACGTTAACTACTAAGAATAAGTATATATGTTGTTATTTGGAAGATTGATTTTTTAATTGTTAACAAATGAGAAAAATATTATAAATTTGAATTCATTATGCAAACTAAGAATTACACAGAGATGGATATCTAACATAAACGTAAATATTCTTAAAAATTGGATATAATATCAAATTCGATAAAAAATTTAAAATTTTTGGTTTATACATTTTTTACTTATAAGTCATTTGATTTTAATTTATACTTAGATTCTCAACAAAGAAAAATAAGATATAAAATTTATATATATACATATTCTATATATTTAACATGCTAATTTAAATTTTATGGTACCAGTAAAATAAAAAAATAATTTCATTTATTTTTAGTATAAAGTAAAGCTCTTTTGGTAAAAATCTTTATTTAATAAATTTAAGGATAAATTATATTTTACTAGAATAAAAGAGGCTCAAATTATATTATCATTCTTTCTATTTAAAAATCTTAATCACTTTGTTTTTTATAACAATATGTCATATTTGCAGTTTATTCTAATATAATGAACCATTTACTTGAAGAACAAATGAAAATAAACTACTTTAGATAAAAAAAATTCTATCGTTATTACTTTACAATGTCATCAACCTAACTTTAAGCAACTTTTTTTATATTGAACAGTGATTCGTTTATTCTTGAATGGACAATATTAACAGAAGCATTATTAATTAAAAAGAGTTTTTCTTAAGCAAAATGTTATGTTTATTTTAAATATAAAATAAATAAAATACTTATATTGTAACAAATCTATTATCGTTATTATAGTTAAAATAATAATAATTTTTTGACGTATTTATGTAAAAGTCCTTGTATATATGTATTTAAGGTAGTTGACTGTGTTATTATTATTATTATTTTTAATGATTACGAATAATTCGTATTAATATTATAATTGAAAAAAAAATGTAAAAAGTAAGGTTTATATGAAACTTTATTTAATAATAAATATATTAAAAAAATTCCAATAATGTATTACCTTCGATTTTTTTTTTCGGCGTAGCATTATTTGAATATAAATATTTAAATATAACGTACTGTAGATAAAATTTACACCAGCACACTTTTGATAAAAAGTCAGCATTTGGTCTGTTGCAAGCCAAATTCTGACATATATTTTTAATAATTTTTTAAATAAATATTATATATATATATATATTAAAAAAATTATTTATATAATTATATCAAATCAATATAAAGATTTTTTCACATATCATAAAAATATATTTATATAATTATATTATTAATATATTTTTCTAAATATAGTAAATACAAATATATTGAATATATATATATATAATATTTAAATATTTATTTATCTTTTTATAAATATAATAAAATTTAATAAATATATTATATCTTTCTAGATAACATTTTTATATAAATAAATTATATATATATTATTTAAATATATTTTTAATATAAAATAACTTTAGTAAGTAAAAATAATATTTTTTATAGAAATATGATAAATACATTTTTATTAATATAATATAAAATAATTTTAATATAAAATTATATATAAATATTTTTATTATATTTTAATATATTTTTATAAATATGATAAATACATATTTATATTTTATTATATACATTATGACTTTATTAAATATAATATATAATAAATATAAATATATACTTTTATATATAATAAAAATATATTGTATAATTATATGTTTAATATATTTATATATACTTTTATAAATATAAATATATATATATATATATATATTATAATATTAGAAAAATACAAATAAATCTAAATATGGATTTATATAATATATATATATATATATAATAAGATATTTAATAAATACTTGTATATTTAAATTTATTTACCATTCACATGACCACATAACTCTTATGTCACTCACATGTCTACATAAACTCTCCTACCACTCACATGACTATCTAACTTTCATGTCACTCATATGTCTATCTAAATTTACTTACCATTCGTATGACCACCTAATTCTTATATCACTCACATGTCTACCTAAATTTTTCTACCACTCACATGACTATCTAACTCTCATGTCACTCACATATTTATCTAAACTTTCTTACCATTTGGATGATCACATAACTTTTATGTTATTCACATGTCTACCTAAACTCTCCTACCACTCACATGACTACCTAAAATTTCCTACCATGTGGTTGCAGCGTGCAAACATGCTCACCATGATTATGAGATGTACATCAATCCTGTTTACAGGTTGGATGTAGTTAAAAAAGTGTATGATAATTTGTTTGGGAGCTTAGGCACGAAGATTATTGGTCATCACATCAAGGTCTACAACTTTGCCTCAACCCAGCAACAAGAAGAAGTTTCAAGAGTCGTCCAAAGTCAACATGAATTAGGATTAAAATGGATATCTGTGAAGAAAGTCACCCAAAGAAATGTTCCTATTGTCATACAAGAAATCATTGTCCACATAATCCTGGCCTTAGGGGATCAACTTCTCATAGATAAATCTACTGTAATTTTGTAATATGACATTATAATCATTAAATAAATAATTATTCTACTTATTTGTGCTTTTCGAACTTGTTTGTTCATGTTTAGTTGCTTATTCATATTTTATTGATTTAATATCTAAAATATTACTTCACTTTAATTCAAATAGTATATCTTGCTCAAATTATCTAATTAAAATTTCAATTTATATAGAATTTTAACAAAATATTTATACCAAATCTATATTATATTGTATCGAAATTAAATAAAATTATTTTTTGTATAAATATTATATTTATTTACTAAACATCTTTTTTATTAAATAAATATTTAAATATTATATAAAATATATATATATATATATATATATATATATTTGTTAAATGTATAAATATATTTATAGTTTAGAATTTAAGATTTAGGATTTATAAATATATACAAATATAATAAAAATATTTATATATTTTTATAAAACAAATATTATTTATACTTAATATATATATATATATATATATATATATAATTTATGTTATTATGTATATAAAAAGATATAAATATATATTTATTAAATATATAAATATACATGTATTTATTATATTTATAAAAAGATAAATAAATATTTAAATATATATATATATATATTAAATATATTTGTATTTACTATTTATAAAAATATATTAATAATATAATTATATAAATATATTTTTATGATATGTAAAAAAATATTTATATTGATTTGATATAATTATATAAATAAAAATTTAATATATATATATATATATATATTTAACATTTATTTTAAAAAATTTATTAAAAATATATGTCAGAATTTGATTTGCAACACACACTTTTTTAAAACTGTGCTAATCGTGTAAATGTTAAGCACAGTATGCTATACTTGACTATTTATATTCAAGTAATGCTATGCCAGGAAAAAAATCATTACCTTCTCTTTCCCATAAATTTAATTTAGTATATCTAATTATAAATTACTCAAAAGTGCTTTTTACTTCGGATTCACTTATTTGTCGTCGGGCAACAATGCAATGTGATAGTTGAATGAATAAAGTTACGAATATTCACGGATCGTGTTAATTAAAAATATACATTTTTAAAAATGAAAAGGATTTTTATAATATTCACGATTATTTTTATATATAATAATTATTTTAAGAGTTATATTTTACATAATTCTTTATTTGTTAAATATATAACAAAAACACACTAACAATACAATAATAATATATTATTAACATTTTACATCATTATTTATTTAATTAGAATAAATAATGTGTAACTATTTATTGAGAATATAAATATTAGTTAAAATCTAATGGTGAGTAAATTAAAAAAATTGAATAACACGTAACTTAAAAGTTATAAAATTTTAATTTAAAAATAACGTTTTATTTTTAAAAACAACTTATGGTCATATTTGTAATTATTTTGTTATATTAGTCTTTCTCAAAAGAGATTCAAAAGTGATATTAGAAGTTACGATGATACGAAGATAAACCAGTTGTATGATGGATGGGATGTCGAGAGTGAGAGAAACGTAAGACAGGAAACAAGGAAGAAGAGAAATATAGAAAATTGGAACCTAATGACGGAAACCAAAGTTCACGTTAAAATTGGAGGATTAGAAAAAAATATACAATGAATTCTAATCTATCACAAATACAGTTTACAATAATTATTTATAAGGGTTAATAATTAAGGGCATACCTATTATAAGTTGGTCAAGTTATAATATATGATTTGTGTTCTAATTTATTTAGTTAATTATGTGATAAATTTTTATTAATGGATCTTGTTATAGACATGGTATAAGAGTAGTACTAAATACTCAAACTTAAGAAATATTTTATATTTATAAAGAGATTATTAGAAATTTAAATATGAATTAAAATTTTATATTAAATAAAAAAAATTGTGTAACCAAGAGAAATATTAAATATTATAATTTATTAGAAAAAAAATATTTTGAAAACTTAAATTCATACCACTTTAAAAATAACTCATTTTTAATATTATAATAATAATTTTAATTTATTTTTATTTTTATTAATTTTTTTACCATTATTATATTAATAAAAAGAGGTTCGAGAAGGAATTATTTGAATTGGAGGGTGTTAATGATCGGTTGAGAAATACTTCACCTTTTCAGAGTATTTTTAATAGGAGCTGTTATTAAAAGTTGTTTAAAAATAAAAATAAATATTTAATTATAAATTTTATATCTGAATTGTTTAAAAATAAAAATAATTATTTAAAATTAAAAGAAAATTAATTAGATATGTCAATCAAGTGTAGAATCTATAATAAAATATTTAATTTTATTTTTTATTATTCAAAACTCGTTTTGAAGATCTTAATTTTCGATCTTTATACCAAATCAAATAAAGGATTCGTACGAGTTGTATTAATGCTGTAAATTTAATCCAAAATTTAACATTTTAGTGGATTCCTCCACCAACCATCAATACCTGTTACGTATTATGGTTCTTGTTTTGCTCCTTTTAGCAGGGGTCAACGTAGACAACTATGCAATTGAATAAAATCAAGTAGAAGTGACATTCATTAATAGCAAAACAATGGATCAAATTCGGTATCAAGAAAAAAAAAGGTAAAAATTACACCCACATGAACCACCCGTTGTTATTACATGGAAGCAGAACGGGCATAACAAAACATGCAGAACAATGAAATAAAAAACAGACACATGGATGAATTGAAATATCCGAATACCCCAACAAAAAATGATTTCCTTATGTGGCTGTGATTAAGGTGTAAAATGACCTATCCGAGGTACAAGTGGATCTTTACAGCCAGCAAGAACACACATATGAAGCCAAAGTAGAGGAGGGAATGAATGAGTACGGACGCACCACTTGTTTGAAAGTTCCCAAACTCCACGCACCTTCCCCTCCCAGGTATCTGAAACAGCAACCCTGGGGTTAAGAGCACGAACAGCACCAACGAAACAAACACTGGACCCCAATCCGACATGTTTTCCGACTAGTATTGCAAGTGATGTCTTTTATGTGCCTTAGAGTGAACACAGAATGGTGATAAACGTTATGTGGGGTTCATGGAAGGAGATTGTATATATATATATAAATGCAGCGTTGGAAGTGAATGGGACGTGGTTGTGAGGGGACAAAGATGGTGTGGGATAGATACGTTAGAGTGGATTCACTGCCACCTTGCTTGTGATGTATATGCTTTGATATTGGAGTTGGATTTGAATTAAGGATAACTTGCTTCGCATGCATGCTAATTACAATATTGGGGGCTTCAACCTCCACCGATTATGTGGTTCAGAAGCAAGGAATTAGAGGTTCTTATGGATTCAGTTCGCACTTGCTGGGGTTGCCATGCATTGGATTAGATGAATTTCAAAGGACACCATTGGTTATAGTTGTTGTTCATCATAAAATAAGCTTTATGTTTGGATTTTATTCTGGGACAAAGTTTCATGTTTGAGTTAAATGAGAGAAAAAAAAAGTAAGTATATTTACTTATCTTTTAAAATAATTAATCGTTGTGATAAAATGATAACTCTTTAAAAATTAGTTAATAGGTTATAGAATTCAAGAGTTTGGTTATCAGAAATAATTCTTTATCAATATTTTTTTTCTATGTATTATTAATTATAATTTTGTGTTGATATTTAGGAAAGCACACCGTAAAATAAAATAATTTTTCGATTATTTAATTAAAACTTCTTTTAATTTTAATCACAAAATTATTTTGGATGGTGGAGAGTAGAGCCTCTCACTATTTTATTTATACAGCACTTAAATATAGGTAAAATTAATCAATTTTATATTATAATTAAAAAATTGATGAATATAATTTAATTTATTTATCATATTTAAAAAATAATCGTAAAAGGTTGTTTCTACGAAATAGAGAATTCTCCAACCTTCAAATGGATTATTCTATATCTCATTCACTCTTTAAACTTGTCTTTCAATGCTCCTTGAACCGTGGCTTTTTTATTAGATGAGAAAATAGTTAAAAAATAATGTGATTAAGTCAACATAAAGCATATAATATAATATAATATAATATAATAAATATAATATGTTAATGAATAGTAAATACTTGATAATAATATCATTTATATGCTGTTTTAAATGGGTTTGTTCTTTCCCGAGATCTAAGATTTCTCACTACAAAAAAAAGCGTATTACCTACGGAATATTATTTACGGATACAAATCCGTAGGTAAATTTTACATTACCTACGGATATTACCCACGGATGAAAATTCGTAAGTAAATTGTACATTACCTACGGATATTACTTACGGAATTCTATTCGTAGGTAATTACCTACGTAATTACTATCCATAGGTAAAGTGTACATTACCTACGGAATTATATCCAGTGAGTAATTATCCATTACCTACGGGAATTACTATCCGTAGGTAAATTATATTAAACTAAAAGAATTGTCATTAGCTAGAATCGAACTCGAGTACCTTAAAGTTGAAAATCGATACTCCAACCACTAAACTATTAGGATATTCTACTAATAATTTACAACTAAATTATACTTATATTTATTCGTGTAAATATATAAATTCATAAATACATAAATACATAAATACATAAATATATAAATATATAAATACATAAATATATAAATATAAATATATAAATATAAATATATAAATATAAATATATAAATATATAAATACAAATATATAAATACAAATATATAAATATATCAAAATATAAATATATTTTATATTTATATATTTACACGGATAAATATAAATATAATTTATTTGTAAATTATTTTCAAAATATCCTAATAGCTTAGTGGTTGGAGTATCGACCTCCAACTACGAGGTATTGGGTTCGAATCCTGCCAATGACAATTTCCTTAATCTAATAATAATTCAAAGTTCCGAAAATATAATGTAAAGGGGAGGGGGGTCCTAGATAATAATAAAAAATAAGGGAGGGGGTTGTAATAAATAAAAATATTTTGTTTTAGGTGAGTGCATTACCTACGGATTTTACCCGTAGATAATAAGCATTTTTTTTGTAGTGTCTTCTAATCATAGTTAACCTTGATTATTCGGTAATTTTTTATAGTTTACTATTAATTTAGTTGGTAAGTTATGTTCAGACCGTCTTAGTACATTAGTCTCAAGCTCGAGGCACAACGAGTGAGGAGAATCGTTTAAATAAAGAAAGAAAAATTCATTTCTTTGTCTTATTTCCTTTGGTAGGCATAAAAGTCCTTAAAGCTTGATATTAAAAATAATAAGTAAAAATAGGATCTCAATTAATTAAACTATTAAAATAATATCATTAATCATAAAAAAAACTTTTACTTATATTTAAATAATAAATTGATACTTAGTTATTAACATAGTAAAAACCTTATTTATTTTATGTGTGTAATGTTAGTTGATGAATGTACCAATTATCTAGTGTGGTTAGAGTGGTTTCTTGATTAGGGTACATAGTTGCATGATAGTATTTCATGTGAGGTTTAATGATCATGTAGGGTTATAGATAACTGATTGTATTATTTTTATCTTATTTTAAGGTAGGGTTATTTTATACACATTACTCTTTTTCCTTACCTTGCACTTTACATTCTTGAATATATTATCCGATGTATTTGTGGCTAACAACATTGACCTACAATTGATCCAATAAATTATTGTCTGATATTATTCAAAGAAAATTTTGATCATCCTATTATTATTTGATGGGAAAAAAGTCATAAAGAATATTACCATTTATCTCCAAGAATTACTCTACTAATAGAGAATAAGAGAAAAACAATCAATACACGAATATAACATGAGAACTCCAAAAACTGGAGAAAAACCACGACCGTTATCTAATGATAACCAGAGAATAATACTATGTGAAAATTTTTACAACACATAGACAATTCTGTCATGCCCTTGACCCCAAGTATATCCACACTCTCCGAATCAATAATTTAAACTAAACCTCACAACACTCTACTACAAGAATATAAGAAAAGTCAAATACAAGTTTAAATTATCTTTGACTAAGGTGAGAAACCTCATGGACTTTAAGCCCATTATATAGTTACTATCACTCATTTCATTGCTTATCCAATGTAATGTGGGACTTTTCAAAATGTAATATTTTCATCAACCCAACATTATTCAATCTTTAAAATTTCAATTCACTCCCCTCTTGAACTTGTTTATTATTTCCAATAACTTGTATCAAAGAGCAAGTTCTTAAATGTTACTTTAAGGTTTTCAAATTCTTTGAGCATAAGCTTTTGTTTGCTTAATGTGCTCAATATACCACCAACATTTAGTGTGATGAATTATGAGTTCTAGAAAGTGACACAAATTTTCATTGAATAAATTGACTGAGACATTTAAGATATTATTGTTACTTCCATTTATTTGGATAAATGATATATAGAAAGAAAAACCTTAGACTAATTAGACTGAAGTTGAGAACATACAAGTCTAATATGACTCTAGGGCGAAGAATATCATAAAATTTGATTTAAAAGTTCAATTCATTCCCCTCTTAAATTTATTCATTATTTTCAATAATTTTATCAAGAGCAAGTTCTTAAAAGTTACTCAAGGTTTTCAAACTCTTTGAGCATAAGCTTTTGTTTGCTTAATGTGCTCAATATACCACCAACATTTAGTGTGGTGAATTATAAGTTCTTGAAAGTGACACAAATTTTCATTGAATCAATTGACAGGGGCATTTAATATATTATTGTTACTTCCATTTGTTTGGATAAATAATATATAAAAAGAAAAACCTTCAACTAATTAGACTAGAGTTGAGAACATACAAGCCTAATATGACTCCAAGGCAAAGAACATCATACCCTTTGATTTGAATCTTGATGATTTCTTTCATTTCTATCAATGCACAAATTTCTTCTTTGGAAGTCATTCATGAATGCACGGTTGACATTAAGAGAGTGAGAAAGCATATGTTGGTTCAAGATTCAAGATTATGTGTTGTTTAGTATACAAAAGAGATTTACTCGTATTATCAACCATTTGATAGGACTAGGCAAGACATTCAAAAAGTAAGAGTTAAACGTGAATACTCTAAATTGTCTTGATAAAAGTTAGTAGTAAAAAAAAAACAATAACCAAAGAATCGAAGGATCTTACAACGATTAATATTTATTCTCTATTTGGAAAACATAGAGAGCATAAATTAGAGATGAATAGGTTAATGATAGCGTTGTCAAGGCACTATCAAACAATACTAGGTTCTCAAGATTATTTTGCAAAATAGTGGGATTAACCTAGGTCGAATCACAAAGACATAAACCAATTGTATTTTGTTGAATTA
Source organism: Sphenostylis stenocarpa (assembly GCA_963425845.1). Taxonomy (NCBI): domain Eukaryota; kingdom Viridiplantae; phylum Streptophyta; class Magnoliopsida; order Fabales; family Fabaceae; genus Sphenostylis; species Sphenostylis stenocarpa. Next base: position 33,586,356 of record OY731400.1, on the reverse strand, counting down.
TCACAAACTAATAAAAGAATTGGGGTGGGGAATTTTATCAAACAGTTTGTATGAACAAAAATTATAATAGCAGCAAAATTGAATCACACTTAATGAAAATCCAATTCAAGAATCACAATTCCGCAACAATCTCAATTAAACCGAATCCAATTACAACCTATTTCCGAATTAGGAACGAAAAATGCAATCGCATTCTATGAATCCATTACCGTATTGAATCTGATACGTTGTTTAATAAATTCAAAAATAATTTGTATTTAATAATGCATTCACAATCGTGAAACAACACAATTCAAAACAAGAGATGAATTCGGATTTATACCTATTTTATGCGTTTTGCTTTCCTTGAATCGGTGTAACTTTGTAGTTCTCCATTTCAATTGATGATGTTGAACTAATGCGATCAAACATTTGAATTTTTTTATCGAGAGAGAAGAAAAGAAAGAGAAGATGAACAGTAAAAAGAGAATAGGAAAGTTTTGTAATCTATATTCTGAATTCTCCCAAAAAAAAGAAAAAAATTGAGTAGAAAAAGAACCTCCTCCCTTTTAATGTAAGCTGCAGAAGCTTATAGACATGATAATTGGGCCTAAACTGATGGGCTAACCCACTAATGAGTTATTTTTTTAATAACTAATCAACTAAAACAATATAGACAGGAAAATCTGTATAATCCTGCACAGGGCTGAGAATTTGTGAGCAAAATTATACATCCTTAAAGTTTGAACTGGGTCTTTCGTCCAACAGAGAAGTTGCAGATCTTTTTCTTATCTTTCCAACGACACCAAGAACGTCCAAATCCGAGGTCTGTACCTCCAGATATGGTCTGCGCAAGAAAACTGTACAAAACTGGAAAAAATACGAAAATTAACCAAAAATTACAACTAATGTCTAAATTGACTTATTAAATCAAAACAAATCTAAAAAATAACAAAATAACATCAACACTAGCCTAAAATACTATAAACCAAACATAAAAGAATGAGTAAAAATGTATCTATCAAATACCCCCACACTTAAATCTTTGCACTCCGGGCAAAACTTGAAAATTTTATACAAATATGAAGGAAAAACAAAAAGAAGTAATTTACAAAATTTCATAACTTTCTAATGATTTTTCAATGCATAGAAAAGAGAAAGAGAACAAACATTCCTAGAATCAAGGTAACAAACAATCTATAAGACATAATTGACATTTAAAGCAAGTAAGAGGACAAAATAAACCAAAGAATGATCCATTAATGACAGATCTCACAGGGAAGTGTTTGCACTCAATTCTCAAGTGTTTAGGGGCATATTTACACTCAACACATCATGAAAACTAGCACATCCAAGTTTTGACAAGCCTCTAATTTCAGCAACTTGAAACACATGCAATTTAAAGATCAAAAGGACTTTGTTTAGGTTGTAATGTGACCAAGGTTAAGGTTAGATGAGAAAGTCATTTAGGCTTAGTAACCAAAGAGAAAGGAGCAATGGGGAATGAGTTCAATAAGCATAAAGATTACCCCTAGAAAAACCTCATAATTCTTATGGTGTGTCACTTATTTCCAATCAAAATATTTTTTTTTTAATTTTTTTTTTTAATTTTTTTTTTCAACACCAAATAACTCAATACTAACAAATCAATCCCTAGAAGCACCCCCACACTTATTAGAAACTCATTTCCAAAATAATTTCAAAGCTCTTTTAATCCCTAAGGTTATGGGTATCCTGGTTTTTCACTTTTTGGCTTGTAATGAGGTAAAATTCAAGGAAAGGGTATAAATGCTCAAAAGGGGACACAATGGAAAATATGCAAGGTAGGCTATTTGGCTAGTAGCTTAAGAAAGATGGCCTAAATCATATCAATAATGCATGTGAGCTAAGAACTTTAAAAAGAGTCAAGACAATACCTAGAGTAATCTAGTAACATGAGTGAAACACACAAGAAAGAAAATGGTGTGGAATAAGATGTTCCAACCATGATAGGCCCAAATCTCACAAGGTTAATGTTCTGCCATCAACGAATCAAACTCTAATTTTTATGCAAGTTACTGTACTCAATGCAAAAAATGACTCATATCAAGTAATGATACCTATCAACTAAAAATGATGAAACAACTTTCACAATTCATGCATGTAGAAATTAAAAAGAAAGCGAGGAAATTTATGAAACTACTAATTTCTATTTGTCCGTTAAAAAAAAATTTTATATACAGCAAAATACTGTAACAAAATCAGAATACTAAAATACTGTAACAACAAACAGTAAAAATAATGCAGAAACAACAAATAAATTCCTATCTAAAAACAGCAAAAACATCCCCCCACACTTAAAATCAACATTGACCTCAATGTTGAAATGATAGGGAAAGTGACAAAAAGAATCAATAACTATATCAGCACTATGTATCTCAAATCTCAACTAAAATAGGCTCCAATAAAGATAAATCAACTAAGTTTTGAGCCTTCTCTAATGGAATATTTTTAACTGATGCCCATTGACTTTGAATGCTTTGCCGGTAGCCTCATCCTATATCTCAACTGCACCATGGGGAAAAACATTAGTAATAACAAAAGGTCCATCCCATCTAGATCTAAGCTTACCAAGCAATTAATTTTAAGCGAGAGTTAAACAACAACACTTTTTGACCTATAGAGAACTCCTTTCTCAAAATCTGTGAATCATGAAATTTTTTTACTTTTTCTTTATATATCCTAGAGTTCTCATAGGCTTGTAGGCGTATCTCATCAAGCTCCCGAAGCCGAAGCTTCCTCTCCTGTCCAGCCTCGCTCAAGTGTCAAGTTGCAACTCTTCACCGCCCAATAAGCTTTGTGCTCAATCTCCACCGGTAGGTGGCAAGCCTTACCAAACACCACACGGAATGGGGACATCCCTAATGGGGTTCGATAAGCTGTCCTTTGGGCCCAAAGAGCATCATCCAACATCCTACTCCAATCCTTCCTATGAGGGTGAACTAACTTTTGCAATAGATGTTTGACCTCTCTATTAAAAACTTCATCTTGTCCATTAGTTTGAGGATGGTATGGTGTAGCAATCCTATGTGTAACCCCATACTTATGGAACAAAGCTGTTATGGTTCTATTGCAAAAATGGCTCCCCTGGTTACTGATGATAGCCTTAGGTACACCAAACCTGCAAAAGATATGAGTCCGCAGAAAATCTGAAACAACCTTCGAATCATTAGTCTTGGTGGCCTTTGCTTCCACCCATCTAGAGACATAATCAACAGCAAGTAATAGGTAAGAATAGCCAAAAGAAACAGGAAAAGGGCCCATGAAATCAATACCCCAAACATCAAAAATTTCACAAAATATGATAGGCTGCTGAGGCATCTCATGTCTCATAGTGATGGTCCCTCCTGCTTTCTGACATATCTCACAACTCATGGCAAATCTATGTGCATCTCTGAAAATGGTGGGCCAATAAAATCCACAATCCAAAACTCTCCTACCTGTCCGCTGTGATCCAAAGTGACCACCTACAGATGTACCATGACAAAAATGCAAAATATCCTGAAACTCATGGTCAGGAATACATCTGCGAATGATTCTATCACTGCAAAACCTTCACAAATAGGGGTCATCCCAAACATAATATTTAGCATCACTTTTCAATTTATCTATTTGGGACCTAGAAGCATTTGGAGGTAAAGCAGAAGCAACTAAATAATTTACAATATCAGCAAACCAAGGAAAAGTATCATGTATAAGCATCAAGTGCTCATCAGGAAAATCATCTCTAATAGGGAGAGGATCAATAACCCTCCCTTTTATCCTGCTCAAATGGTCTGCAACTAAATTTTCTGAACCACTCCTGTCTCTGATCTGAATGTCAAACTCTTGCAGAAGTAACATCCATCTGATCAATCTTGGTTTAGCATCTGGTTTCTTCAACAGGAATTTCAAAGCTGCATGGTCAAAGAACACAATAATACTCGAGCCAAGCAAGTATGAACGAAATTTATCTAAAGCAAATACAATAGCTAGAAGCTCTTTTTCAGTGGTGGTGTAATTAACTTGAGCTGCATCCAATGTGTGAGAGGCATAAGTTATGACGTGAGAAAATCTCCCAACTCGCTGAGCTAATACAACTCCTAGAGCAAAATTGGATGCATCACACATGAGTTCAAAAGGAAGCTCCCAATTAGGCGGTTGTACAATAGGTGTGGTGGTAAGTCGCCTCTTCAGGTCCTGGAATGCTAGTTGACAAGGCTCATCAAAAACAAACTCTACCTCCTTTTGCAGAAGTTTGGACAGTGGCAGTGGAATCTTGCTGAAGTCCTGGATAAATCTCCTATAGAAACCTGCATGTCCAAGAAAAGAACGTACTTCCCGCACAGAAGCGGGGTAAGGTAGAGAAGCAATTATATCAATTTTCGCCTTATCAACTTCAATTCCTTTGTTGGAGACTAGATGACCCAAAACTATACCTTGTGTGACCATAAAATGACATTTCTCAAAATTCAACACAAGGTTAGTTTGGATGCATCTGTCTAACACCCTAGATAGACTCTCTAGATATGCATCAAATGAAGAACCATATACGAGTAAAATCGTCCATAAACACCTCCATACAACACTCCAAAAGATCCGAAAATATACTTACCATACACCTTTGAAAGGTGGCCGGAGCGTTGCATAATCCAAATGGCATCCTAGTGTAGGCAAATGTGCCAAATGGACAGGTGAATGTGGTCTTATGTTGGTCCTCTCGGTGCAATATGAACCCGCATGTATCCGGAAAATCCATCCAAAAAGAAATAATGGGATTTACACTGCCAACCTCTCCAACACCCGATCAATGAACGGGAGAGGGAAATGGTCCTTGCGAGTTGCCTGGTTAAGTCTTCGGTAATCTACACAAACTCGCCAACTGTTTTGAACTCTTGTGGGGACCAACTCATCATCCTGGTTCCTCACCACAGTCATCCCAAACTTCTTTGGGACCACCTGCACAGGACTAACCCACTTACTGTCAGAAATCGGATAGATAATACTTGCTGCAAGTAGCTTAGTGACCTCCTTCTTCACAACATCTAAGATATTTGGATTGAGTCTCCTCTGTGGCTGTCTCACAGGTCGGAACTCATCTTCCAATAAAATCCGATGCATGCATATAGCAGGACTAATCCCAGGAAGGTCAGCAAGAGTCCAACCAATGGCTTTCCTGTGGTCTCTCAAAACCTGCAATAGTCTCTCCTCTTGATCAAACTCGAGACTGCTAGATATAATGACAGGAAGGTGTTGGTTGCCCTCTAGGTAGGCATACTTCAAGTGCACAGGTAGAGGTTTTAGCTCTAATGGCAGCTGAATCGTAGAAGGTAATGGAGGTGGAGATGACTCAATAGATGATGATGATGACACATCTACTTATGTGGCTAAATCTGATGTACCTGAAATAGCACAACTAATCTCTGCACAAATAGCACACATAGATGAATCGTCACAAGTACATGAAGGTTCAGTGAAATCGGATAAATCGGCTAACAACTCATCATTAAAATTTGTACAGATCATCAACAAGTAAATCAATAACATCCAAACTAAAAACGAGTGGTCCTCTCGTCGGATGTCTCATAGCATCAAATATGTTGAAATGTACCGGACTATCACCAAACTCCATGGAGAGAGTCCCCGCATGCACATCTATCTTTGTACGTGTTGTCCTTAGGAAAGGTCTCCCGAGGATCAATGTGGCATGGGCTGGATGACTCATCCTCCATCTCCGGAATGTAGAAGTCCGTGGGGAAGAGAAGGTCCTCAACCTTCACCGAGCACGTCTTCCACTACTCCAAGGGGTTGTATAGTGCTCCTGTTTGCCAGCTGAATGACTATACCTGTAGGAATCAAATCTCCAATCTGCAATGATCTAAACACAGATGCGGGCATAACATTAATTGAAGCACCTAGATCTAACATGCAGCTAGTGAAAATTTTTTCTCCTATGGTACAAGGAATAGTAAAAGTGTCAGGATCTTTGCACTTTTGTGGCAGATCATGGAGTAGATCCTAGGGAATCAATGATGATACATTTTTCTTTTGGAGTAATGCTGAACCATTTCTCCCCATATTCACTCTCTCATCACCCTTCAGCTTCCTCTTGTTGGTACATAATTCCTTAAGAAATTTTGCATATTTTGGAATCTGTCGGATGGCATCAAGGAGAGGAATGTTGACTTCCACTTTGCTAAACATATCCAGCAGCTCACCATCAACTTCTTTCTTCTTTACTATTGGCCTGCTTGGGAAAGGAAGTGAAATCTGTTTTTCAACTGCTACACCACCATTATTTTCTATTGTACCTACAAAAGAAAAACCAGAATCTGGTGCTGCAACTGTTGGTTGTTGGACTGGTTGAAGCTCCTTTCCACTCCTCAAGGTAATAACACTCACATTCCCTTTTGGATGGGTGACTATTTGAGAGGGCAGATTGCTAGAACCTTGAGACTGCATCTGATTTACCTGTGTGGCTAGTTGTCCAACCTGAATCTTCAAATCTTGGATCGTTGCAGTCATATTCTGCTGAAACTGCAAGTTGTGGGTTGCCATCTGGTTTATCATCTCCTGGAATGTAGGCTCACTTTTTTGTTCAGGAGGTGACTGTTGCTGCTGTTGTTGTTTGAATGGAGGAGGCTGATATTTACCAGCAGGTTGGAATGAAGGCACTTGTTGATGTTGTTGTTGCCCCCATTTTAGGTTTGGATGGTCTCTCCAACCTGGGTTGCATGTCTGGGAGTATGGGTTATATTGTTGTTGCTGTGGAGGTCTATATTGCGACTCGCTGGTTAGTGTAAATTCCAAGCAACATTAGCATTTGTTTCTTGTAAAGTAGGGCATGCATCCGTTGGATGTTCAATGGCGAGCACAAATGCCACAAACTCTAGTTGTTGGACATGCATTTGCGGCACTCACCTGTTGTTGGCCAATTGCTAAATGCCTCACCATGGTGGTCAACTCATTAATCTTGTTCTCTAACCTTTGATTATCTGCAGAAAAAATAGATGTTGAATCAAAACCAGAAATAGAACTAGAGTCAACTGCTACCTCATTGACTCCTTTGATTGCTCCTCTAAATCCAAACTGTTGAGTGTTGGCTGCCATGTTTGAAATCAATTGTCTTGCAGCATTTGGTGTTTTGTCCATTAATGCTCCTCCACTAGCTGCATCTACCATGCACCTGTCCATCAAAGTTAGTCCCTCATATAAATATTGGATTAATAACTCGCTCACTAATTTGATGGTGTGGACAGGTTGCACACAACTTGTTAAATCTTTCCCAATATTCATATAGAGTCTCTCCATTCAAGCTGCCTAATGCCACAAATTTTTTTTCTAATGGCTGCAGCTTCTAGAGGCGAGGAAGAACTTTTCTAAAAATAGCCTCTTCATTTCTTTCCAAGTAGTGATGGTTGATGGAAGAAAGTATAACCAATCCTTAGCAATTCCATCCAAAGAGAAAGGAAATGCTTTCATTTTGACATGATCTTCGGGCACTCCTTGAGGTCTCATGGTGGAACACACTACATGGAATTCCTTTAAATGCTTATGGGGATCTTCACCGAAAGTCCATGGAACTTTGGCAGACAAATGTATAAGTCCAGATTTAAGTTCATAACTTGTCCCATGTTCAGCATATTGAACTCACCAAGGTTGATAAACAACATTAGGTGTAGCCAACTCCTTCAATGTAAGCTCATGGTTATCAGCCATATTATCAAATTTAGATTCAGATTCAGATGCAGATTCAGATATAGAAGAATAGGAACAAAAATCAAAAGGAAAATTATCAACAGAATTAATAGGATTACCAGAATGAACAATACTATTGCCACTATTATGACTAGCTCTCAACCTATGAAATGTTCTTTCTATCTCGGGATCAATTTCATGCAATATTCCAGGATTGCTTCGAGTCATACAAATAAGAACATATACAAGGTTGTCGACCAAAAGTCAAAAATCAACATAAAGTCAAAAGTGAAAAAAAAAATCAATACTACACTATATAGGACCCTATAACATGTAAAACAGTACTAGATGAATTTTTCAAAGAAAAAAAATTATTCTAACACCAGATCATCATTGCATATCATTTTTCCTATTTTCTCGTAAAATGACCAAAATACCCCTATGTAAAAATTTATAAAACTATATGCGAGATGAAGGAATTTCGCAATTTTGAGCCTAGCTTACTCCCAACGGGAGTAAGTTTGCTTAGAATCACGTCTTACCCTTGTAGACCAAATTTCAGCCCAATCGGCTAAGAAATGAGAATTCCTGGGTAGGTTCCAACAAGATTAGTTTTTTTGCTTGCTATTGTTTGTTCTATTTTTCTGTACAGACTAAAACAGCAACAACAATTGGCTTCCTGCAGGGGTTAGTGACTAATACAATAGCAAAACAGATACGTGAATATAGAAAACGACAAACAACTCCTAGTTCTAAAAACAGGCTCAGATTATTACAACAACAACAAATTGTTAGACAAAGAATTACGGAAAACAAAGATTCCTACGGAATTGAATTATTTACACAAACAACTACTATGCTGGGGCAAAACAACATAATGAATGGCTTATGTCCCCGGTAGCGGCGCCATTTTGATAGCGTTGTCAAGGCACTATCAAACAATACTAGGTTCACTACAAGAAAAACACTAAATAGTAACCGAAAATTCGGTCACTAAATGTGCAAAATTGGTTACTAATTAAAATAGTGACTGAAATAGTGACCAACTGGAATCGGTCACTATTTCCTTGGTCACTGATTTTAGTGACCGAATCAGTGACCGAATATATATAATCAAATCGGTCACTGATTCAGTCACTAAATCAATGAAAAAAAATTACAAATTTAATTATTTTTATTTATTTACATTTTTATTATATCTATTATTTATTTCCCCTATCTCTTAATTATATTATATTTTTGCTTATTTAAGTGTTTATATCCCCTATCTTTTACTTATATTATATTTTTTAGAAGTTTAACTTATTATTAGGTGGTTTACTCGTCATTATCGGGATTCGAACCGGTACCTTAGAGTTGGAGGCTGAAACTCCAACCACCGAGCTACTAGGATCTTTTAATAATAACTTACAAATAAATTATATTTATATACAAATAAATATATATCCGTATAAATATATAAATATAAAATCTATAAATAAAAATATATTTATATATTTTAATATATATTTAAATATTGATATATTTAAATATTGATATATTTAAATATTGATATATTTATATATTTATATTTTTACATATATTTATATTTTTATATATTTATATCTTCATATTTTTACATATATTTATATGTTTTCATATTTATATATAAAGATATTAGTTTTCTATACAAATAATATTATAATATAGTATATTATACTATTAGTATAGTATACAAATAATATATTAGTACAGTATAGTATACAAATTATTAATTTTGTAATTTATATACAATGAAAATAATATAATGGTATATTAGTATAGTATAGTATATTTGTATTCTAATTTTTAATTAAATTAAAATTATGCTAATAATGTATATTAATATATGAGGGGATAATATTGATATATTGATATATATATATATATATATATATATATATATATATATATATATATATTTATATATATTTATATATTTATATATTGATATATTTATATATTAATATATTTATATATTTATATATTTATATTTTGATATATTTATATTTTGATATATTTATATTTTGATATATTTATATATTTATTTATATCTTTATACATTTATATCTTTATATATTTATATATTTGAAAAAAAAATTAAATTTTAAAAATAATATTATATTTTTAAAAATAAATATAAGAAAAAGATTTAAAAATATATATAAATTATATTTACATTTACAAAATATTAAAGATATATGTTTATATCTTTACATATTTATATATATTTATATATTTATATGTTTATATTTACTTCTAATAGCGGTTGCACCATCGCTCGAGCGAGATTATAGTCGTTCAAGCGAAATACAACCCGAGAATGTCAATTTTGTGCAGGGGCGTTTCGCTCGAGCGAGAAAAGTATCGCTCAAGCGAAATACATTTTAAATAGCGGTTACACAGAACCGCTCTTAAAAGCTCACTTAGATAGCGGTTAATCGAAACCGCTATTATATAGTTCCAATTATGATCGATCAGAATGAAATTATGACCTATCGAACTCTTTTAATCGATTAAATCTCATTTCAATCGATTAAAACAATTTCTGCACAACGTTTTAATCGATTAAAACTTATTTTTATCAGCTTAAAATAACTTGAAAAGTTTTACAAGAAACTTATATTTATATATTTATATTTTTATATATTTATATTTTTATATATTTATATTTTGATATATTTATATATTGATATATTTATATATTTATTTATATCCTTATACATTTATATCTTTATATATTTATATATTTGAAAAAAAATATATTAAATTTTAAAAAAAATATTATATTTTTAAAAATAAATATTAGAAAAAGATTTAAAAATTCTCAATTCTACATTTTTGTAAATTCTATCATTATATTATCATGCTCATTATATCAAAATGTTAAATACTTTTAAATATTAAAATTAACTTTATAAAAAATTAGGAAAAAAAATTAATCCAAAAGAGTTCAAAAATGTATTATAATATTGTCAATTTTGAGTTTAATTATATTGTTCATTCTCAAAGTAGAAAAATATTTAATAATAATAAATTTAATTCTTTAAATTCGGTAGTTAGAAACTAAAATTATAGTTTCTCTGTTTTAAATAATTAAAATAAATATTTAAAAATAAAAATCAAAACTAGTATTATCTTAAATTTATTAAAAGTGTAATTAAATATCTATTTTCTTAATTTTATTTGTTTCAAACTTTTCAATTCTACATTTTTGTAAGTTCTATGATTATATTATCATCCTCATCTCCTCCCATGTTCTACTTTATCTTTACAATAGTCAATATTCTTAACTAATTTATAGTTTTAATTATAATTTTTTAGTATATATTTTGAAATTAATCAATTCTAATCTATTATTTGAAAAACTAATCAATTCTAATCAATAATTTAGAAAACTAATCGATTATAATTAATTATTTGAAAAAATTATCAAATATGATCGATCATTTTGAAAATATAATCGATCAGAATCGGATTTCGCTTGAGCGAGAGTAGTCTCGCTCAAGCGAAATACAACCCGAGACTTAACAATCTTAAAATATGGTTGTATATGATAGCGGTTCCACCGGAACCGCTCTTAAAGGGAACTTCTAATAGCGGTTAAACCTTAACCGCTATCTAATATACACTTTAGATAGCGGTTATAAGAGAACCGTTATTATATCCTCTCAATTATGATCGATCATTTCAAGTTATGATCGATCAGAATCGTATTTCGCTCGAGCGAGAGTAGTGTCGCTTAAGCGAAATACAACCCGAGAATGCCAATTTTGTGCAGGGGGCGTTTCGCTCGAGCGAGAATATTGTCGCTCAAGCGAAATACATTTGAGATAGCGGTTCCACAAGAACCGCTCTTAAAAGTGCACTTCTAATAGCAGTTAACTATTAACCGCTATCTAAATTATACTTTAGATAGCGGTTAACGTGGAACCGCTATCATATCTTCTTATGAAACCTTACATTAACTATTTTTTTGAATATTATGTTTTTAAATTTGCTATTAGAGAAAACCTTTCGGAATTCAAAATGTTAAATACTTTTAAATATTAAAATTAACTTTATCAAAAATTAGGAAAAAAATTAATCCAAAAGAGTTCAAAAATGTATTATAATATTGTCAATTTTGAGTTTAATTATATTGTTCATTCTCAAAGTAAAAAAATATATTGTAACTAGTTTAATTTAATAAAATATAATTTAAATTTTTAATACTAAAATTAAAAGATTTCGTTGCATGAGGTTTCTTCACTTAAAAGATTTTGCAAAATGCCTCTACAAATGTTTTTAACAATTAAAAACAAAGTATTTTGACAAAAGCTTTCTCAAATGCCTCTACAAAGTATTTTTAACAATTATATTGAGTTTAATTCTACAAATTAAAAGATTAAATAATAATAAATTTAATTCTTTAAATTCAGTAGCTAGAAACTAAAATTATAGTTTCTCTGTTTTAAATAATTAAAATAAATATTTAAAAATAAAAATCAAAACTAGTATTATCTTAAATTTATTAAAAGTGTAATTAAATATCTATTTTCTTAATTTTATTTGTTTCAAACTTCTCAATTCTACATTTTTGTAAGTTCTATCATTATATTATCATCATCATCTCCTCCCATGTTCTACTTTATCTTTACAATAGTCAATATTCTTAACTAATTTATATTTTTAATTATAATTTTTTAGTATATATTTTGAAATTAATCAATTCTAATCTATTATTTGAAAAACTAATCAATTCTAATAAATAATTTAGAAAACTAAACGATTATAATTAATTATTTGAAAAAATTATCAAATATGATCGATCATATCTAAAATCTAATCGATCAGAATCAAATATCGCTCGAGCGATACTAGAGTCGCTCAAGCTGAAATACAACCCGAGAATGCCAATTTTGTGCAGGGGCGTTTCGCTCGAGCGAGAAGCGTGTCGCTCAAGCGAGATACATTTTAGATAGCGGTTACACAGAACCGCTCTTAAAAGCTCACTTAGATAGCGGTTAACCTGGAACCGCTATTATATCGTTTCAATTATGATCGATCGGAATGCAGCTTATGACCGATCATAACTATTTTAATCGATTAAATCTCATTTCAATCGATTAAAACAATTTCTGCACAGCTGTTTTAATCGATTAAAACTTATTTTTATCAGCTTAAAATAACTTGAAAAGTTTTAAGAGAAAGTTTTGCAAGTATTTCAATCGATTGAATCGCTAAACAATCGATTAAATCAACGTAGAAGATTTTTGTAAAGTGTTTTAATTGATATAAACGTTGTCGTATCGGTTAAAACAAATCGTTAAAGAATCAAGAACGTTAATTTTTTTTTTATAAAAGTAATTATTATATATTTTTTTATTTTATAAAATTGATTAATAAAAGAAAATTTTATTATTTTTTACTTTTTTTAGGTGTAAAAGTATAATTAAATAAAAGATAAATATATATACTTTTGCATTTTAATTTTCAAATATTAATTTTTTTATGAAATTAATTTTAATTAAAAAAATTAAAGTGATATATATATATATATGTATATATATATATATATATTTTATTTTTAATTTATTAATATTATCAAATTTTAGCTTAATAATTAAAAAAATTACCAATAATTTAAATTTTAATATATCTATAATTTTATATAATTATTAATATAAATTTAATTCTTCTAATAATATTAACACATTTATTAAATTAAAATTCTTTACTTTAATTAATTATTTTAAATTTTTTTAACGATTTTTTTAAATAAAAACAATAAAACTTAAAATTAATTTCTAACTAAATCTTCACAAATTTATGGTTAATATTATATTATATTATTATGTTTAATTAAATTTTAAAATAAGTTCACTTTATTTTTACACTTTTATATAAAAATGACTAATATAAACTTAAAATATATATCCAACTATTAAATTATCCAAGATATTAATATAAATTTAAAATATCAATTCAGTAATTAAAATAATTTTAATTTTTTATAAATACATTGAAATACATTTTTATTAACATACAAGTAATATATATATATATATATATATATATATATATATATAAGAGACTAAATTAATAATTAATTTAATTATTGATTTAGTGACTGATTCAATGTCCAATCAGTGATCAATTCGTGACCGATCGTGATCGAATCAGTGACCGATTCAGTGACCAATTCAGTGACCGAATCGTGACCGATCTGTGACTAATTTAGTAATCAATTTTAATTTTTTTATTCACATGCTAAATTAAAAAATAAAATTAAATAATTATATTACTAAATTATTTAATAAGTTAGTAAACTATTTTTTTAAAATTTTTATAATGTTATTAACAATGTTATCACTTATTTTAAATTATTAAGTAGATTTATATTTAAAATATTTTAAATAAAATATTTATATAAATGAAAAATAGTTATCAATTTAAAAATTATTTTTTTAGTGACTCGAAAATTTAGTCACTAAATCAAGTTACTACATATAAAAAAATTCGATCACCACTTTCGGCCACTATTAACCATTTTTCTAGTAGTGACTGAATCAGTGACCGATTCGGTGACTGAATCAGTGACCGATATCTGTGACTGAAATTTTAGTCACTAAATCAGTCACTAAATATAAAAAGGGAAATCAGTCACTGATTCAGTTACTATCAGTGACTGAATTTTTCAGTCACTAATTTCGGTCACTATTTGGTGTTTTTCTTGTAGTGGTTCTCAAGATTATTTTGCAAAATAGTGGGATTAACCTAGGTCGAATCACAAAGACATAAACCAATTGTATTTTGTTGAATTATCACAAACTAATAAAAGAATTGGGGTGGGGAATTTTATCAAACAGTTTGTATGAACAAAAATTATAATAGCAGCAAAATTGAATCACGCTTAATGAAAATCCAATTCAAGAATCACAATTCCGCAGCAATCTCAATTAAACCGAATCCAATTACAACCTATTTCCGAATTAGGAACGAAAAATGCAATTGCATTCTATGAATCCATTACCGTATTGAATCCGATACGTTGTTTAATAAATTCGAAAATAATTTGTATTTAATAATGCATTCACAATCATGAAACAGCACAATTCAAAGCAAGAGATGAATTCGGATTTATACCTATTTTATGCGTTTTGCTTTCCTTGAATCGGTGTAACTTTGTAGTTCTCCATTTCAATCGATGATGTTGAACTAATGCGAACAAACATTTGAATTTTTTTTATCGAGAGAGAAGAAAAGAAAGAGAAGATGAACCGTAAAAAGAGAATAGGAAAGTTCTGTAATCTATATTCTGAATTCTCCCAAAAAAAAGAAAAAAATTGAGTAGAAAAAGAACCTCCTCCCTTTTAATGTAAGCTGCAGAAGCTTATAGACATGATAATTGGGCCTAAACTGATGGGCTAACCCACTAATAAATTATTTTTTTAACAACTAATCAACTAAAACAATATAGACAGGAAAATCTGTATAATCCTGCACAGGGCTGAGAATTTGTGAGCAAAATTCTACATCCTTAAAGTTTGAACTGGGTCTTTCGTCCTACAGTGAAGTTGCAGATCTTTTTCTTATCTTTCCAGCGACACCAAGAACGTCCAAATCCGAGGTCTGTAGCTCCAGATATGGTCTGCGCAAGAAAACTGTACAAAACTGGAAAAAATACGAAAATTAACCAAAAATTACAACTAATGTCTAAATTGACTTATTAAATCAAAACAAATCTAAAAAATAACAAAATAACATCAACACTAGCCTAAAATACTATAAACCAAACATAAAAGAATGAGTAAAAATGTATCTATCAGTTAGCCAAGCAAAAAAGCATTGACAATAAGAAAAAATATTAGAACTCAAGACTTCCACACAAGACTAGGATTCAAGTGAAGATAAGGTTGAAGAAAAGTTTGATTTAGATGATCTCTCTTTGCTTGTCAAGAAATTTGGAAGGTTCTCAACAAAAAAAATTAAAACAAAATAGGAGTTTAATCACATACCCAAAGAAACCTAAAACCATTTCTTCTAATTTGACTCTCTTTTTTTTATGTGGTAAACATGGACACATTAGAATGGAGTACCAAACAATAGAATTAAAGAAAATAAGCATGAAAATATGAAGGAGAAACATGAAAAATCTAGATGAGCATATGTAGTATGGGATGAAGATGATTAGATGACATCATCATGAGAGTTGTTTAGTAATGATAATTAAGTCAAATATATTAACGTATGTCATTGTATTCTTTATTTCTTGATCTAAAAGCATTTTTTAAGTTAATTATTTTCTTCATAAATCATGCATTTAATATGTTTTCACTAAAAGCATAACGTAATTCAATTTTCTTAATTTGTTGCATTTTGTATAGTTTTATCATCAAAGCATACATTCATACATCCACAATACATTTTTTTTCTTCTTTGTAGGAGAAAGGTAAGGTGAGATGGGCCAAATTGATGGAAATAAATGTCCAAATTCATAGTAAGTTTCATGTACAATCAAACTTTACTCTTCTTGGAAACCTATGTTTATTTGTGCGGCCCACTTGCGAAACTTTACAAATAAAAATTTTGAATCAATCAAATTAACCGTTGCTAGAATCTAATTGAACTAAATTAAAAGTTGCGAAAATAAGGAATTAAATGCAAATCCGCTTTGGATTAACTCAAATTAGGAAAGAATCCTAATTACTCCAATTTTTAACTAAGGAAACATTTGATTTTCTTGTAATTTATTTTAGGCTTATTTTCTCTTAATCAACCTCATATAAATAAGGCCTAATGAGAGCAGAAACACACAATCTCCTTCCTTGGAGTGAGATTTGTTGTTTTGTCTCGTCCAGTTTTCTTCAATTCTATTTTTATTCCCAGTTTTTTTTTGTTTAATTTTTAGTTTGACGAGCTTAATTGGATCTAATGTAACAAAAACCCATTTGTTCTCTATAAGAAGATAATAAACAAAGGAAATACTTTCACAAAAGATGAAATATATCATAATAAATAATTTGTTTGATTGATGATGACATGATAATTGATCTAGAAAAGAATGCAAGCATTCATACCTTAATGGGTTCAAGTACCAGATTTTCATGAACAGTATTCACACCTTTTCATTGAACACACATTAAAATCTATTTTTATCTTTATTTTTTTCACCAAATAAATTCAAAAACTATTTTTCATATTTTTTATTTTTATTAGAGGTGTTATTATTATTATTTATTATTATTATTATTATTATTATTATTATTAATTCTATTATACTATGAGTAAATAAAAAATAAATAAAAAAGAGTTGTGAATGAAAAAAGAAATAGACACAATCATTTAGTGATAATTTTTTTAAATATTATTAAATTTTTATTTTTTATATTTTTATTATTATAATTTATTATTATTTTTATTTGTTACTTTATTATTATTTATTATTATTATTTATTATTATTATTTATTATACTATGAACAAAAACAAGAGTTGTGAACAACAAAAATAAAAATAGATATATTAGTGGTAATTTTTTTAAATATTATTAAATATTATTTTTATTTTTTTATTATAATTATTTATTTATTTATTTATTATTATTATTAGGGTAAATAGGAAGTAAATTAGACTAAAGGATGTGGTTGTCCATTCTAATAACAAGCTCCAGTGAAACTATCCCTCTCATTCAAATTTTAACTCTAAACCAAAAAATGAGGTTTGTCACCATGAAACTTTGTAACGTCATAGTTTTCAATGACCAATAGAAATTTGTAGTGTAACAGACCTCAATGGAAAATTAATAAATAAGATATGTGCTTAAATATTTATATATAATAAAATTATTATATTTTGAATTCATTTGTACGTGCATCATTTAAATTATACACGTAGATAATTGTTTACTGATTTTAGTCTAGTTTGACATAATGCAGGTTTGTCCTAAAATTTTAACATGACTCAACATGATGACTCTTTAAAGGTCGGATGACTTGACACGAAGACCTTTTGAGATTAGATAACTTGATACGAAGACCTTTTGAGATTAGATAACTTGACACAATGACCCTTTGAGGTTAGACAACTTGACACGATAACCCTTTAAGGTTAGACGACTCTACACAACGATACTTTGAGGTCAGAAGACTCTATACGATGATCATTCGAGGTCAGATAATTCTACACGATGACTCTTTAAAGTCGAAAGACTCTATATGATAACTTAAATTTTAAGGCTTTGATTTACAAACATAACGTCAAACGTACTTTCATTACTTATTAGTATAATAACATTGTTAATGACCTACCTAAGCCTTAATGACTATGACTTGAGGCTCGAGGACTATGTGTTGTCTAAATGAAGGGTCTCACCCTCTAACCGAATGACAATATGGTAACATGCAGTGGCGGATCTTCATAGTAATTAAGGGGGGCCATGGCCCCCCAAAGTTTTGTAACTTACTTGTATATTTATGATTTTGGCCCCCCCAATATTAAATATATCATAAAGAAAAAAACTGAAGGAATAAATTAAATAAGAAAGATTAAAAATAATTTTATTATCCGACCTTTCTATCTTCTCTCACTTTTTCATACTTTCTCATTAACGGTAATATTTTATTAGTATTTAATTACTTCTCTAATTTCTAAAGAATATATTAAATAAGAAAGGTTAAAAGTACTTATTCATCTTCTCTCACCTTTTCATATTCACTCACAAACGGTAATATTGATTGATTAATATTAAGTTATTTCGTAGTTTGTACTTTCAAATTCATTGTTGGTCTCTCATCCTCCCTTCTCAGATTCCATACTTGAAATTATATTGATTGATAAAGGTACTTTTTCTTCATCTTTTCACTGTTTATTCTATTATTGTTTGTTATTTTGATTTTTGTTGAAGAACATTTGTTGTTTGAGAAAACTGTTTTTGTTTTTTATAAATTTTTATGATTCTACAATTAGAAAATTAATAATAGATTCATTTTTCTCTAGATATGAAGCATACAAGAATAAATTCATTTTTTAAAAGTGATAAAAGAGATACTTGTAGAGATGAAAACCAAACAAATTCAACATCTTCTCCTGTTTCAAAGCATGATATTGATGATCCAATTATTCAATTAGAAGAACCCCTTTCTAAGATTCATAGAATTAAAACTAATGAATTTAATATTAATTCTTTGGAGCGTGACCCAGGAAAACATCTTCAGATACATGAATATCCTTTGAATCAAAGAGATGAAATTAGAAGAGCTTATTTAAATTGGGGTCCATATCAAATACAACTTAAAAACTATCATTTTTCTAAAGAGAAACATCCTAGGAGATTTCAATATGGTTGGTTTAAAATGTTTCCTTCTTGGTTAGAGTATTCTCCAACTAGTGATGGAGCTTATTGTTTGCCATGTTATCTATTTAGTACACTGTCAAATGGTCGTCCTGGGGCAGATGTGTTTATTAGACAAGGATTTAGATCATGGAAAAAAGTTAATTTAGGAAAGAATTGTGCGTTTCTTAGTCATATTGGAGATAGTCCTTGTTCACCACATAACAATGCAATAAAAGCATGTACAGACTTATTGAATCAATCTAAGCACATTGACAACATTATAAATATGCAAAATTCAGAGGAAGTTTGTAAAAATCGTTTACGGCTTAAAACTTCTATTGATACAATTCGTTTGTTAGCATTTCAAGCTTGTGCATTTAGAGGCCATGATGAAACTCAAGATTCAAGTAATAGAGGTAACTTTCTTGAGATGATTAAACTTTTAGCATCATACAATGATAAAGTAGCACAAGTTGTGTTAGAAAATGCTCCTTATAATTCAAAATATACTTCTCATCATATTCAAAAGGAAATTTTGCAAATTTTTTCTAGAAAAGTAAGAAATTATATTCGTGAAGAAATTGGTGACTCAAAATTTTGTATAATTGTTGATGAAGCTCGTGATGAATCTAGAAGAGAACAAATGGCTATTGTTTTGAGATTTGTAGATAAAATGGGTAATATTAAAGAGTGCTTTTTTGATATTGTGCATGTTAAGGATACTACAGCTGCTACTCTTAAAAGAGAATTATGTGTTGTTCTCTCTAGACATAATCTTGATGTTTCCAATATTCATGGGCAAGGATATGATGGTGCTAGTAATATGAGAGGAGAATGGAATAGATTACAAGCATTATTTCTTCATGATAATCGTTATGCTTATTATGTACATTGTTTTGCTCATAGATTACAACTTGCTTTGGTTGCTGCTTCAAGAGAAGTTATTCCAGTTCATCATTTTTTTTCAAATTTGGCTTTTAGTATAAATGTTGTTTGTTCATCTAGTAAACGTCATGATGAATTACAAAGTGCAGAATTAGATGAAATAGCAAAATTGTTAGAACTTGGTGAACTTGAAACTGGTAAAGGAAAAAATCAAATTGGCACTTTAAAACGAGTTGGTGATACTCGTTGGAGTTCACATTTTCATTCCATTTGTAGTATGATGAAATTGTATAGTGCATCTTGTTTAGTTCTCCAAAAAATTATAATTGATGGTTCAACTTATTCTCAAAGGGGTGATGTTGATGCTGCTTATAATATTTTGTCTGAGTTTGAGTTTGTATTGATTTTACACATGATGAAAGAAATTATGGGAATTACTGATTGTCTTTGTCAAGCTTTACAGAAACAATCTCAAGATATACATAATGCTATGCAGTTAGTCTATTCGACTAAAATTTTGATTCAAAAATTAAGAGAAGAGGGTTGACAAGATTTGTTGAAAGATGTAATATTGTTTTGTGAACAACATGACATTGATATTCCTAATTTTAATTCTACCTATGTAGCACGTCATGGTCGTTCTCGACATTAAAAAGATTGTATTACAGTAGAACATCATTTTAGGGTGAACATATTTTTTATTACAGTGGATAAACAATTACAAGAATTAAATGATAGGTTTAGTGAGAAAACAATGGAACTTTTAACTTTAAGCAATGCTTTAATTCCAAATGATGTTTATAAAAATTTTAACATTGATCATATATGCACACTTGTGAACAAATTTTATCCTTTGGATTTTAGTGAACAAGAGAAGATTAATTTAAAATTTCAACTTCATCATTTTATACTTGATGCTCCTAACCATCCAGATTTGAAGAATTTGTCTACCATGCTTGAATTATGTCAATCTTTGACAAAAGCAGGTAAGTCAGGTACATTTTACTTAATAGATCGTTTAATTCGTCTTATTTTAACTCTTCCTGTTTCTACAGCTACAACTGAGAGATCATTTTCTGCAATGAAGATTATCAAAACAAGAATGCGAAATAGACTGGAAGATGAAATTCTTGCAGATAATATGATCATTTATATTGAGAAAGAAATAGCTGAAAACTTTAGTTCTGATTCCATTATTGATGAGTTCAAACATTTAAAAGAACAAAGGGCACAATTTTAAATAAATATTTTATTTTTATTTATTATTATATACTTTTTTTTATAATTGGCCCCCCCAAACTTACTGGTCAAGATCCGCCACTGGTAACATGGTCATTTGACCTATTTTGAGTCTCAATGTCTATATGACTTGATGTTGGGGGTTGTGTGGTGTCTATAAATGACCTTGTTATGTGACTGATCCAATAGTTCGGCCAGGTGCAATATTCTCCCTTAAGGATGCAATTCCGAAAATCTCTACCAAAATTATGATTTATTACCATAAATTTCATATAGTGAAAATCAAGATTTTTAATAGGCATAATAACATAATCCCGGGTCTTGGTCCAAAAATTCTAGATCCAAAGTAGAACAACCCATTAAAAAGGACATAAGGTTAGGTTACAACCAGTTTTGTCAGGTGAATCATAACTATTCAAAGTCTTAAATTTTTTTCTACATTAATTTCCAAATTTGTCACTTGATTTGTCTTTAATTTTATTGATAATTCTATTGTTAAATAAACTTTTATTAATGGAAGTTGTTGTTAATCACATGTTAACACGTGTTTATAAGGTGTTTGATAAAATGAATTTTTACTTCTAATTTACTTATCTACCTTCTTTGTTTTAGAGTCACATGTATTCTTTATTAGTTGGGTCTCATATTCTTGATTGTTTAGACATGTAATATGAAGGAAGATGATAATTCTCTTGATAGATTTGAGTGGTTTTATATTCTATGTATTGATTTTTTTTTTTTTATCTTAAGTTCCAAATTTAATTTTATTCTTTATTATCAGAATTAGATTGATTGACGAATCAACCTAAGATCGTAAAATCAATTTTCAATTAAATTTGTTAGTTTATCGAATTTAAAGAATAGAATATTATTTTGAGTTTTTCCTTGAAAGTAAAAAAAAAAAATTGCAATGTATTCATATTTTTTTTAAGAATAATTTCTTATTTTTAAAAATATTATTATGCATTGTTGAACCTATAATTTAAACATTATAGTACTTTTTAATGTAGGTAAGAATATTATCTATATTAAAAAAAAGGTTTCTCTTTATATTTATTTTGTTTATCTGTTCATAAAAAATGTGATGAAGCTTCTCAAATATAAAAATAACAACGTGATTTCTTTCAAAATTCAATACGTTCCTTGATTTTTTTTTTAATATAAGAATATAACTCTTTCATATGTTAAAATTGATGTCATTAATTACATTGGATATAGATTATATTAAAGATAAATTAAATTATCAATTTTTATTTGTTTATAATTTATCACTAATTGGATAGAAATTAGTCATGTTGTTATATCTTCTCCATTAAATGAATGGCTTGATTAAACTTTTCATTGATAATAGAATCAAATCAAATAATTAAAACAGATAAATGTAGTACTAGGAAGCTTTCCTAGGTCGTCTCCCAAAGACCACAAATTTCTATCAAAGTTTATCAATTTTTAGTAACAAAAAATTAAAAGGGGAGTTTTTCAAAATTAAAATATTAGATGAAACAAAACAAAAACAGATTATAAAAATGCGGATTAAAAACAGATTAAAATGCAATTGATTTTCTGATTCTAATGCAGCGTCACTTATCCTAAATTACGAAATTAATTCGAAATTAACCGACTAAGCGAAGATAAATCCCAAATTATATTCTAATCCAAAATTAATCAACTAAGCGAAGATTAATCTCAAATTAACTTTAACCCTTGTTCCAATATGAAATTAATCAACTAAGCGAAGATTAATCCCAAATTTTCCTTAACCCTTATTCCAACATGAAATTAACCAACTAAGCGAAGATTAACCCCAAATTATCCTTATACAATTAAGCATTGCATACATCACATAATCTCATATCTAACACAGAATTAAGCAAACTGTGATATAAGTTTCGGTTTATTAAGCTTAAACAGATTATAATTCAATACTGAGATTAGAAGATGAAGAGTTAAGAGAACAAACAATATGAAATTGAAGAACAAAACCTCAAAGATCTACTTGCATTCTTCTCAGAAAATCAATACAAAGATTTAGCTATCCATAGAAAGTTGAAAACGCAATAGAAGAAACATAATTAAAATTGAAACAAGAATTTAAAAATATTGACAGAAGAGTAACAAACTTGAATGTAAATTGCAGAAGATGAAAGACGGAAGTGTGGTGGCTGCGTAGTCCTTGTGTGTTGTCCTCTTTTCGTGTGATGTGCCTCTCTTATATAAATAACCCTAACCCTAATCTTAATCGAGGTTTGGGCTCAACTAGTCCATGAAACACATCATAAATTGGCTTCAGTGCAGGTCCATGAACTTCAAACACGTGCAGTATTTTCAATACTTATCCAAATTAAGCGATTTTGGTCTCCAACGAAAGCCTTTTGAGCTAGCTTTAAAACGCCACCATTTCTACTATTTTCGGAGCTCTAATGAATTTAGGAGATTTAAATTACTGAAGCATGTCCATTGGGCCGGCCTGGTGCGCTTGACCCGTTTTGGATAATTTATGTAAAATCCAATTTAGTTCCGAATTGAATGATTTTGGATCCTGTGGAAAGCTCAATGTGTCTTGTTTATAATTATTTTAGAATTATGTTATTTGGAGATCTTTAGAAAAAATGATAAATAAAACAATAAACTAATGTCAGTACCCGTATAAAATAAAATATGACATTTGTCCCAATTTTTCAAGTCCAAAATTACTTTAAATTGTCCTAAAATTAATAATGAGTAAAAATTAGATCAAATAGATTAAAATCTAAATTATTAGCCCAATGAAGCCCAATCAATGAAAATACACTAATAATAGACAATTAAACACAATGCACCAATTAAGATAAGTATATAAAGATAAGAAAATGCGGGAAAATAATGACTCATCAAATTCCCCCACACTTAGCCTTTTGCACTCCTGGGCAAAATCAAGAAGCAAAGCAAGGAGTAATTCCAAAGACATCGAAGAGACTGACATAACAAAAAGGAGCAAGAACAAGAAGACACACAAAACACAAACAAATTTACACAATCCTTAATGAATCTTGGGAAAAGAAAGGAGTAGACAACATCCTACACACAAAGAGTCAGAGGAACTAGATACTCATGGAAATCATCCAAGCATTTCAAAACCTGGCAAGAGGTCAATCAGGTCAAAAGGTGAATCAAAGTGACAAAACCTCACAAGATGCACTGTATCTCTCATGTGTTTAGGCTATTGTATACTCTCAAAATACTCAAGAAAAGCAAACAACAGATAGACTTGGCAAGCCTCTAAACTCAACACCCAACGCACATGCATAAAAAGATCAAAAGGTCTTTTTAGGTTGTAATGGGGGTAGGGACAAGGTAGAAGATATCATATAGGATAAGTAGTTGTGAACCGGAGGAACTAGAGGAGCAATGGGGAATAAGTCAAAAATAAGCACAAGATGCATGCCCAAAAACCTCTAATATCAAACCTCCACTACGCCTTTACCTCAACCACAACTTTCCTTTCTTATTTTATATATATATATATATATATATATATATATATATATATATATATATCTTCTTTTTTTTTCTTTTTTTTTCCTTTTTTTTTTTTTTTAGAAAGGAAAACACAAAAAATATATATCAGAGATAACCAACTAGCCAATACATCATCCAATGAAATACAAAATGCACCCCCACACTTATTCAATAACTTATTCCCAAAACAATTCCAAAGCTCCAAAAATCCCTAAGGTTAAGGTAATCATGGTTTTTCACTTAAGGCTTTTAATGAGCTTCAAAAGAAATAAAGGGAAACATAGGCTCAAAGGGGCTATCAAAGGAATTAATTCAAGGTAGGCTCATTTGGCTAGAGGCTAATCAGAACAAAAATGCCTTAATCATCTCCAAACATGCATGTGAATCAAGAAGTATCAATCAGAGTCAAGCCAAGGCTACTGCGCAAGCAATCAAGAGGCATAACACTCAAGAAAGAAAAGTAGTGGCTCAATTCCTCACAAAGGGTAAGATTGTCGCCTTCAATTCAGCCTCTCAAACATCGTAACAAATTTGACAAGCAGAGAAAAACAGGGATTTCAATCCAAAAAGCATAAAGCAACTCCTATCTAAGAGTGAAGAAAGTGCCCAAAACCTAAACAAAACCCAGAGATCCAAAAGAAACATGCAAATTATACACAAAACACGAACCTGAAACACAAAGAAAACTAAAAATCCTAAACAAAGAAAACAAAGAACAGTCTCCCCCACACTTAAACTACAAATTGTCCCAATGTAGCATAACATCAAATCAAGTAATCAAATCACCAATTGGACA
Source organism: Sphenostylis stenocarpa (assembly GCA_963425845.1). Taxonomy (NCBI): domain Eukaryota; kingdom Viridiplantae; phylum Streptophyta; class Magnoliopsida; order Fabales; family Fabaceae; genus Sphenostylis; species Sphenostylis stenocarpa. The sequence goes on along the minus strand of OY731400.1, from coordinate 33,560,910 downwards.
AGTGCAGTAAAAGTAAAGAGAAGGAAAAAGAGAACTCCCTAATCATGGTGGGTCCCGGATCTATCTCCTCAGATGGTACAGGTGTTGAGGTCATCAAGTAGCAACTTTGTTCCGCTAAAACAAACAAAGTCTTCCTCATCATGGTGGTTCCTGGATCTATCTCCTCAGATGGGTGTTTCATGGCATTTAGAATATTAAAGTGCACCACAATGTCATCAAATTCCATGGATAAGGTCCCTGCATGCACATCAATCTTGGTTCTTGCAGTCTTTAAAAATGGTCTTCCTAAAATGATTGGGACAGATCCATGGGAGAATCCCTCCTCCATATCAAGCACATAGAAATCAGCAGGAAAAATGAGTTCACCAACCCGAACTAAGACATCCTCAATGAAACCTGTAGGGTGGGCTACACTCCTATTTGCCGGTTGTATCACCACACCCGTAGGTTGCAGAGGTCCAAGAGATAAAGAATTAAAAATGGACAAAGGCATACCATTAATTGAAGCACCCAAATCAAGCATGGCATTCTCAAATTTATTATTGCCAATAATACAAGGTATGCGAGAATGTACCTGGGTCCTTACATTTCTCAGGAATGTAAGGAACAAATTTACCTATCAAAGCGGACACATTTCCGCCCATACCGATTATCTCACTCGCCCTTCATCTTCCTCTTGTGGGTGCATAGCTCCTTCGAGAATTTAGCATATCCGGGAATTTGCTTGATGGCATCAAGCAGAGGTATGTTCACCTCAACTTTCCCGAAGGTCTCTAGAATCTCTTTATCGACCGCTTCCATCTTTTTGCTTGGAATTGCTTTGGGAGGGAATGGAAGAGGGATAGGACGGTGTTGCGAGTCGAAGCTGGGCTCGGAAGAAGGTCCATCTATATGCAATTTTTGACTACCAACTAGTTGCTCAGAGTGCGTGAACCGAGGCGGCTACGGATAAGGGTGGAGGTGTTGTAGTGGGTATGTCAATCTGTTTCCTTGACCTCAATGTGATGGCACTCACATTCTTAGGATTAACCACGATCAGTGCGGGGAGCTTGTCCGAATTTTGATTTTGCAATTGATTCACGACAGTAGCTAGTTGACCAATCTGGTTGGTTAAACTCCGAATGGAGGCATCATTTTTCTGTTGGTACCTGTATGTTCATCTCAGCCATTTGTTTGACCAATTCCTCTAATGAAGGTGAAGAAGGTTGAGGAGCTCGGTGCTTCATTTTGCTGCCTCGATATTGTTGTTGCATTGGTGGAGGCACATAAGGTCCGCTTGGACCAGCAGAATTCGAAATGGTGGTGGTGGCAAAGGATTCTCGCTGCTGTTGGTGTTGCCGATTGGACCATCTCGGATTTGGGTGATTCCTCCACCCTGGATTGTATCTATTGCTTGAGAGGTCGGAATTATGTTGTTGGTTTGGAGCCCTATTATTGAAAATGTTTGCTCGCATAAGCTTGTGGAGCTCCGTAACCCGTAGACTCATGCAATAATTGGCGAGAATCGGTGGGATGCTCAATTGAAGTACAAATTCCACAAACCCTTGCAGTGTGGTGCAGGTCTCGATTTGCAGCAAGTTGGGAGACTAGGGTGGTGAGGGCATCAATCTTACTTTCTAGCTTCTTCTCCACTAAATCCGATGAACCCACATCATGTACACCCCTAAGGACTATGGCATCACTCCTCATGTTAAATTGCTGGGAATTGGATGCCATCTTCTCAATTAAATCTCTAGCGGCAGCAAGTGTCATGTCTCCTAAAGCTCCTCCACTAGCCTGCATCTATCATACTCCTATCCATTGTGTTCATCCCCTCATAAAAGTACCTGCAAGTAGTAGTCGTTCCGATATTTGGTGGTGAGGGCAACTTGCACAAAGTCTCTTGAACCTCTCCCAATACTCGTATAAGCTCTCTCCCATCTCGTTGCTCGATACCCGATATATCCTTCCCGATGGCGGTGGTCCTAGAAGCGAGGAAAAATTTATCTAGAAAGACTCTCTTCGGATCATCCCGACTCGTTATGGAACCAGGAGCTAAGTAGTACAACCAGTCTTTGGCAAGATCCTCCAAAGAGAAAGAAAAGCCTTCGGGTATATGTGATCTTTAGGAACATTTTGTGGCTTCATGGTGGAGCGGACTATATGGAACTCCTTGAGATGCTTGTGTGGATCCTCACCTACACGACCATGAAACTTGGGCAACAAATGGATTAGTCCAGTTTTAAGCACAAATGGTACATCCTCTTCGGGGTATTGGATACATAAATTTGCATAAGTGAAATCGAGTGCAGCCATCTCCTTAAGAGTCCTCTCACGAGGTCCAATAGGTTGATCACCCATGTTATTAGTTTGGAAATTATTAGAAGAAGGTATATTAGGTGCGATACTATCACTATGACTATCTAATGGTTCGGACTCAAGAGATGAATTCCTAGAATGTCTAACTAATCTATGAAAGGTTCTATCTATCTCGGGATCAAAAGGTTGTAAAAGGTCGGGATTGCTCCTAGTCATGCACTATATTCAACAATTCATGTATTTCCCAAGAGTTAAAAAAAAAATTCCTAAAAAAATCAGTTGTTTATCGGAAAGACAACGGTAGACCGTGAATAAGTACACCGGGTAGGTTCCCAAGAAAGAGAGGTGGGTCACTAATGGACACGCTTAAGTACCAAATCTTTCCTAGCCGTAACTCTCCTAGACATGCACTCTCACTCTACCAAGTTATATCCAGAGTTTCCTATGAGAATGGAAATTATAAAATATTTTTTTTTTATAAAGCTAGAAAAACAAATTAGGGATGAAATTGTGTTTTTTTTTTTGAATTATTATTTATAATTTTTTTTATATATTTTTTTTATTTATTTTTTTGTTATTTTTTTGTTATTTTTATTTTATTTTTTTATTTTAAACCAAAAGAGTTTTAGAACATAGTGAGCTATCAAAATAGTATTAAGAGAAGTAAGAATTTTAAATTAAATAGAAAATCAAATAAAATATTCAATTAACTCGAAAATCAAATAAAATATTCAAATAATCGAAAATCAAATATTAAATAACTTAAAATCAAATAAAATATCTAAATAACAACAAATCAAATAAAATATTCAAATAACAGACAAATCAAATAGAATATTAAATAACTAACAATCAAATAAATATATTTAAATAACTAAAAATCAAATAAAATATTCAATTAACTCGAAAATCAAATAAAATATCCTAATAATAGCAAATCAAATAAAATATTCAAATAACTGAAAATCAAATATTAAATAACTTAAAATCAAATAAAATATTCAAATAACTCGGAAATCAAATAAAATATTAAAAACTAGCAATCAAATAAAATATTCAAATAACTGAAAATCAAATAAAATATTTAAATAACAAGCAAATCAAATAAAATATTCAAATAACAAGCAAATCAAATAAAATATTTAAATAACTAACAAATCAAATAAAATATAAAAAAAAACTGAAAATCAAATAAAATATTTAAATAAAATAAAATAAAAACAAAAAAATGAAAACAGAAACAGAAAATAAAAATTGAAAACCTAGACAAAAATCTTGGTCCCCAAGCAACTGCGCCAAATTTAATCGATGTCGTACTTGGCCAAATAATTAAAACAGATAAATGTAGTACTAGGAAGTTTTCCTAGGTCGTCTCCTAAAGACCACAAATTTCTATCAAAGTTTATCAATTTTTAGTAACAAAAAATTAAAAGGGGAGTTTTTCAAAATTAAAATATTAGATGAAACAAAACAAAAACAGATTATAAAAATGCGGATTAAAAACAGATTAAAATGCAATTGATTTTCTCGATTCTAATGCAACGTCACTTATCCTAGATTACGAAATTAATTCGAAATTAACCGACTAAGCGAAGATAAATCCCAAATTATATTCTAATCCAAAATTAATCAACTAAGCAAAGATTAATCTCAAATTAGCTTTAACCCTTGTTCTAATATGAAATTAACCAACTAAGCGAAGATTAATCCCAAATTTTCCTTAACCCTTATTCCAACATGAAATTAACCAACTAAGCGAAGATTAACCCCAAATTATCCTTATACAATTAAGCATTGCATACATCACATAATCTCATATCTAACACGTAATTAAGCAAACCGTGATATAAGTTTCGGTTTATTAAGCATAAACAGATTATAATTCAATACCGAGATTAGAAGATGAAGAGTTAAGAGAACAAACAATATGAAATTGAAGAACAAAACCTCAAAGATCTACTTGCATTCTTCTCAGAAAATCAATACAAAGATTTAGCTATCCATAGAAAGTTGAAAACGCAATAGAAGAAACATAATTAAAATTGAAACAAGAATTTAAAAATAATGACAGAAGAGTAACAAACTTGAATGTAAATTGCAGAAGATGAAAGACGGAAGTGTGGTGGCTGCGTAGTCCTTGTGTGTTGTCCTTTTTTCGTGTGATGTGCCTCTCTTATATAAATAACCCTAACCCTAATCTTAATCGAGGTTTGGGCTCAACTAGTCCATGAAACACATCATAAATTGGCTTCAGTGCAGGTCCATGAACTTCAAACACGTGCAGTATTTTCAATACTTATCCAAATTAAGCGATTTTGGTCTCCAACGAAAGCCTTTTGAGCTAGCTTTAAAACGCCACCATTTCTACTATTTTCGGAGCTCTAATGAATTTAGGAGACTTAAATTACTGAAGCATGTCCATTGGGCCGGCCTAGTGCGCTTGACCCGTTTTGGATAATTTATGTAAAATCCAATTTAGCTCCGAATTGAATGATTTTGGATCCTGTGGAAAGCTCAATGTGTCTTGTTTATAATTATTTTAGAATTATGTTATTTGGAGATCTGTAGAAAAAATGATAAATAAAACAATAAACTAATGTCAGTACCCGTATAAAATAAAATATGACATTTGTCCCAATTTTTCAAGTCCAAAATTACTTTAAATTGTCCTAAAATTAATAATGAGTAAAAATTAGATCAAATAGATTAAAATCTAAATTATTAGCCCAATGAAGCCCAATCAATGAAAATGCACTAATAATAGACAATTAAACACAATGCACCAATTAAGATAAGTATATAAAGATAAGAAAATGCGGGAAAATAATGACTCATCATTGTTATATCTTCTCCATTAAATGAATGGCTTGATTAAACTTTTCATTGATAATAGAATCAAATCAAATTAAATAAATATATAATAGGATTAAAATAAAATTAATAATAATAATAATTATTATTATTATAATAGTAAAAATAATAATAGAAAAATAGATATGTTACGACCAAAAACTAATCTCCTCACCTCGCATTTGGTATTTATTATATTTATTATATCGAACAAAAATATTCTTTTAATTATTCTCTTTAAATAAATATTAAAGTAACAATAAATAATCACTATACCTAATTACAATATTATATATAATATTAAATTAAAAAGACAATAATTAACATGTAATAAATATAAATTATTATTTAAAATGTATTAATAAAAATTTTATAAATAAAACTATATTATTATTTTTTTACATACACTAATATTTATTCTAATCGCTTTAGGACCGACTTGGACCACCTCTTTTATTATTATTATTTATTATTGTACGTGACTTTGAATTTGGAAGCAAGTATTACTATTATACTTGTAACCTATATCTCTCCTCCCATTTGCATGTTGCGTGTGGGATTAAAGTCAAATGGGAGTGGTTAAGAAGGTTTATTAATGTTAAGCACAATTTGTTTCAAAGTTTATATTAAATAACCATAGCTGTTCATTTCATTAAATAGTATTTAAGTAATTTATTCAAGTAGCTATGCACTGAGGATGCTTAATAAATATAAAATATAATATATGTTCAGATGTAAATTTATATTTGAAGTAAATTTAAAAATGCATTGTAAATTCCTTTAACTGGTTCAAATTAAAATCTACTTAATTTCACAACAATAAGCTCTGAATTAGTCATCTATCTAGATTTGTCTTATGCGCGTTATTATGATATTATAATACTCAAGACTCAAGTTGTTAAATGATAGTCAAATATTATTTTCATAATAACATTTATATTAATCAAAATACTGCTACTATACTCATAAAAAATATAAAAAATTCCACGTATAAACATGGAAAACGTATGGAATAATTTATAGCCAACCATTACCATTGTCGGATAAAAAAATAAATAAATATGACCATTAATGAATTTATCTTTTTTATAAGTTGTTTTCTTTTTTAATCTTAATAAGTACATATTTATGAGATTAGTATTAAAATAATAGTTTTATTGATAAATTATTCTTTTAAAAAAATATTAAAGTATTAACTCGAACTTGTACTTCGTTTTTCCTCCAGCCTAATTCCATTGAAAGTAGAAAACACCTACATCACGAGAGAAAAGACATAAATTTTATAATAATTACAATTTGATAAAAAAAAAGATAATGAGAAAATAAAAAATTGATGAAATGTTTTAAAAAATCAGATATAGATGAATTATTGCTTAAAGTTGCTTAACTTTACTTATTCTCACACTTATTTATAATTTTCTAGTGAAATATTATAATAATTTAAAAATTTCCGTGTTTTTTATTTTATAGTTTGACCACTAATATTTGTTTGGTGAGAGGATTTTGTTTGAGATATTATTATGTATTAAATGTGGTGTTTCTTTTTTGTCCAGAATATATATTTTATTATTTTTTATTTAAAATTGGGTATTAAGTTATTTTTATTATTTTTTAGAATAAGAAAAAAATGATATTAGGATATTGTTTTGATTTAGGTAATTATGATTGAGAAATTATTAATATTTAATATTTTGTCATATTTTTATTCTATATATATACAAAGTTCTTGAATAAAAAATCACATGAAATATCATAAATAGAAATACACAAAACTCCATAAAATTTCAGCAATGGTATGAGAGTTTTAGTTTTCACAAAAATAATGGAAAGAGAAAGGAGTTTTTCATAAATCATTATTCAAATTTTTAATGGCGAAAGTTATGACCTATGAGCTGTGAAAATGTAATGCTATGAAGTATTGAATTTATAGGAAGTTGATTGCATCATTGATATGTTGCTTGAAATTCCCACCATAACTCAAATTAAATTTTAAAGAAAAAGAAAAAATGAGGAAAACAAAAGTTAAATCATATCTATTTGATTGTGTTTCACAAATGATTCTCACTAGAATCATGACATTAAAGTCACCTAAAGAAATTTAAGATTATTTGAAAGACCAATATAAAAGGGATGAGAAAATTTGATGTATGAAAGTTATAAACTTGATAAGGAAATTTAATATACAAAGGATGTAAGAGTCTGAGACAATTAATGAATACTTAAGAAAAATTTTGGATATTGTTAACAAGATAAAAATATTCGGTACGGAGTTTTCTAATTCTAGAATAGTTGAGAAAATTCTGGGAACTGTGTCATAGATATATAAAGCATTTATTGTTTCATTAGAAAACACAAAGGATTTGTTTAATATTACTTTAGCTGAAGTGTTACATGTTTTACAAACACAAGAACAACGAAGATTGATGCAAGAAAATCATGTTGTTATTAAAGGTTCTTTACTATATCATGTTGAATGTTCTCTCCAAGTCAAGAACAACAAAGATATCAAATCACACATCTTCTTTGTTTGTCCTTATTGCAAGAAAAATAATTACTCACACAACAAGTATTGGTGGAGACCTAAGGTGAAATGTCACAAATGTGGTCAATTAGGACATATAGAATAAATATGTAAATCACAACCAAAATAAGTTGTCAAGGTTATAAAAAATGAAGTAGAAGGAGAACTTCTCCTTGCAACAACATACTATACAATTAAGAAATCCACATGTTGACTTATAAATAGTGGTTGTATAAACCACATGACTCATGATCGAGAACATTTCAAAAAATTCAACGAATCTATTATTTCTAAAGCAAGGAAGAATACTCAGAATATATGTTTTATTATCTTTTATTTAAATTAGGTATTAAATAAGTTTTATTATTGTTTAAAATAAGAGAAAAAATATTAGGTTATTATTTTGATTTAGATAGTTATAATACAAATATTAATATTTATTATTTTGTCATATTTTTACTAGATATATACATAGAGCATATAAATAAAAGAAATACCCACAAAAAATATTATAAATACATATACACAAAATCCTAAAAATTATCGTCATTCTTTAAAAAAATAAATTAAAATGAATTTGTCAGGTAGAATTAATTCTTTGTTTCAAAATCAATAAAATTTGGCTTAGCCAGGTAGAATTAATTCTTTGTTTCAAAATCAATAAAATTTGGCTTAGCACTACTTTAAGAGCACTGAAGTGTTAAATTTCTTTTTCTTCTTTTGTCACATTTCCAACGTTATGTAATGAATGAAAATGAGGTGGGACCCGAATTAGAGGCAGACAAGCAAATGAGGAATTCAGGACACATGGCACAAGATCTTCAAGAGATTACACAGAGGAAAAGCACACGCACAAAGTCTGTTAGCTCAAAAAATTGTGTGGGTTTGAATGATGGGAAAGAGGTAATAAAAGAATTTGGTTAGAGGAGAGAAGGGAAAAAAAAGAAGAAAGTTGGACCGTCTCCTTTCTCTCTCTGAAATCTGTTTTTTGCTGAAAAAAATATTATTTGTATTTAATTTCTTTTACTATGCAGTCTCTCCTATTTGCTAGGAATAGTAAAATGGGTCACGTCTGACGGGCTGGGTCACCAGCCCGTCATAATATAGCGGGATGAATTGGTGTTTTCAGCCCACCAGTCCATTTTGGTCCATCCCGTCAATCCGTCAGGCCAACCCGCGAGAAAAGTGGGCTAGCTTGCACCCGCCTAATTAATAAAAAAATAATTTTTTATTGTAATAAAATTAATTATAAAGATAATATATAAAGTTAAAAATGTTAAAAAGAGAATTAAAAAGTTTCACTCTCACAGGAAATGTTCTCCTTATCGAAACACAATCTTCTCTCTATTATTCTCCTTGTTCATCCTAAGCACTCGATTATTTTTATCCTTATGACTTGAATTAAAGGTATAAGAATTACTCAACCAAGAATAATGTGAAGTTTTATCAAATAAAAAAGATATAGGTATTTGAATTTTTCAATATAAAAAATATAAATTTTATAAGTTTTAACGTTATTTATATATATATATATATATATATATATATTATATATTTGTTATTATTTATTATTATGTAAATTTTATTATTGTTGTAAATTATAATTCTTAAAACAATGTATTAATTTATATTATTAAATTGAAATAATATATATATATATATATATATATATATATATTGAATTATTGACAAATAAATAATAATCTTATTATTAAATTTATTAAAAAATTTATGTTAAAAAATAAATTATTTTTTTCTAAATTATGACAGAGACAGAATCAAGATCTACTGGTCCATCATGACTATAACGGGCCTATAACGAGTCAGCTCGTCCCGTCCCGCCCTGCTTATAGAGGGCCAAAGGTGTACAGGCCAAAACGGTCCCTACTATTTGGTAGCCATGAAGGAATAGTATGATTTGACTCTAATAATACCAGTCATTTGATTGATGTTCCATATCCATTATGTTCTTTTATTGATATACGTAGTACCTTATTTTTCTAGTCATAACATTTGGTGCTTTCATCTGCCCACATGGCGGACAATACGCGTCTCAAAGACCTTTCCAATGACGTGAAAAAAAATATTGAACCTCATGGAATCTCGCAATGCTAACTACAATCTACATTTTCACACCCTCAAAAAGGTTATGGATGACTTCATTAAGAAACCTGCTGAGGGGCCGTCTAGTTTGTCTAGTAAGGGCCCTCCCTTTCAGGTGCGTAATGTCAAAATCGATTTTCCACACTTCGCAGGTCCTGATGTATTGCAGTGGATCTTTAAGGCTGAACAATATTTTTATTATTATAATATATCGGATGATCAGAGATTAACCATTGTGGCTATTTATTTCGACAAAGAGGTGGTCTCATGGTATCAGTTGATGTCTCGCAATAAATCTTTTGCATCATGGACCGACTTCACTCGAGCTCTTGAGCTAGAATTTGGTCCATCCGCATATGAATGTCCTAGATCATATTTGTTCAAGTTGCTACAACATAGTTTTGTTCAGGATTATTATGTCCAGTTTCTTGCTTTAGCTAATCGGGTACAAGGTGTTACAACAGAGGCCTGGCTTGATTGTTTTATCGAGGGTTTAAAATCTGAAATTCGTCGAGATGTTGTTGCTCAAAGTCCCACTACATTAATGAGGTTTGTGTCTTTAGCCAAGCTGTATGAAGAACACTATGGTTACAAATCTAAACCCTATTCCCTTTCAGCTACTCCTATAAAATACACACCACTACTACATAGCCCTCTGTGTCCCAAACCGTGAAATCCACTAGTCGTCCACCCTTATTGTAGTCACATGAAAGTACTTATTGTCCTAATAATTATGATAACAAGAATGCAAAAAACATAAAGGTTTGCACTTATTGTGGAAGATATGGTCATACCATAGAAACATGTTACAAGAAGCACGATATTCTTGTTTGGGCATAGATCTTATGATGAGAGGAATGATATCATTAATAATATTGACATTCTTTGAAGAGATTGTTCCAACCAAAATAACTTCTCATATAGTCAAAACGTTAAATTGTCCCAACAACAATACTAGGTTCTTAGGAGATTAATTCAACATCTAATGGTGAGATTGATTCTACTTTTGCATAAGTTGACAAAATTGGTGCACTAAATTCTTTCACATCTTTGTTAAAGGTGAGGATGAAGGTAATAATTACATAATGACTAGTTTAACCAAAACTGAATCTCAAGGTTTAAAATGTTGGATAATTGGCTCGAGAGAACTTATCATGCCTCCTCCTCACTTTTAAATTTTGTCACTTATAAACCCCTCAATTCTATATTGGTAAATTTACCAAATAATAATTGTGTTTATGCAAAGGAAATGTGAGAATCAATTATAACATTATATTGTCTGATTATTATATATACCTTCCTTCACATATAAATAGTCTCTGTATATAAATTTTGACTAACAAAAATTGTAAGATCATCTTTTGTCATAATTTTTGTATTTTACATGGTGTCAAAACCAATGAGAATATTACCCTTAATATCCAGTCTCATCAAAATTGTTGTGTGAATTTTACTGCTAATTCAAAATACGTAGTTGAGAACATTAACCTTTAGCATGTTAAAATTGGACATCTGTCTATAAAGAGGCTTGACATATTGAAACAATATTTTTCATATATATATATATATATATATATATATATATATATATATATATATATATATATATATATATATTCTAAAATCTTAGATGATAATATATCATGATACTAAAGTAAACGGTTTTTAAATAATATGGACTAAAACATAAAATATGACATGTATAAAAATCAAATAAGTAACTAAACTTTAAAAACAGTTCTAATGTAAAATAATTTGGTAAATAAGTTATAATTTTTTTTCTAAATATAAAACCTAATTTATCTTTATATAAGTTAAAGTTATAAAATATTTAAAAGCAGTTGATTTTATGAAAAAATGTTTAAATTTCTTTTCATTTTAAACACATTTTAAACTTTTTTTTAACTTTTCATTATTTTGAAAAACTACCATAAACATAAAACAAATGGGTTCGATATCTAATTTAAAACCTAAGTAGCTTTGTATTAAATTGAAAATGGAAGTTGTGTCCGTTATAATCAGCGTATACATAGAGAAAGCAATGACTTCAATCCGTTAGATGCTCACCCAAACTAAACACATACTTTTAAAAATAAGTTGTAAAATACACATATGTTAATTCTAAAATTATTTATAAAAATTAAAAACAAAAATATATCCACGTACATCACATTATTTATAATTTATTTAAAAATATATATATAATTTGTAGGTATCTTGATTTTCGTATTTATCACATTAGTTACATCTTAAATTCTATAAATGCATATAATAATAATGATATATAATAAATATAATCACTAAATTATACCAGAAAATCGCGTATTACTGACGGATATTTACCGACGGATTTGTAACCGTCGAAAAATAATTATTACCGACGGATATAAAATATTTGTGGAATTTGATCTTACCGATAGATATATCCGTCTGGTAAAATAATAATTAGTTACTGACTGGATTTATCCGTCAATAAATCCGTCGGTAAATTAACAATTAGTAAATATTCACCTAATTAAAAAAGTAAATATTTTTTATTTAATAATTTAATTTAATCATAATTAGATTAATTTATAATAATTTCTTAAATTAAATAATTTAAAAAATTAAATATTTAATTATATATAAATATAAAAATATTTAATTATATATAAATATATATATATATATATAAATATATAAATATATATAAAAATATAAAAATATATATAAAAATATAAAAATATATAAAAATATAAAAATATAAATACATAAATATATAATATATAAATATATAAATATATAAATATATAAATATATAAATATATAAATATATAAATATATAAATATATAAATATATTTGTATATAAATATAATTGTATATAAATATATTTTATTTGTAAATTATTATCAAAAAATTCCAGTAAGCTTAGTGGTTGGAGTATCAGCCTCTAACTCTAATTGAAGGCTATAAATATGTAATAGGAAAAAATAATTAATAATAAATAATAAAAATATAAAGAGAATGGGTTCTATAAAATAAATAAGCTATATAAGTAAAATATTTAATAAATAATAAAAATATTACTTGACGGATTTTGACCGTCGGTAATATTAAAATTTCTTGTAGTGTACTTGTATTAAAAAGACAATAATCAAGATTAAACAACTATAAATTATAACTTAAAATACTTTGGTGGTAAGAATTTTATAAATAAAGTTACTCTTTTATCTTATATACACCCTAATTTTATTATTTGGTGGATCTTCGAGTACTTTTAATATTATAAAGAGTTTGGTAATGTAAATTCATAGGTGTTCAGGTTCAATATTAACTTGACCCACCTTGAAGGACCTTTTTATTTTATTTTATTATTATAATTTATTTAGAAAGAATAAAAGATAAATTACATAAATAACAAGAGATAAATAACATAAAATAAATTTCTCCAATAAAATTTGTTAAAACATAAAACTTTGATTTGGTGAACCCTCCTTGTTAAATATATATATATATATATATATATATATATATATATATATATATATTAAATCAATTACAAATCTTAAACAATGATTTTAAAGAGACAAATAATATATTTAATAAATAATAAAAAAATATAAAAAGATGAAAGAATATGAAAATACGAAAGATCAAAATTATAAATATACATATAAATATATTTAATGATCATTAAATTTGAGAGATGAAAATCATAAACATGTAACTTACAATCTAGATCATAGTCGCCTCACTTTCCAATAAGCTCAAAAGTCATCATATTTAACTTTAAAAGTAGGTTTTATTTATTAAACTTAAGAAGATAAATAAGGAAGACATTAAATGTTAATAATATATTTTTAACTGTACTATTTATTAAATTATTTTTGTTTAAAATTTAGTCAAAATTATAATAATTTCTTTCAAGTGGTTGTTTTCACAAAGTTGTTAACACCGAGTATTATATTATATATTGATTTTAATTTTTCTTATCTTACATTATTTATATTTTTAAATATAAAAATACTAACTACTTCTTTTAACAACGTAAGCACCAAGATTTTGACGAGTTTAAGTAAATCAATGATTAAATTAAGTAAAATTTAAAATTTTTGATCATTTTATTAAAAATAATTTAATAGAAAACTTGTAGTATTAAAACTTAATTTTTATAATATCACTTTCTCATTAACTTGTAAGATATTTCACCTAGTTCTTTTCTTTTTCTAAATTTAAGAACATCATTCTCTATCTTCTTTTAAATTCAAGCGCATCTCGAGTGAGAGAAAGATTTTCATCCTATTGGAAATTTCTTTTAAGTTACTCTTTACCCTTTTCTTGGTGTTTGCATGTAGTTAGAGATGCTTGCATATGTGAATTTTTAGGCAAAGATAAATCTTGTTTAGTCTAGATTTGTAGAGATATGTCTAATTTGTTATTCAAAATCTGTTGTAAGCTTGTGAGAGATCATGTGAGATTTGTAAAAATTTGTAAATTTTCCTCTAAGATAAGCTTGATCTAAGATAAGGAAAGCTAGTAACAATACTTCATAATACATTAGTATTAATAGTCTAAATGTGTTGTAGTGACTTAGTCATTATATTTATGTAAGGATCTTTAATTGGAATTGAGAAGTGCATTATAATCCTAAATTAGCTAGTTTTGGATGAGATTAATTGATTTATGCCTATTTTGTAAGAATGAAGCATGATATAAAATAGGTTGATGACGAATGTGGATTTAGTAGTCTATCACAACCTATTATTAATGAAGTGAAATAACTTTAGGTGTAATTGATTTGAATTGACGTTAGGGATTGTCCAAGAAATTATGCAGTGGTGATATCTACATAATTTTCATTAAAGTAGAAGATTTTTACTTGAGTAACAAGGCTTCTAGATTTGGGAGGGGCTCACATGTCCATTCTTACACAAATGAGAAATTTTTGCTTAAGCGAGAACACTCCAATAACTTGGGGTTACCTATGTTTCATTCTTGTTAAATTGAGATACTAGTCGCTTAAACAATAATATCTTCGCTTAAGCAAGAACATTCAAGAGAGAAATGAAAAAATTGTAAGAGAATCTCACTCAAGCAATAATTCTTGATAAAAAAAACATTAACTCTTGGGAAAAAACTTATTTTTACATAATGCATTTAACTCCTTAACATGTACTTGAATGTATAATATATGTATATTCGAATGAAATAAAGAATGATATGTATGAATTGTTGTAAAAGCTGACAGAGACACGAGCAAACTTTATTCCTGAGGCGTGTATAATCACTGCCCTTAAGGACTTATCCGCGGTGTATTGCGCAAGTCCCCCAGGATACAACAAGAACTTCTCGGGATATCCGAGGATCTCAGAAACTAGCAAGAAACTCTCAAAAGAGTAAATTAACCCAGGAACACAGAAATAGATCAGATAAGAGAAGATGAGAGGTGTGTTCTGAAGAGTGTGAAGTGGTCTCTATTTATAAGAGAAAGTCTGTAACAGTTATGGAAGACTTGGTAGTGAGTCTGTAACATTTCCTGTAACGGTCTTCTGCAACGTGTGCTCTGAAACAGTCTTCTGTAACGTGTGCTCTGTTTTGCAATACCCCTTAATTTACAACAATCCCCCACATATTGCAAAACAAAAGGGAAAAAAGAAATAGAAGAAAATCATGGGTCTCATATAAGATGTAATGCATCAGAGCTGGTATAGCAAGCTATATGAACCAGTCTTAGACTAAAAAACTTAACACACAGTGTAGTTGGTGTAGCAAGCTATATGAACCAAAACACTTAATGTGTGTTAGCGGTTTTAATAATCACAATACACCCCCACAATTCTTGTTGTTATCACTGTGTTGCGCTTACTAGGCCATGCGCGTGTCCGGTATTTATGAGTGCTCTAGAAATCTTGCAAAGATCTCATACAAGCGGCCCCACTCGACACTCATATAGGTGACTTCATCAAGCGTATGCTGCAAATCATACACCACCCTTAAGGGATATGAAAATCGTTTAAAAACTTTGTTTAGACTAAAATTCGTACTCCACATAGAATTTTAATTACAAAGTTTAACCTCTCAATAATGCAGTATCTAGCACTTTCACATATACACCATAGGAATGGACATAATCAATTTTAGTGCTAGCAGAACTAACAAGTGACTTGTTTTTACCCATATGAACCTTATTCATGGGATCTCCAATCACAAAGGTTGGGTTACCATCACCTATTTGTTTGCAAGTTGCTTAAGGCCCATTCCCCTCGATGTTTCTAAAATCATATTTCTCGCTAAGGGTTTTGTCAGAGGATCTGCTAGATTCCGTTCTGACTTCACATAGCCAATGGAGATTGTTCCATTCTTTAGCAGCTACTTCACTAAATTATGTCTCAACTGTATATGTCTGTTTTTTCCATTGTAGTTCTTATTTTTTGCTATAGCTATTGCCGATTGACAATCACAGTGTATTGATACAGACGGGATCGGTTTCATTCCTAATGGAATGTTTACTAAGAAGTTTTTCAACCACTCAACTTCACTACCAGCCATTTCGAGAGCAACAAATTCAGATTCCATTGTTGATCTTGCAATAATTGTTTGTTTGGCTGATTTCCATGTAATCGCACCACCCCCCGAGTGTGAATACATAGCCACTAGTGGATTTTGTCTCATCTGAATCAGAAATCCAGTTAGCATCACTGTATCCTTCTAGTACAGCGGGAAATCCACTATATTCAATGGCATAATCCATTTAACCTCTTAAGTATCTCATAAGTCTTGTAAGTGCATTCCAATGTTCTTGATTAGGACATTGAGTGTACTTACTCAGTCTACCTGCTGCATAAGCAATGTCAAATCTCAAAAAACTCATTAAATGCAGTAAGCTCTCAATTACCTGGGCATACTGAGGTTGAGAGATTGAGTCTCCTCTATTTTTCTTTAACTTAGAGTTAACATCATAAGGGGTATTCACTAGTTTGGCATTATAACACCAAAACTTCCTAAGAAGTTTCTCAATATATTGTTCTTGGGATAGAAAAATACTATTGCCCTTCCTTATGATTTTAACACCCAAAATCACATTGGCTTCACCCATATCTTTCATTTCAAATTTAGATCCCAGAAACAACTTAGTTCGGGAGACAATGTCAATGCATGTATTAAATATTAGCATATCATCTACATATAAACATATAATAACACATTCACCACTCTCAAATTTAGAGTACACACATTTATCAGCATCATTAGTTGAAAAACCATTACAAAGTAGAACCCTATCAAGTTTTTCATGCCATTGTTTTGGTGTTTGTTTTAATCCATATAAAGATTTTAAAAGTCTGCACACTTTGTTCTCTTGACCTGGAACAACACACCCTTCAGGTTGAGTCATATAAATTTCCTCCTCTAATTCACCATTCAAAAAGGCTGTCTTAACATCCATTTGGTGTATAACTAGTTTATGGATAGCTGCTAGAGCTAACAAAACTCGAATAGAGGAAATCCTAGTCACAGGGGCAAAGGTGTCAAAATAATCAATGTTGGATTTTTGAGTAAAACCCTTTGCTACTAATCTTGCCTTATATTTATCTATGGATCCATCAGAATGATACTTTTTCTTAAAGATCCACTTACAACCAATAGGTTTTGTTCCTTTAGGCAAATCTACCAAAGTCCAAGTATTATTTTTCTTAATTGAATCAATTTCAGTCTTAATGGCCTTATCCCAATGTATTGCATCAGGAGCCCTAGTAGCCTCTAAAAAACTCATTGGACCATTTTCAACTAGATAAGTGTAGAAATCATCTCCAAAGGAGGTTTCCTTCCTCTGTCTTTTACTTCTCCTCAAATCCTCATATATTTTGTCACTATTAATCTCTAAAGATTGTTTAGGTGTCTCACTAACCTTTAGAGGAAAAATATGTTCAAAGAACTCAACAAATTTTTTTTTCTCCATTATAGTATTATGCTCAATTATATCACTTTTGAGGATAAAAAACCTATAGGCAGCACTATGTTCTGCATAGCCTAAGAACATGCAATCAGAAGTTTTAGAACCTATTTTCCTTTTCTTATGATTGGGTAACATTACCTTGGCTAGCACCCCCACACTCTTAAATATTTAAGATTAAATTTATAACATCTTCATAACTCGTAGAGAGTTTTACCAGTTTAAAAAACACTGTAAGTGTATCTTCTCTTAAGGTTATTTGGTGCACTAGAGTTCTTGATTAAGTATACTTTGGTTTATCTAGAGTAATCATCTATAAATGTCAAAGATCATATGAATCAATATTATAAGCAGAAGAATAACATTCATTAACAACCAAGGGCTTTGGTCACACTATCTCTTTCCTACAAATACATTATTTTTTGTCATAACAATCTTATCAGATTCGAATGACACTTTAACCCCAACTTTTCCAATAGTGCTACAGAGATTAGATTAGCTCTGATTAATGGCACATGTAGCACATCATTCAAGACCAGAGTCTTTCCAAATGTGAGTTTTAGAAGAACTTTTCCTTTTCCTAAGACAGGAGTTGTCCTGGAATCACCGAGATAAATATGTTCTTCTCCATCCCCACACAAGTGTAGGAGGTAAAAGCACTTCTGTTTGCACAGATGTGCCTGGTAGCACCAGAGTCTACCACTGATTTGCTCACATTTGTCACAAGGTTTATTTGAGAAACAACCGCAATAATTGTATCTTCTCCCTCGGCTAAATTTGCCTTAGGAGGATTGTCGTTTCTCATTCTACGTCTGCACTGAGGTGCATGATGACCCGGCTTTCCACAGAAAAAGCAATTTCCCTTCTTCTTGAAGGTGGGGTTAGATCTATTGGGACGAGAGTTTTTAAAATTAATTTTCTTCTTATAATCAGGTATTTTCTCGTACCTTTTTGGAGTTGGTTTGTCTTCTATCATATTTGCCTTAACTGATAATGCTTTAGCCCTTGCAGCAGCACACTCCTTTCGGTTGGTATCTTCGATGATGATGTGCGTGATGAGATCTGCTAGCGACATCTGTTTATGTCTATGCTTTAGTTGTTGTTTGTAGTCTGTCCAAGATTCTGGAAGCTTTTCGATTAGAAGTTCCGAAACGAACTCATCAGGTAGGACTATATTTTTGGCTTTAATATCTTCAAGTAGTTTGTGGTACTCGTTGATCTGGATCTTGATATCCTTATCTTCTAGCATCTCCCAGCGGTAGTAGTTTCCAATAACAAACCTTTGTCTCACGACATCTTCGGCAGTGATTTGAGAATCAATGAATCCCAAATATCTTTGGCTTCCTTATAGGAACAATACACATCGAACAAATCATTAGACAATGCACAAAGCAAGGTGTGTCTACATACCTTGTTCGAATGAACCCAATCTTCAGTTTGTTTAGCAGGAGCACTGGAGTCAGGTTTGGTAGTTGTAAGAGCATAAGCCACTCCATACATGTCTAAGAGAGTAGAAATACGTTCTTGCCAGCGCCGGAAGTTTTGCCCAGTGAAAACTTCAATTTTTGTAACGTTCGGGAACGGTTTCGCAAAGACAGTTTGAGTTCCGAAAATGTTGTTTGTCTTTTCCAGTGTGGAGTTGTTGTTGGTATCCATACTGTCAGCCATAAGTCCTTAAGATTGTTGTAAAAGCTGACAGAGACACGAGCAAACTTTATTCCTGAGGCATGTATAATCACTGCCCTTAAGGACTTATCCGCGGTGTATTGCGCAAGTCCCCCAGGATACAACAGGAACTTCTCGGGATATCCGAGGATCTCAGAAACTAGCAAGAAACTCTCAAAAGAGTAAATTAACCCAGGAACACAGAAATAGATCAGAGAAGAGAAGATGAGAGGTGTGTTTTGAAGAGTGTGAAGTGGTCTCTATTTATAAGAGAAAGTCTGTAACAGTTATGGAAGACTTGGTAGTGGGTCTGTAACGTTTCCTGTAACGTTCTCTGTAATGTTCTCTAAAGCGTTCTCTGAAACGGTCTTCTGCAACGTGTGCTTTGAAACAGTCTTTTGTAACGTGTGCTCTGTTTTGCAATACCCCTTAATTTACAACATGAATTACATGAGAATTTATTTATGAGGATAAGATGTATGTTATACCTATGATATATTCCAATTTTGTACCTATGTTGGATATATTCTCTTAGAGAAGGTATGTAATGTAACAAATACATATCTTTGAGTCCAATTCAATGCATGTGTCTTCTGAAAGTAGTGTCAAGTGCTTGTGGTATGGATGTTAGTGTGTGATGACATGAGATATAGTCTATAAGCTCAGAGTTAGACCTTGATTCATTGTACGATTCTTATGCATAATTGATTGGTTAATAATCTAGAATATGAAGATGATGTGATAATTATATGATGAAAAATTTATCACTATTTTACTTTGGTTTGTATGATTTTTTTTATTTCAACTGTTACGTGAATAGATGATATTTCAAGTAGTGAACCTTAATATTGAGTTGTTAAGTAGAAGGTGTGACAAAGTTTTATTTTGTTAGATTTGTAAATTATGTTTAGTGATTGTATTTAAATCCTAATATGGATGGTTAACCTCCTTTTTGAAATACTTAATCTTGTGATAAATATTGATAATATTTATATCCTTGTATATTTTAGTTTTATATTGTTAAGTAATTTCACTAAAGATGTTGATAAAATGTGATTCTAATAATCTAAGTATGTTAAATAGATAAAAAAAAATTGGATTTAAAATGAGAAAGTAAAAGAACCATAGATCACACCATTGATTTTGTCGTGCTTGCTCGAATTATGATTTTAAATGTTTGCTATCTATACATGATGGTATTATATGATGAAGAGAAGAGTAAGCCTAGTGACTGGAAATGAAGAGCATGTGTCCAATTTATAGAGCTTTAAACCATCATGGAGAGTTTTAGACTTTGAAAAATATTTGTTGGAAGCATGACACCACCATTTCCACATATTACTTGATAATGGGTTGAATATTTGTTCAATAATGGAATGCATTCATAAACAATAAAAAAAAATTACAAAGAAAAGGTTATGGGAAAAGTGTATGCACATTACCTAAATGGTGCATCGTATATGCTAACATTCTCCCCACTTGGTTTATTTACCCAATTATCAATCAAAGCAAGAAAGTAAATATGTTAATCATGGTTATGGATCTTCTAATAATGAATATTATCTTCCATATATCATTCCTTACAAGCACTTTAGCTCTAATGAATGAACCATCGGTTTATTCTATCACAATTAAATTAGTTTTCTCAAAATAAACAAATGTGTGTACAAAATAAATGAGAAAACATTATACTAAATAATTTCATTTATAATAAAGGTATTTATAATAATTGTCACATCATAGAACCAGGTCTCTCCTATATGTCAAATGATCCTCAATATTCTTTGATAACATGTCTTTAGTTAAATGATCGACAATCATCAACTTAATGTTAACATGTTTAATGGCCACTTTATTTCTCTTATCATGTTCTCTTATGACTATATATTTAATGTTAATGTATTTATTTCAACTTCTACTCATATTATTTTTAGCCATAAATATTATAATAGAGTTATCACAATACAACTTCAATGGTTTTGTAATTGAGTCCACAACTCTATGTCCAAATACAAAACCCTTTAACCACACAAAATTTGAGGTAACCTAAAAAAAAACACAAACTCAGCCATCATAGTGAAAGTAGTAGTCAAGATTTGCTTTCTATGCTTCAAGATACAACTCCACAAACTAGCATAAAAATGTAACCAAATGTAAATTTTCTAGTGTTGCCAACAAAACTTAAAACATAATAACTTATCACATTCAAATTATCAATCTTCTATACATGAGAACGAAATTCATTTTTCCTTGAAGATACCTCATTACCTTCTTTGTAGCTATCCCATGGTCAACACCTGCATTACTATGATATATCTTCCCAAAAATCCAACAACAACTTTATTGTCAACATACATAAACCTTTAAATAATTAAAGTATGTGAAATATGTTTCATGTGTTCTTGCTCAAGGTCATTTTATGGGTATTGACTTAATTCAAGTCTATCACCCTTCATAATGTGAGTCACACTTAGGGAACCCAAAATACCTCAAGATATTTCTCTATAGATCTTAATGCTAATGACAAAAGATATCTCTCTCATATGTTTTATATCAAGGTTCTTTGAGAGAAACTGTCACCTCATATAGTATACATTTATCATTCGTTGTAAGTAAAATATCATTCACATATAAAACAAGAGAACAAATTTTACTCCCACTAGGCTTTGGGTATATACATTAATCCATGACAATCTTTTCAAATCCAAAATGAAGATATAACTTCATAAAATTTTAAATACCATTATTGAGAGGCTTGTAAATAAATCATTGCCTACTCGAAAAGAACTCTTTAAGTTGTTTCATATAAACCTCTTCTTCTAAATCACCATTGAAGAATTTTGTTTTACATCCATTTGATGTAACTCAAAATCAAAAGAAATTATTAATGTATAATTACTCCAAAAAAAATTCTTAGACATGCAAGAAAATGTCTCTTTGTAGTATACTTCTTCTCTTTGAGTGAATTCTTTCATAACAAGTTTTATTTTATGTCTCTCAATGTTACCTTGTAATTCTTTCTTAATTTTAAAGAGTCATTTACATCTAATGAATTTTGCATTATTAGGCAACTAAACAAGATCTTATAATTTATTATATTTTAAAAAATCTATTTCATCTTTCATAGCATTATACGATAAATTAGATTCTTTAAAATTCATGGCTTGTGAAAATGTTTTAGGATCATTTTTAACTTCGATTTTATAGTTTGATTCTTGTAAATATACTTCATAATCACTATAAATTATCAATCTTTTGATTTGCATTATCATTTTCAACCATTTGTGGAACTTGAATTACTAGTTATGTAACACTTTTGAAGTAGAAGGACGTGAATGACTAATAATATGTCATTTAATTGACTGGATTGAACTTCATAGTAATATTTTCTAAAACTAATATCTTGAATTAAATCACTCCACTAATCAAGTCATTTTTAAGAAACTTTACTTCTTTAAATCCACAAGGGTTATGAGATGGACAATCAAATCTATATCTTTGACTTTTCAGAAAATCCAATGGAATACCCACTAATAGTCCTAGGCTTTAGTTTCTTCTATTGTGGAATATAAATTCTTACTTTAAGAGAACATTCCCAAACTCGTACATGCTATAAATTGAGTTTCTAACCTTTTGAATAACTTAAAAGGTGTTTTGAAAATAGTCTCGGTTGGAACTCAATTTATCATATATATAGTCGTTTTAAGTACTTTAATCTAACAGAATTGAGAAAGTTTTGCATTACTCCTCATGCTTCTCACCATATAAAGTTTTTTTTTTGTCACAACATTATGATATAGAGAATTAAGCATAGACTAGGCAACAATCTCATATTTTTGAAGAAATTTCACAAATGAACCAGATGTTTGTTCATTCTATGTGTATCTACCATAGTATTTTCCACCTTTAACTAATCTAACAATCTTAATTTATTTTTTACATTGTAGTTTTATTTCACCCTTAAAAACTTAAAAACATTGAAAGGTTTATCCTTAAAATAAAGTAAGTAAAAATACATATAGTGTAAGTAATTATAAAGGTGATGAAGTATTATGGACTGCAATACATTTATATTTGGACAACAAATATCTATATAAATAATCTCCAATAAATTTGAATTCTTATACACCAATTTAAACTCTTTTATTTATTTATCCTTAATACAAATCACATTATCTCTAAACCAAGAAAATACAAAATATTAAGTCATCTTTCCTTTACTCATAACTGAAAGCAATGAGCGGGAAATTGATGGAAATGTCCCTACATTCCCAAGAGATGATTTTGATGATGATTCAAGTCAACTACATTCAAGTCAAAACCATTCAAGATGAATTAAGGACAAGTTGAATTTATGACGTTGGTGAAAATGTGAAACATTTCCCTACATGCCCAAGATATGTTTTTGATAAAGATGATGATTCAAGCAAGCCCAAGATGATTCTCGAAGACTAGATAGAGTCTTAGAATATTGGATATGGAGGTACAAGTTGATGAAGTAATATTATGCATAAGCCTCCAAAGCACAAGTGTGATAAAATTCATAACATGATATTTTTCACTATCATAATCAATTATGATGCATCAGAAATGGAAAAATGATTTTCTCTGTCATAATTGATTATACTAGTAATATAATCAATTATGGCAATTCAAATTTGAAAAATATATCCATTTTAAAGAATAAATATTTTTAAATACTTCCCGATTTTCTCTATGATATTATTAATGTCCAACGGCCATTTTCTCGATGCTATTTTTCTATTTAATTAAGTTTTGATGAAAAATAAAAAACACACAATTACGTAATTCGAAAATACAATTTACATTCAATCAGTTTTGAGAAAAGAATTTTAAGCAAGGCAACAGAGATATTTTACACCTTCTGAGAAAACCCTCTTCTCTATTGTCTTCTGTGCTTTCATTGTTAATCACACTTGTTCTTGGAGATTGACATTCTACAGTGTTCTACAATTTTTTGTCTCCATTACCCAAGTGTGTCTGTTCTTATTTTTATTACCTTCATCCTTAGTGTGATTCTAAGGAGGTGTTTTTCATCTTTTGATTTGTTTAGAGGAGGTGTTCATCCCTAGTGTGATTCTAGGGAGGTGTTCATCCTTAGTGGGATTCTAAGGAGGTGTTTTCATCCTTTGATTTGTTCAGAGGAGGTGTTCATCCCTAGTGGGATTCTAGGGAGGTGTTCATCCTTAGTGGGTTTCTAAGGAGGTGATTGTGTTTTTAATTAGTTTACTTTTTACTGGTTATTCTGCTGAGTTGATTGTAATTTGTAAACTAAATTTGAAAAATAGTGAATGGGGAGTCACTCTTGTATTAAGAGTTGACTGGGAACTGGATGTAGGGTTGGCTATACCCGAACCAGTATAAATCTCTGTGTGCTCTTCTCTTTCTCTTATCTCTTTCTCTTTTCATGATTATATTATTGCTTCCGCTTTATTTGTGTTCAAACAAATTATTGACTCACAAATAAATTTTTAATTTGACATCTATTTTAATTTGTGCATCTATTCACCCCCCTCTAGATGTCATTTGTCTAACAAGTGATATCAGAGCTTGGTTAGATAAGATATTTCTAAACGATCTGTCAAGATGTCTACGCAGAATCAGGTTTACAAGGAAGGAGCCTCAATAAACACACCTTCATTATTTGAAGGAGAAGACTATCAGTTTTGGAAGGCGAGAATGGAAATATTTTTACAAACACTAGATTACGGTGTTTGGGATGTTGTACTCAATGGTCCTTACATTCTGATGAGAGCAACGGAGTCTGGAGTTGTTCCAAAGATTTTAGATCAATGGACGTCGGATGAAAACAAGCGTGCCCATTATGATGTAAGAGCCCGAAATGCTATTGTTTCTGCCTTAACTCATAATGAATTTTTCAGGGTCTCACAATGCAAGACGATAAAAGAAATATGGGACACTCTTGAAGTAACACATGAAGGAACAAATGAAGTAAAACGAGCACGTAAGAACACACTCATCTAGGGGTATGAATTATTTCAAATGCAGCAAAATGAAAGCATCACGGATTTCCAGACACGCTTCACACATATAGTAAATCACTTGAAAGCATTAGGAAAGAGTTTTGACAATGAGGAGATGAACACAAAGATCTTGAAATCCTTAGATAGGAATTGGCAACCAAAGGTCACTGCTATTACAGAATCAAAGGATCTCACAAAAATGAATATTGCTACTCTATTTGGAAAGTTGCGAGAACATGAGATGAAACTACAAAGGTTAAAGAATGGTGAACAGAATCAAGCCAAGACGATAGCTCTAAAAGTAGAAAAATCTTCACAAGACGAAAGCAAAAATGAAGGTAAGTTTTCGGATTCCGATATGTCTCTTTTTGTTAAACAATTTTCTCGCTTTATGAAGAACAGGAAAAAGAGACAGCAAAGAAAGGAGAAAACAAATAAATTTCATTGCTATGAATATGGAAAACTTGGTCATATCAAACCAGACTGTCCGGAACTTAAGAAAGAGAAGAAAGATATGAAAGAGAAGAAGAAAGAAAAGAACGATACCTATAAGAGCAAACACAAAGCTTATATTGCTTGGAAGGATAATGATTCTTCCACAACATAAGAGAGTTCTTCCGAAAGCAGTAATGGAGAAGAAGAAGCAAATATTTTCTTGATGACAAAAAGTGATGATGAAGCCTCATCACAGGTAAGTAGTACAAATTTCTTAAATGAATATTATGAGTTATTTAAAGAATATCAAGATATGTATGAAGGTTTTACCAAGTTATCTAAGAAATACAATGCACTTAGGCAAAAGTTTAATGCATTAGAAAATACTGTTGGTATTCTTGAAAAAGAAAATGAG
This sequence comes from Sphenostylis stenocarpa, assembly GCA_963425845.1. NCBI lineage: Eukaryota > Viridiplantae > Streptophyta > Magnoliopsida > Fabales > Fabaceae > Sphenostylis > Sphenostylis stenocarpa. The sequence goes on along the minus strand of OY731400.1, from coordinate 33,534,687 downwards.
TGCTTAAAGAAAGATGTTGAGAAATCTAAAACTTTGTCTAAAAATAAAGAAGTTATTAAACCTTTTGAAAATTGTAATCTTTTGGAAAATGAGATTTTCAAGTTAGAGAAAATACTAAGCAATTTTTCAAAATCTTCTGGAAATCTTGATTTGATATTAGGTTATCAAAGAGGAAATTCTAGCAAAGTTGGACTTGGTTACAAACCCAAAGAAAGTCTAGAACCTCATAAAACTATTTTGGTGAAAGAGTCAAGGAAAACATATGTGAAACCAGTTTCAAAAACTTTAAGAAACGCATTTAGACCTTTTCAAAGAAAATCAACATGTTTTTATTGCATGAAATTAGATCATACATCAAATAGATGTTACATAAAACATTTTGGCATATCTAATGGTAAATATGAATGGGTGCCTAAACGAACAAAACATTTATACATGTCTAGATGATAATTTGAGCATCTAATTGATTATCAGAATCGGAATTTTTTTTCTTGTTGTCATAATCAATTATGTTGAAAGTTTGAATTTTGAAAGTTTGAATTTATGAAAATTTGAAATTATTAAAGTTTGAAATTTTGCAGTTTGAGATTCTTGAAATTTAAAATTTTGCAATTTGAGATTTTTGAAATTTGAAATTTTGCAATTTGAAATTTTGTAGTTTGAAATTTTTTAAAAATTTGCAGTATGAGATTTTTGAAATTTGAAAGTTTGCAATTTGAGATTTTTGAAATTTGAAATTTTGTAGTTTGAGATTTTGAAATTTGAAATTTTTGTAGTTTGAGATTTTTGAAATTGAATTTGAATTGGAATTTGAAATTTGAATTTGAAATATGGGATTAGAAATTTGAATTTGAAATTTGGAATTTGTTGGAATTTAAATTTGAAATTTGTTGCAATTTGAATTTGAATTTTGAAATCTGGAATATGAGTGCATTTGAATTTGAAAGTTGTCTAAATAAGAAGACTGCAATTGGGGGAAACTACTGCATTTCATTCAATTATCTTTATAATCATTTTATTCCCCTATCTTTCTCTCTTTTCATTTGTCTTGGGTATCCTAGATATTGTCTCTCTAATATGATATTCTTCTCTATGACACTTTGTAATGCATTATCTTCTCTACCTTGATTTATGTACTAATATGTGCAAATTTGTTCTCAGTTTCTATTACAATATTTTTCATAATTATCAATGAAACAGGGAGATATTTTGATCATATTAATCTGTGAAATAGGGGGAGATTTTTTTCTCTTATATTATTTTTCATAATTATCAATGAAATAGGGAGATATTTTGATGATATTAATCTATGTGAAATAGGGGGAAATTTTTTTTCTCTTATAATATTTTTTTATAATTATCAATGAAACAGGGAGATATTTTGATGATATTAATCTGTGTGAAACAGGGGAAGATTTTTTCTTATAATATTTTTTATGATTATCAATGAAACAGGGGGAGATTTTTTGATGAATTAAAATCTGTGTGAAATTCTTTCCTATCTAAATTAAACAAGGGGAGTTAAGAGAAGTCTTTGCTCATATGAGTTAGGGGGAGTCTTGTTATTAATATATCCAGGCATAGATTAAGAGACTCTGACACTTGATACAAATATGTGCTAATCTTGAGCTGGCTATATAGAATCAAGCATTATAATTCATTTCAGGTGTTTCCTTGATCATCATAAAAAAGGAGGAGATTGAAAGCAATAAGGGGGAGATTGATGGAAATATCCCTACATTCCCAAGAGATGATTTTGATGATGATTCAAGTCAACTACATTCAAGTCAACACCATTCAAGATGAATTAAGGACAAGCTGAATTTATGACATTGGTGAAAATGTGAAACATTTCCCTACATGCCCAAGATATGCTTTTGATAAAGATGATGATTCAAGCAATCCCAAGATGATTCCTGAAGACTAGATAGAGTCTTAGAATACTGGATATGGAGGTACAAGTTGATGAAGTAATATTATGCATAAGCCTCCAAAGCACAAGTGTGATAAAATTCATAACATGATATTTTTCACTGTCATAATCAATTATGATGCATCAGAAATGGAAAAATGATTTTCTCTGTCAAAATTGATTATACTGGTAATATAATCAATTATGACAATTCAAATTTGAAAAATATATTCGTTTTAAAGAATAAATATTTTTGAATACTTCCTGATTTTCTCTATGATATTATTAATGTCCAACGACCATTTTCTGATGTTATTTTTCTATTTAATTAAGTTTTGATGAAAAATAAAAAATACACAATTACAGAATTCGAAAATACAATTTACATTCAATCAATTTTGAGAAAAGAATTCTGAGCAAGACAACAGAGATATTTTACACCTTCTGAGAAAACCCTCTTCTCTACTGCCTTATATGCTTTCATTGTTAATCACACTTGTTCTTGGAGATTAGCATTCTACAGGCTTCTACAATTTGTTGTCTCCATTACCCAGGTGTGTCTATTCTTATTTTTATTACCTTCATCCTTAGTGTGATTCTAAGGAGGTGTTTTTCATCCTTTGATTTGTTCAGAGGGGAGGTGTTCATCCCTAGTGTGATTCTAGGGAGGTGTTCATCCTTAGTGGGATTCTAAGGAGGTGTTCATCCTTTGATTTGTTCAGAGGAGGTGTTCATCCCTAGTGGGATTCTAGGGAGATGTTCATCCTTAGTGGGTTTCTAAGGAGGTGATTGTCTTTTTAATTAGTTTACTTTTTACTGGTTATTCTGCTGAGTTGATTGTAATTTGTAAACTGAATTTGAAAAATAGTGAATGGGGAGTCACTCTTGTGTTAAGAGTTGACTGGGAACTGGATGTAGGGTTAGCTATACCCGAACCAGTATAAATCGCTGTATGCTCTTCTTTTTCCCTTATCTCTTTCTTTTTTCCTGATTATATTATTGCTTCCATTTTATCTATGTTCAAACAAATTATTGACTCACAAATAAATTTTTAATTTGACATCTATTTTAATTTGTGCATCTATTTTAATTTGTGCATCTATCCACCCTCCTCTAGATGTCATTTGTCTAACAATAACTTTATAAACATTCAATTTTTCATATTCTTTATATATTTATAAACAATTGATAATTATTTATTTAACCTATGGATTAAAGAATAAAATTTATTTAAGAAATTTTGTGTTTGAAAGGTTAGAACTAATATTTTTACCTTGGACATTATTTGTTTAAAATCTTTCGGTTTTTTTTTTAATTAAATTAAGATAATTTTATGTACTAATTCAATTTTAGGTCTTATTTTTAAAAAATTGATACTAAATCGTTAAGAAAATAAAAAATAGAGTTTTTTTAATACGTTAATTTATTTTTTTACTGTTTTTTTTTAATTTAGAAATCAATTTATAGAAAAAATATTTTGAAAATAAATTGAAAAGAAAATTATTTGGTATTTTAATTTGAAAAATATTTTAAATAAAATAAAATTGCATCGATGACAAAAATTCATAATTATGTTAAAAATACTTGGTAATAATGAAGAAAAATTATATAAGATAATGATTGATTAAAAATATGAATATCATTAATAATAAAAAAAATAAAAACATATTTTATTAAAAAAATTAGTTTTAAAACCAAAAAAATCAAAATATATTTATTTTTTATAAAATAATTATCAAACAAAATTTTAGTTTTTAGAAATTAAAAAACTAAAAATTAATTTTTGAAAAAACAAACAGACAAGCACTTTTCGATTTTAATGATTTTCCTTTTAAATGTTATAATGTTTTATGTAAAAATACATAAAATTAGTAATGAAATATTATAACTATAACCTAACATTTGATTTTCCTTTACTTTCATATATTTTATAAAATATTTTTCATTCATTCTTTTGTGTTAAATTAAGTTTCACAAATCTTTAAGTTTCATTTATTTCAGATAAGAGAACGAGATAATTTTATTGAAAACTGGAACTTTATTTTTTATATGAATAATTATATATTAATATATTTTACTAATTAATTTACGTGTTTGTTTAAGATGAAAAAAATATATTCTGTATGACTTTTCCAATATTATTTATAAGAAAAATGTTCAAAATTTAAAACAATTAACACTTAATTTACTAAAAACTTTAACTAGATACTATTTTATATTATTATTAATTTTCAATTTTATATTTATCTTTTGACTTTAATATTTTGAAATATAGAAGAAGGTAATGTGATTTTCTTGAAAATTACTAGTGTATTATCAATCCAGTCCTTATGCTAATTTTAGCCCAAACCTAACTATTGAAATAACAAAACAAATCAAAAGATTAAAAAAATTAATCAAATTACGTCTAAAAAAACGAATTATACATATAAAATCCTCATAACTATATTATAAAGTTAATATTTATTTTTATATTATTATTAAATTTTCAATTTTATATTTATTTTTTAACTTCAATATTTTGAAATATAGAGGAAGTCAATGTGATTTTCTCTTTTAAATATTGAAAATTACTATTGTATTATCCATCAAGCCCTTACCATATCAACTTCAAATAATTAACTCTTCACCTACCTGAATTTCACATTAAATCTCAAGCATGGTTCAGACCTACACAACTTGTCGTTTGTGTTTAATAATGATCAGGTCTTCTTTTATGATCATATCATTGCATTGCTCTGCAGCTTCCCCACAAGACATTCAACTAACATTCACACTCCATTTTATATTTTCAATTTTGTTTTCATTGTATTATAATTAACTTGACCTAATAATACGTTATTTTTATTAAAATCTTTATTTCATCTTTCCATAAAAATGTTTTTTTTTCAGAAAAACTTAATAAAAAACTATTTTAAAAAAACGATTTGATGAAAATAATACTTTTTAAAAGGTAAACTAAAGGAGAAAACATACTCACCAGCTTTAAATTTCCGAAAAATAAAAATAAAAAATACTAACACTCTCAAAGCAATAACTAAGAGATCCTATAAGCAAAGTCTTTTTAAATATTTGTGAATAAAAGAAGTGATTAAAATAAAATATGTTATTTAAAAATAATAATCAGATTCTTAGGATACGTTTGTTTGAGAGTGGAAAGAAAAAATATATATAATAAAAAACATATGTGACTCAAATATTTTATTTTTACTTTTATGAGGAAAAAAATTGTAAAAAAAATATTATTGTAAAAAATTATAAATTTTGTAATAAATAATTATTAATTATTATGTTGATAATAAAATTATAATTTTATTATTATGTTTGTAATTATTAATTATACTCTTATAAACATACGTAATGAAAGCGTAATTTTAATTTATCATTCACGTCAATTATTTTTTATATTAATTAACTTTTTATCATAACATGCAAAATTATTATAACACACTTAATAAAAATTTTAATTTTATCGATCATCCACTCAATATATTTTCCCTTCCACCCATTAAATATTCTTTTTAAAATAAAAATAAATAATTAAATATCAATAATAAAAGTTCTTTATATTTATTTACATTTTAAAAATATGTATTCGGTCTTTTTAAATTATTTTAATATTTAAAAAGGAGTTGACAAAATTGAAAAAATAAAAGTAAATTCTGAGTGTGTTTACTGGTCAGAAAAATCAAACTTGCTCAGTCTTTTTATAATAACTGCAAATAGATCATGAAATATCTAAAAATAAATTAAAGAGGTGGGAAAAGAAAGACAGAAATCTAAAATAAAGTTTCTCGCATCCCTTGTCTTGGTCTTGGTCGTGGTCTTCAAGTTGTTTAATAAAATTGTAACAAAAAAAGTTGTGTAATAAAAGCATGGTTGGTTAACCTTCATCAAAACCTTGAATCAATTGTGTCTGTTTCAGCTTTCTGTTTCTTGAACTTCCTTTCTCCGATCCATTCTTCGGAACCAACTCGCACCGCACCTCTCCGGTTCCAGAAATGCTCTGTCTCCAGTCCCACTTCTAGCTTTTTATTCCTCTAGTTCAATACCATGACACCTGGTAAAACGTGTCTTTACTTTTTCTTGATGATGTTTTCTTTAGAAAAGGAAAAAGAAACTGTAAAATTGGGATTTTTGGTGTTTTGGGTGCGATGTACGGTGAAGTGAATTGAGTTTGACTTGGTTTGATTGGGTAGTTAAAGTGAACCACATCAGTTGTGACTTTGTGTGTGCATTTTGTTTAGTTTTCTGTCCCTGGTGCTTTCAATTGAGACCATGTGAGCTTTGGAATCTCTTATAGTTTGGAATCCGTGAAAATTAAACACTCGCAGTTACACTAAAGCATTTTGGTACATTCTATGTAGCATGCTTTTTGCATATTGATTTAACTTACTAAATTATTTTGCCATCCCTAACACATTTTGCTTCCAAATTATATGGAATATTGGAGTAATTGATTGGTGGTCCGGAGAAGAAAAATTTAAGTTGTTACTTTCATGGTAAAGTTCTTCCTGATGCATAAAAATGTCCCGGTCTTATATAATTCATCTACTGTAAGAAGGTACAAAAGAAAACAAAGATGATGGCAGAAAGAGTTCTATCTTGTTTGACTTATTTATGGTTGTTGTTTCAGGTTACGAATACGATATTAATGATCTGCATCAAGAAGCTCAGGCCAGATGGCTGAAGCCTGCAGAAGTGATGTACATTTTACAGAATCATGAAAAGTTCCAGTTCACCCAAGAGCCCCCGCAACAGCCAACCAGTAACATCCATGTTCCCTTTTTCCGATGGATTATAGAAATAAGAAAAATGATAACCTTTCTCATTCTTGCCTGTTTAATCAGAATGACTGTAAAATGCTGATTGTCAACATTATCATTTGATCTACTTAACAGGTGGATCCCTGTTTCTGTTCAACAAAAGAGTCCTGCGTTTCTTCCGGAGAGACGGTCATAACTGGCGCAAGAAAAGAGATGGAAGAACTGTGGGAGAAGCACATGAACGGCTGAAGGTGTGTAGCTAGTTACTAGTGTATGTGCTGTTGTGTTTATTAGATTTCCATGAAAAAAGATATTAGCAAGTGTCTACCGGGGGTCTCAGTTGGAGCAATGCAGTCCAGAAATCTGTATGTAAGAGGGGGGAAAGATTTCTGAACTGTTAGAAAAATTATCTTCAAAACATTGAATAGATGTCTCAAACATGGTGACTAGTGATAGATGGTATTGTTTAAAAATATTTAAAAATCCTTACTAGAAGTTTCATTTTCAATTGTATTGGACAAGTTTCTTCATAAACACTTTTAGGAAAGAATAATAAGAAAATCATATTATATAAGCTTCTCCATAAACTATAATAAGCTTAAAACATACGAAAGAGTTTCTACAAATTAGCTTATACATAAACTAATTTTAGTTTATGGAGAAACTCATTTCATTTTTTTTATTCTTATTTGTTTCTTCTTGAATTGCTTTTGAAGAAGCTTGTCCAAACAAACTGCCCAATTATGTGCTACCAAGATGCTTTTGAGAAGATAATGAATGATTTGTCTATCAGTTATCCTATATATATATATATATATATATATATATATATATATATATATATATATATATATATATATATATATATATATATGAGTTTAGGCGACCATTTGTTTTTGCAATGGTATTCCGCATGCTGATTTCTTCAATCGAAAAGTTTTAATCTGCATGAGTAGGTTGGGAATGTTGAAGCCTTAAATTGTTACTATGCACATGGAGAGCAGAACCCTAGTTTCCAGAGGCGGAGCTACTGGATGCTGGATCCGTGAGTAAATTTTAACTAATAGTTAATTGCATGATTGTCATACTTTTCTATTATCTTTATCACTCTGACATGTTTTCTCCCTTAAAAGAAACATGCAATATTCGAGAAAAAAGCCTCCTAGAGGTAGTTAACTAAACAGTAAATGAATTGCAAAGATTAAATTAGTCTAGACTTTGAAACAGAATCAGCCTTTGATGTTCATAACTATTTGAGATATGCTTGTATATTTGTTGTTGTAATTGTTGTTTCTAATCACTCTTGCTATTGTTTCATGGCAGGGAATATGAGCATATTGTTCTTGTGCATTATCGAAACACAAGTGAGGTGAGTCTCCAACACGTGATATCAGATAAACATGATAATAATACTTGTAACTTGTGCATAGTACCCTGGGAATCCTTTTGTGCAAGATTGCACACTTTCAATTGTGAAAACACAAATACTTCATTTTTCTGTTTTGAGAAATTTCAAACGTTTATTTTGTGTTCTTTAATATTTACTTTCTATAGATGGCTCATGCAATTGTGCACGAGCTGTTTACATGTCTTGTTTGAGTGGTATGTTGATTCTTTTATTCACCATTGATATTACTTCCATGTTGTAATTCCCTCTCTCATTTTCTATTTTCAAACTTCCTTCTTTAATAATATACATGTATGCTTCCAAAGTAGCATATGTTCATTCAATAATGAATTTAATTTGTATGCAGTGATAGTGCAAAAGTTTTTATACATTATCATCTAATCATAGATTGTCATGTACGATAAAACTGTTGACTTTTGTAATAATTTCTTAAAAGTTAATATCTAGGGTTATTTCTAATTGATTGGTGGTGTAAAATTCTTTATATTGATAGTTCATGAAAATTACCGTGCCAAACTATTCAACTATGAATTGAAGCCATTCCCCATGCATTCTCTTAACTTCTTGAAACTCTATTCCCCAAGTTTATAAGCATGCCTTTATCTGCCAACCAGACTTACCAATACGGAGGCCTACATCTCACCTCCATATCCTAATTTAAGACCAGATGCACATTGGATAACCATTTTCCTACTTATGAATCTTTGGTATTTAATTCTCTCAAATATAAGGGCAATTGATATAAGAAAAAGTCGGTGATTATTCCTAAGATTTGCATTGCCTTATCGCTTTTCTGCACTAATTGTTTCCTTTTCACAAATGAAGATATGCTTAAATCTTCTCAAAAATCATATTTGGTATCTTGGCGGGAATTATTTGATCATATTCTTTTATTCAGCATATGCATAGAGACATAATTGTGCATACCATCTTTGAGTTTTGCATTAACGTATGCACTCACATGTTACAGGGAAAACTCAGTTCTGGAGCCGGCGCACAACTGTCACCAAGTTCCTCTTCTGCGTTTAGTCAGAGTCCTAGCCCATATTCTAATCAGAATCCAGGGTCTACGTCAATACTTGGTGATTCGAATGAACCCAATCAGAGTTTCTCTAGTCCTGGATCTACAGAAGTTACCTCAGATGTATTCGTTCTGAACAATAAAATGGATCACATGGATGGAACCGATGCAGAATCAGGAACCTCATCTGAGTTTGAGGTTAGTCAAGCTTTGCGCCGATTGGAGATACAATTAAGTTTGAATGAGGACAGCTTTGAAGATATTGCTCCCTTCTGCAATAAGCAAGAAACTACAACTACAATCGATTCAAACCCTCAGCACAATCAAAGGGTGATCAACAATCAAGAGCAATCTGCAGCTTTCTCTGAACCTGATGATCAAGGGCTATTTTATGATGAATATAGGCAAGGTAAATAAAACAAACTTGAGCTTGTGAGAACACATGGTTTACATTAGTGAAATTTCTGAGTGCATAATCTATACTTGTAATTTAACCTGTTTGCATGGAGATATCGATCTTCTACTTACGTAACACTGTGCCTGCTGGCTGTAGAGCATCTTACACTGCTCTGCTACTTTTCTGCAGAGCATCATTCACAATTATCATAACCATCTTCTTTGCTGTTCTGTTTAGTTTTTCTCACCAAAACCTAAGCCCCCAAAATCCCCAATTATTATATGCCAATTGTCTTGCGTGAACTGTTAGAATTTTGGGTGAGACTAACCCAACGCTGAAGCTAGCTTATAGGAGGAGGTTTGCCCTGCATGATGCATATACATTACTTTGACACTATCTCTAATCATTGTGGGACTTGGGTCTTCCCCTAGATGAATCTTAAGAGGATGTGATTCTTATTATGGGCATGTATAAAAAAAATGGTTCTAAACAACTTAATCACCACAGCTAGGTTTCTCTGAAATTGACATTACTGCAGTAGACTTTATAGGAGGAACATATTCAAATGTGGAACAGGCTGTAAAGGTTTTATTGGAAACTTTCATATGTTACATAATATGTAAAGTGTTCTTTTATGATTGATAAAGAAAATAAAAGAAATGTTCTAGTCTTGATAAATTGCATGTGACTGACGAGTCCTTCTTTTATAATTAATATTTTGAATTTTAATTGAAATTCAATTCGGTAGTTTGCTTTGTCTTCTTCATTATGGAAACATCATCTGGAGAGAGAGGAAGGTAAAAGATACTAAAAGTGTTTATTGTTATAGGTGATGGTGGTGAATGTTATCATGAATTAATAGACCATGGTTACCCTGATGGACATGAAAAAGCTTTATGGACAGGGGTGCTGGAATCATGTAAGTCCTCAACTGCTGTCAACTTACGGTCGAAAAATGTATACATGACAGCTGGAAATGTAAGTATTTTTGGATATTGTTCATAAAATTTATGATTTTGACATGTATGCTTGTTCAGATGTTGAAATGATTTTGTTGTGTTTATGCAATTCTTAAAATGTTTGATTCTTAAAGCAGGAAAATTCAGTATCTTCTTGGAGAAGGGTACAAGAACCAGTTTCCAACCAGGAAAACAGTCACTGGCTCAACTTCAACAGCAATAATTCTCAGAGCTGTATGACTTAATTCCACCTTATTTAACTTTACATTTTTGGCATATTTTGGGGTTTCTTCAACTTCTCATTCCCCTCATGTTAGCAGCTGTTTTCTCACCACCTCAAGGTGTTGATGAAGTCAAATTTCCTGCATATTCTTCTATGGTGGAAACACGAGTAATTAATTCAGACTACTATGAAACATTGTTTGACCAAAGCCCAATTGTAGCACCTCTATATGCAGATTCAAGCTTGACTGTTGCACAAAAACAGAAATTTACTATTAAGACAATATCCCCAGAATGGAGTTATGCCACTGAGACTACTAAGGTTTGTGCCTTCAAAGCCCAACTCCTTACATCCCCTATGCAATGATTTATTACTCTTTGCATTAGTGGCGTCTTTTGAACAATGAAATGAAAGTGTGCTCATTCTTTTGATTAATAACTATTGGTGCTTACCTTCCCTCGGTTCATGAAGAGTTTTAAAATATATTCTTAACTTCGTTACAATCTGTATGAAATTCTTGTGGTAGTGGTGGTGTAAAGCAATTATATATAAATCACAGTCTATTTATTAATAATTAGGTTAGGGAAATGTTGCCCAAGCTAGGGCTATTAAAACGGGGGTGGCCCTTATGTTGGCCTAATCTTACTGACCAAATAAAAAAATCTAATAGTCTAGTTTGGTCTATATTTTAAAACAGACCAAAATTTTTGTTTAGTTTGCCCCTATATTAGATCAATTTTTGACTAATTAAAAATAAAAAAATCTTTTATTTATATAGTTTTTTTAATTTTGTCTAAAAAATTAATGTCATTTTTGTTTATTCAAAATTAACTTATAACCTATTAGGACAAAATAAAATCATAAAATATCATTGTCCAAGATTTTATCGTACAAAAATTGATCGTATAAAATAATAAAATATCAAGTTTTTTCTTATAACAAGAAACAAACAACAAATCTTAAATAATTAAAGTTTGCATAATATAAATATTATAAAATATTAAATACTAATTTAAGTATATCAAAAGGTCCACCTTGATCATAAAACCAATTACGAGTAAAAAGGAGGATCTTGCACATTTTCTGAAAGTAAACCATTTCTATATTTATTTAACATATGAGCTACATGAATATTCTAAAGCTACTGCCATAATTGGAATGTTTAAAATATCAAAAAATCAACAAAGTAAAATGGTTAAAATGTCACAAAATCAATAAATGCTTAACATGTCACAAAATGAGAGTTACTCTCATGTAGCCTTTGGAAATTATAGTTGTCCATACATATATCAGCAATCAAACATAATCTACCATAAATATTAGATAACACATCTTTTAGCTTTTTCTTTTCTATTAAATACATGTTATAAACCTCTCTCATTTAAGTGTTTGTAGTAATTGGTTTAAAATCAGGATTCAAAACTTTATTTACCTCCAAACTCCCACATGCTCAACATAGTTAAATGGAAGATAATGCTTAATAATACATCGTGTAAACTTTAGAATCAAATTTTCATTATTTCATGAACTAGTCTTATTATCCAACATAATTCACACGTCATGATACTTTAAAAATACACTAGATTTAAGAATATGTCCTGTCTTAAATGATTGGTCCCTGAAAACAAATGTGATGGCAACATCACCAAGTAAATGACCAAAGTAAATGGAGTTTATGTTTATGATTTATTATTTTTTCTAAATTACACACATATATATATATATATATATAAAATATATTATCAAATTAATTTATTATACATATATTTTCTAAAAAATAATATTATTTTTTACAATTATTATTTTATAAAATGAGTCGATCCGTAAACCTACGAGCTAGCTTGACTTAAATAGGTCGGGTTAAAATTGGTCTATTTCTACTTAGGTCATAAATTTTTTTGCCTAATCTAACCTATTTTTTGGGTCTTTCGGCTAGCCTATCGAGTTAAGTCTATTTTGACACTCATACCAAGCTTGTGTCTTTGGACATTTAAGACTTAATAATATGTGTATCTCTTTTTTTTTTCTCTCTCACCTTTCTTATGTTCAAGTCATATTTTTGCGTTGATTTTTGTCCAAATTTGATTCCGAAAGCTTCATAACTATGCCAGGTCATCATTGTTGGGTCTTTTCTCTGTCATCCGTCAGATTCTACCTGGGCTTGCATGCTTGGTGATGTTGAAGTTCCTGTTGAGATAATTCAAGATGGTGTAATCTGTTGTGAAGCTCCACCTCACCTTCCTGGAAAGGTTACTCTGTGCATTACTTCTGGAAACCGGGAGTCCTGCAGTGAAGTCAGAGAGTATGAATATCGTGATAAGACCTATAGTTGCACCCGGTGTACTCAATTGGAAACAGAATCCACTAGAAGTCCTGAAGAGCTGTTATTACTTGTTAGATTAGGTCAGATGCTTCTTTCTGCATCAACAATAAACAATGACAACATAGAATCTGGAATTCCTCTCATAAAACAGAAAGCTGATGATGACTCATGGAGCCATATTATAGAAGCTCTTCTAGTTGGCAGTGGAACTTCGACTGGGACTATTGATTGGCTTCTTGAAGAGCTTCTAAAGGATAAGCTTCAACAGTGGCTTTCTTGCAGATGTCAGGAAAGAGATGAAGAAACAGGCTGCTCTTTGTCCAAGAAAGAGCAAGGGATAATTCACATGGTTGCTGGGTTGGGTTTTGAGTGGGCCTTAAACCCTATTCTTCGTTGTGGAATGAATATAAATTTCCGTGATATCAACGGGTGGACTGCCCTTCATTGGGCTGCACGATTCGGAAGGTAATTAACTCTAGAGTGCTTGCTAATATGTTAATTGATTATTTAACTTTGGTGAAATACGTAAATATTGCTATACAGGCTTGTTAACGATGATAGGATAACATGCATACTTAAAAGTTTTGAGCAAACAACACGTACTTGGTGATATATGTGGATGAATATTTTTATTTTCTTTCCTTGGGAGAATAGAATACAGAAGGAAAGTTAACAAGGATAAAGAGAGGAGAATAAATTATCTGATCAATTATTCAAGGCATAAAGCACTAAATGCAAAGGCAAAAGATATGATAAGTGTTTTGGATATTCAAGTCTGGAAATTGAATTTATAGAGATGCTGACTGAGTTAGGTTGGTTGGCTGTTTGCAATGGCTAGTCAGGAAATCAAATGTCGAATTGATAACAGCACTGAATGTTTAATAACCTCATGTAGGATGATTGCTTCTCAGCAGAGAAATTACTTGCCATGTTGATCATGAAATATAATTATCTGTTCCATTTCGAAGTATTTTGGATGTTATTTTCCTGAAGTTTTGTTATTCCATTAGGGAAAAAATGGTTGCTTCACTTGTTGCTTCTGGAGCATCTGCTGGAGCTGTGACAGATCCAACTGCACAAGATCCAATCGGTAAAACTGCTGCATCTATTGCAGCCAGCAAAGGGAACAAGGGACTAGCAGGGTATCTTTCAGAGGTAGCTGTGACAAGCCATCTATCATCACTTACACTGGAAGAGAGTGAATTATGCAAAAATTCTGCTGAGCTTCAGGCAGATATGACTGTTACCAGTGTTTCCAATGAAAATCTTGCTGCCAATGAGGATCAGGCGTCACTCAAAGATACCTTGGCTGCCATCAGAAATGTAACTCAGGCAGCTGCGCGGATACAATCTGCTTTTCGCTCACATTCTTTTAGAAAACGGAGAGCAAGAGAAGCAGCTGCTGGTATAGATAGATATGGTTCGAGTGCAGGTGGCATTGGTAGCATTCCAGAAATTTCTGCTCTGTCAAAACTTGCCTTTCGGAATTCACGTGAAAATAATTCAGCTGCTTTATCAATTCAGAAGAAATATCGTGGTTGGAAAGGTCGCAAAGATTTCTTAACATTGCGCCAAAAAGTAGTGAAGATACAGGTAATAAATGTAAAACTTTGTAGTTTTCCTGGAGCAAATGAATACCAAGAACTACGTGCATATTTTGCAAAAGTTATATATAACTAGCACTTAAAAGATTCTTTGAATGGTGAATAATTTTGATTTTTAAACCAAACATGCGCGTGACATACTTTGATGTTTAGCACCATTAATATCAACCAATTTCTAATTTATTTGGGCAGGCTCATGTGAGGGGTTACCAGGTTAGGAAGCATTACAAGGTAATATGGGCAGTTGGAATCTTGGACAAGGTTGTGCTACGATGGAGAAGAAAAGGAGCTGGTTTACGAGGTTTCCGACAAGAGATGGACATAAATGAAAATGAAGATGAAGATATTCTCAAGGTGTTCCGAAAACAGAACGTTGACGTAGAAATTGAAAAGGCTGTTTCACGGGTGCTGTCCATGGTCGACTCACCAGATGCTCGTGAGCAATATCATCGCATGCTTGAGAAATATCAGCAAGCTAAGGTAAAAATTAGTCTAGAAACACTCTGCGTTAGTTTGCCATTGGTTCAAAATTTTGAACATTGTATTGCACGAGGATTCCATAGGGCATTACGTACTCAATCTGTTTGGATACAAAATTAGAATAAATTTTGAGAGTTTTCTATTAAAAATGAAAATATATGTTCTCAGTATAGAAACACTCAAAAACTCTTCTAGCTTACACCCCCACAGAGATCCAAAATAGTAAACATGCATTATAGAGCTATCAACCATTTTCACTTAAGAGTGCAATCAATGGCTTTGTGCTGCTGTCATTGCATAACTGTTGAATTACTTGGCAGGCTGAACTTGCGGGGACCAGTGACGAAGCATCATCAACAGCCTCTGTGGGGAATGCGTTATTTATGGAAGATGATGTTTATCCATTTCCCTAGGAACAACGCTACCCTTGCTAATCTTCATTCTTTTGGATGATTAATTTCTGAATAACCATATCGATGGTCTTTGTCTATTAGATGCTTAGAACAAACCTGACGTATTAGTTTGAGGCAGTGTTGATTGTATAGTTGTAGCTTTGTAAAATATAAATGTTATTGAATGGATTAAGTTTGTATCGCATTTCCTTGAGCGTAGATGGTATCTGAAAATGTAGCATCGTTGGACATAGTATGTTAAATATAGAGGTTTTCTTACTCCTTTCTCGTTTTAATCCCAAATTTCGGAAGTCTGCATGTATGCAAGTCAAATTCACATTGCAGGAGAAAGATGATTCTTATTCATATCGCTAACCTGTACGTCTAACACTACTTATCAGCATCATATCGCTCACATGTATGTCTAACACTTCTTATCAGCATCATATCGCTAAGATGAAATGAATTTAATAACAACAGTGACTAGAGTAGAGTTCGGCGTTCAGACAGTCACCTTTGAAACCTGGTCCTCAACTGTTACTATATTTATAAATCAATAAACAACCCCATTTTAGCCACAATTGTTACACAACAATAACACCTGGATTGATTTTTCTGGGGAAAAAGAAAAGATAAATAGCCCGCGTAGCGAAAGATGGACAATGGTATCTTCGGTGAAGAAAACAACCTTCATTCAGCAAGCAAATCGATAGAAAACATTGCTGTTATGATTACAACCATAAACTAATTTATAGAGGTAAACTGGATCAAGATCCTTGGATCTTGATAAGGTGATCACAAAATATTAAAGTTTTCAATCTCCAATACCCGGTAATCTTCAACAATTTATCCTTGAAGTTGTTTTTTAAACCAGTCAAAACAGAAAATTCTAAACACAACGGGCACAATTAAGGATTCAACACAACCACCCAAAAATAACCCTTTTTCAATTTCAAACGCCCAATCTGAAACAGCTAGCTACAGGGCAAACTTCTTCTATGGCCTTTCAGCTCATGTATTTTATGGTTATCTTCATGCATAGTTCAAACGGAATATGTCATTCAACACATAATAGCTTCCCTGGGGAGTTGGTATCAAATGGAACATCTGAAAAGAGAATGACAAATTTAGTGATGCACTGAAACTAGAGAAACAGAAGAGCAAGAAAAAAGAGCATATGCCCACCAAAATACAAAGAAACGAAGGAAAAATATAATACACAAATACCGGTACAAGAGCACATGTATAGTACGGAATAACAAAAACTTGCCATTGAAGTAAAACTAAAGACAAAATTCCACTTCAACAAGTAGGCAACATTTCAGTGAAATAACAGAATTTAGACAACCCATCATTTCCCCTTCAGAATCAGGAATTCCGCTCCTCAAACAAGAGACACACACTTCTAAGTTGTACAATGAGTACATCAAAACTTCTAATATTACTAAAAAGAATGTCAAACAAAAGGTAAATCTAAATTGCAATTAGATTAAATTCTTCTTTATATTCTCTGTTAATCAAACCCATCAGCATTTATCACCACAAATTTAATCCTTATCTGAAATTACAAAGAAGATCCCTAAAATAGTATTAATAAAAAACAATTCATGATTGATTGATTAAATAGATAGAGAACTGGCCATCCCATCTATATTACCATTTTAACAGAAAACTATTTTTCAGAAATTTTTAAGTTACTTAAATTTATTGATAAAAAGAACAGAACAAATTAGTGATACCTCAATAGTGACAATTAAAAAAATTGGTTATATTAAATATAAAGACAGCACTAGTTCTCAACAAAGAGAGGATCGCTGCAATTTGGCAGGTCACCTACTGGTAAGTATCAATGATTAATTTCAACATAAACTCCATTGTTATCTTTAACATTGGTGACTAACTGCCAAGTTTTCCAGTAGTTTACTCTGGTAAGCATCATTTATTTTATTTGTTTAGGGGAACAACTTTTGTGGAGAGAGTGAAATTTGACGCGGCACCTTGACAATACCCATCTCATAATCCCACCTGCTTACAAAGATGTCAGAAATAAACGAGTTCTACTTATAGATATTCAAATTTCATTAAATATGAAGCCTCTAATGTATTCTTGTGCAATTCAATTATAACCTTTTGAGAATATTAGGAAGAATCCAAGCTGATGGCAATTGATAAAATAAAACTGTTGAAGTACCCCCACAGGTTTCCAAGGTGAACTCATTCAATCTAATCTACCCAAGTGCAACAATGAAAAGTGCAACAATTTGCTTGCAAATTGATATCAACGAAAAAGCGAAGAACAGCCATTGATAGAACAAATGTGGAAGAAGGTCGAGCTAGTGATTTCTAAAGCATCTGAAAATTGAGACTTTGAAGAAAATGCACGATAAATAATAAGGAGAATCAGGTTGCCTTTGGATATCCATTAGATGTTATGCAGTCCAATCCATAATCATCCAAGGAAACAACTTCGATCCAATTAATACAGTCCGTTAAAATTAAAATACAATGAATATGTATTTTGTCAGTTTCTACTCCAAACAAACATTAACTGATACTGGTTGGCATAAGTAGCTACTGCTTATGTCCGCTAGGCAAGTGGTCAAGCATTCGAATCCTGTTACTCAGGTCCCCAACAGGATTAGTAATGCTTCCAGCTCTGAATAAAATGTACCAATAAGATTACAAAAAATAAACAAACATTGACTCTGCAGTTACCCTAGATTTTCGATCACAAATTGGCCATCCTCCCCAATGAATCTAATTCATTAAAAACTACCATTCGATAACTTTTTTAATCCCTTCTCCATCAGCTCTCTTCTCTCCCTCACATTCAATAGCATTAATAGCAAACTAAAACCTCCCAACACTAAACAATTTAGATTTCACACATGAACATTTTCAACGAAATACGTGTTAATAAAATCCAGGAGTCAAATCAACAGCCAATTCAAAAGCAACACGCACTCTTTGGTATATTAGTAAGCACGTCAACATCAGAGAGAGCAGTGAGACAAAGCGAAAGAGAAAGGCGGAATTAAATGAAAGGAAAGCAGATCGAAACGGAAATGGATGGATCGGAGTGCGAAGAAAACCCTAAGAAAGAGAGAGAGGGAGGACCTGGCTGAATTTGAGAGTGTGTTGTTCACCGACGAGTTGGAGGTTGCCGCTGACGAAGACGAGCATGCCGGCGTTGACACCGGAAGGTTGGCAGTCGACGGTGGAGATGGTGTGGTGGCACTGCTGGAAAGGGAGGGAAGTGAGCTTGGCGACGATGTTGGAAGCGCCCTGGATCTTCTGGCCTTCGAAGGTGAGCATGGAACCCTCCTGGTAGAGATTGGCCAAGCCCCCTCGGTTGGTGTCGAAGGTGGAGTAGTAGTGCTCTACGAATGCCTTTGCCAACGCGTCTGGATCCATCTCTCCCACCTCCCACACCCTCTCTCCCCTCCTTATATACCATCAATGCGTATCCTTTACGAATCAAATTTACATCATTTTAAAAAAAGGTTATATTTTTTAATAATAATGAAAACAATATCTACCACAATTTTTTATAAATACTCTATTCTACTGTTCAAAAACTATAAAACTATTTTCATAAATTTACATGATAAAGTTATTTCAAATAAAAAAACAGTCGAAGATTTATTAAAATAGATAAATCGTCGACAGCAGGGTTCGAACCTGCGCGGGCGAAACCCAACAGATTTCAAGTCTGTCTCCTTAACCACTCGGACATATCGACATTATTGGTAATATTTCACAAAACATTTTTATTACTAGTTTATAACATTCAATTTTGACCTTTTTAAATTATTCACCTAAATTTATTTTCTTAATTTTTTTATCTTATAATTAAATACTTCTACTATTTTATGTTTACATATATCTTTAAATATTTATTTTCTATTCAAATTACTAAATTTTTAATATGAAAGTAATGTAAATGGTTATACAATGTTTTAGTTGACGAATTATGTACACATTTTCTCCAAAATAAAACTTTCTACTGTCATTGTGAAAAAACGTTGGTATTGAATAATGCCAGAGGTTGGATTTGTATTGAAAATCTAGTTTCTAATAATCACCCGAATTTAACCTTAATACAAATTGACCCTTCATGTGAAGTTTTATATACAAAGAACAAATAAATATGTTGTTTTAATTTTTTTTAAATAAATGTTTTATGAATATATTACTTTATTGAAATAAAAAGATTAATTAATTTAGTGATAAATCAAAAAACTAATGTTTCATTAAGAATTAAGTCAATTTGAAACTAAAAAAAAAGTGAATTCATTCTGTGACTGAGTAATTTAATAAGTTTATTTTATACTAGATGGAAAAGTAATTTTATTTATTGATACTTCTTACACACCCTATATGTAAAAATAACAATATGGATTAGTTTTATATATCAGCTTGGTATATTTAATTTTAGCATATCAGTTCATTTTAATATATCTAATCTGCAAATTTAATAAGTTAAGGGTGAAATAGGAAGAGTGGTTCCCTTTGAAAAAATATATTTATATATTAAAATTAAAATAATTATAATAAAAATATTATATTATATTTTTTAAATATATAAATATATTATAATATTGTAATTTAAATTATAAAATTTAATTAATTAAATTTAAATTATTAATTATAATTAATTATTTTAATACATAAATATAATAATTTTTTAATTTATCTAATAGCAATATTAATTAATAAATAAAAACTTACAAATTATTCATATAATTAGAAATATATTTTAAAAAAATACATATAAAAGTGATTGTTAGTATACTCTTTGATAAGATAAACTAAGGTTATAATTTATTTTAACAACTAGTTCATCTCAACTATTGTTAGCTGACTAAAAATAAGAGAGTTCAAAATAAAATTATAAAACCATTTTGTCCAAACAAGGTGAAAAATTAATGGAGTGAAGAGTAATTCACACCCTAACTATTAATATATAACCAAATAAATTAATATAATAAGTAAAAACAGGTTGTTTCAATATTTTTTAAATTAATGTAGCTGAGTAAGATCAAATTGCTAAATTATCATAATAAACCCACCTCATACACTAAAGTTAAACAATTTTCATATAATTTAAGTAAAAAATAAATAAATTATGATATAAATCTTTTTAAAATAAGGGATGTGATGATAAATTATTCTTAAAATAAGGACAAAATGAAAAAAGAAAAACATCTTCCTGCGTGAAAAAAAATCCTTATAATATAAAAATATGATGAAATTTATATATAAAGATCAACAGTTAATATTGTAATAAAAAATAAAAATAATTTTTACTTAAATTAATTTTATAATAATATTTATTTAAATATCTCATATTTTATAACATGATAACGTAATTAATTCTAAAGATATTAAAAGATTATTTATTAACAATTGAATTGTTATTCAGTTAATATTGGATTATTCGTACTTATATAAAAAATAACAAAAATATAAATTTTCATTACCTAAAATAAGGAGATTTCTATAATATTATTAAAGTTAGTTATATATAATCTTAAAAATAATAAGTTTCTTAAATAATTCTAAAACTCAATTCTATATATTAAATATTATATTTATTTATATATTATATATTATGAATCTTCTAAAATTATGACATCACCTTACCTTATAAACATATTGGCTATGGCTTTCGTTTTCATTTTCATGTGCGATGGAACGAAGTTCCCTTCATTGTTGTGCCCCGTGTACAACGTTGACGTCACATGCTGCCCCAGGTAATAAACAACCATATCCACGCCAATAAGTGTTTGCTAAACCGGTGGAAAAATTTATTGTGAAATTGACAGAAGCAGTGAGCCCCACATACGATATCTGAAATGTGTGAGTCTCCACTCTTGTCCACCCACCAATAAAGTGCCCCTGTAATTATTATCCAATTATTGCTACACATCTGCCGTGCCATCATCAGATTTCGAATAAGCAAATTCTGAACAATTTCATACCTTCAACCACGTTCAAACTTAGTTCTACTATCTAAACTACCCATCAAATTCAAATCCTTGTGAGAAATGGATAATACAAAGTTGGATTGAATTGATAGCAAAAATTTTTGCAAAATTTAATTGTATTGATTTTATGTCATATCAAAATTCGTATTACATTTCTGTAAATATAAACACTTCTTAAAATTCTATTAATATTTTACTAGAATAAAAATTTATAACTTTCAGACTAAAAAATAATAACTATATCTTGATATAACTAATATTAGCATAATTAAAATATCTCAACAAAATTTTAATTTAATCATCTTTTATTTAATTTTATTTAACAAAACTCTTTCAGTAAAATTAAACATTCCTTAAAAAAAATGAAATCGAAATGACTAATCCCCCAAACTCCCAACTTGTCAACCTTCAGACTTTTCAAGCTTTAAGATTTGTGAACTTGCTAAACACTCAAGTTCCCAAACACTTGGGTTCTTTCCATCCTTCATCACAATTTGTTTCTTGTAATTCTTGAATAACACAATAGACAACGATTTCGTGAAAATATTAACAACTTGATATTGATTTACTACATGCATGAGCTCCACATTTCTATTATTCACATGTTATCAAATGAAATGAAAATGTGTATCAATGTATTTATTTATCTCATGGTTGATCAAATTATTCGTCAGTTCAATGATTGATTGTTATCAACTCAGATCACCATTACACCGAGTAATTTATCCTACACTGATCTCAGCAAATTTCTGAATCACATTGGCACACACTTCAAGATGCTACTATGTACTCAATTTCACTAGTTGGTAATGTCACAATGTGCTGTTTCATCGAAAACTAAGTAAATGTCGTGTTTTCCTTAAAGAATACATACCCTGATGTACCTTTTTATCATCAACATCTCTACACCAATTATTGTCCGAGTACCCAATGAATTGGTAATTGTCTGACCTCGTATCCAACAGTTTGAGTGACATTGTACCTCATATATACTTCAATATTCGCTTCAACACCTTCTAATATAAGTAGCTCGGATTTTCCATGAATCGACTAACAATCTCAACACTCAACAATAAGTTAGTTCTTATACTTGTAAAATAACGAAGACTTTCGACCTAAGCTCAGATATCTGCTTGGATCAACTCGGTTTCCTTCATCAAATTTTGAGAATTTCATTCCTGGTTCCATGGGGGTTAAGACTAGTTTACACTCGGTCACCTTGAACTTATTCAGAATTTCCTTTGCATACTTCTTGGGACACAAATATCCTTGACTCCTCCTATTTTACTTTCAAGCCAAGAAAAAATTTCACAAGATCAGTCATCTCAAATTCAATGGTCATTATACGCTTGAATTCTCCATTCTTATTCACATATAGGACATTTTTATAAGGACACTGTATAAATTCGTTCTCCTTAAAGTAGGTGTCTATCCAATTATTCCATGTTCGAGGAACTTGTTTTAGCCCATAAAAAGCCTTCTTCATCCGCAAAGCCTTATCCTCCTCTCTTTTCTTCATGTATCCAGGTGGTTGCTCAACATATACCTCCTCCTTGAGCACATCATTCAAAAATGTTGACTTGATGTTCATTTGTATGATTGATCATTTATATTGTGTTGTTAGAGAGATTAGCAACAGAATAATCTTCATCCTTGCCACTAGGGCAAACACCTCATCATAGTCAATCCCTTCTTTCTATTTATATCCTTTTTCAACCAGTCAATCTTTATACCTCTCTACCTCACATTGTGCATTCATTTTCTTCATGAACACCTATTTTACACCAATAGGTCAAGCATAGCTTGGAAAATCGGTCATTTGCTTCATTGATTCTCCTTAGTTCCACTCACTTGTTTCATTAAACTGTTGGACATCACGATTTATGACCACCCTCTTATTGATTGGATCTAACAACTTATAGGCTTTCAATTTTTCATCATAACCAATAAACATATACTTCTTACTCCTGTCTTCAAGCTTCGTCTATTGTTGAGAAGACACTACTCCATAAGTAATACTTCTGAACACTCTGAGATAAGACATAATTGGTTTTTGACCACTTCATGTCTCTTACGGTGTTACATCATCCAATTTTGTATGTGGACACCTATTTTGCACATAGATAACACACTACATTGATTTTACCCAAAATTCCCATGACATATTTTTTGCCTTCAACATCAATCGAACCAAGTCAAGAAAGTTTTGTTCTTCCTCTCAGGCACATCATTTTGTTGTGGTGAGTACGATGTTATTAGATACCTCTTTATTCCTTCATATTCACAGTATTTTATAAGGACTGCAATGTAAATTCTTCACCTCTGTCAAATCAGATTGACGAAATATGTCTCCTAGTCATGCTTTCAACCATCACCTTGAACTTCTTGAATACCTTAAATACCTCATATTTCTCTCTCAGTAAGTATGTCCACATCTTTTTAGAAAATTCATCAACAAACGTCATGAAATATTTCTTATCGCTGAATGATTCAGGGGTAATCGACCCACACATATCGGTATGAATTAACCCGAGTTATTTGTTCGTCCAATACTCAACACTCCTCAAAAAAGGGGTCTTTGCCAACTTATCAAGTACACACTCTTCGCAAAATCTTCCCTCATTCTTCAATCTTAGTAGTTTGAGCATCATGATCTTCTTCGATAGCACGACTAGTCCTCCAAAACTCAAGTACCAAAATCGATGATGTTAAATCAATGTGTCCTTTACGTTAAGTTTCAAATACTTCTCCTGAATATTCTTCAACTATGGCTTATACATTTTATTCCTCTCCATCTCTACTCAAACAATCAACCTTTTTGAACTTGTTCTCCAACAATAGTACTTGGTCTTTCATGAAAATCGAGTATCCTCTCTCTACCAATTTTTTCATACTCAAAATATTGTTTTTGAGTTCAGGAACAAAATACACATCTTTGATTGACCAGACTAGATCATCCTTTTACTGAGACTCTCGAGGCATTGTCAAATGACACACTACCAACATCTATTTTTTTTATCTCTTTAAAGAGACGATCGTCTCCATACACATGATTACCCGCGTCCGTATCTAGGTACCAAACCGAATTGTGAGTTGTAATATACTCCCAAGTGTATTATCAAGTTGTAATCGGTAATCAACAACGTTGGTTCTCCTACGAGATAGATCTCTTTCACCTTTTAACATTCTTTGGCAAAATGTCCCACATTTCCATAATTAAAGCACTTATTCAAGTAACAATCTTTTGTATAGTGACCATATTTGTCACACTTGAAGCACTCAATATTTGAGTGACTCGTCGACCAACCTCCTTTTCGACCGCATCCTCTATCTCACAATTTTGTTGATCTCCTTCTTCCTTCTCGCCACCTTGGTCATCTTGTCCTCACCCTCTTCCTCTATTGTTATGATAATAGAGAGTTTTCTTCTCTTTTGCCTCGTTCTGGAGCACTTGAAAGATTGTCTCCTCCTTCATTTTCTTCTTCTAATACTCAAAGGCTCCAAGAGAGTCAATCAGCTCTTGTATTGTGAGTTCGGACAGGTCCCTCGATTATTTTATCGTGCATACTTTATTCTCAAAGACATTAGTTAACAACCTCAACATTTTTCATGCAACACAGTTTTCAGAAATAGTTTATTCATCTCAATTAAGCTTATTCATCACAGTTTGAACACACTCAATACAATATATACAGAACAGTGTTGTCCTTCGAACATTCCTACTTCAACACCTTAAGTGCGGATGCTGATAATCTTTTAATGCTTTTCGGTTCTTCAAAACCTTCTTCCACTACGTCCTAGGTATCTTAGGTTTTGAGAAAAGTCTTTATTTAGATACTCCAGTTATTATAGGTGACATCTTTCGTCAACCGAGACACAATGGTAATGTTCACGGACCAACCATTCTTCTCTTCAAATTTTCTCGACGCTCAAACTCCTAACTCTTTTGAAAAATCCTAACTCTTAATACCAATTTGATAACAAAGAATTTCAAAAAATTAAATTTTATTAATTCTCTCTCATACCAAAATTTATATATATATATATATATATATATATATATATATATATATATATACTTTCTAAAATCCTAATATTATCTTATTAGAATAAAAAATAATAACTGTCCAATAATATAGTAATATCAGTAAAATTAAAACATCTCAAAAAACTTTTAATCTAATTGCTTTTTATTTTATTTTATCCGACATGAATTTCTTACTCCAGACAATAAATTTAACAATTCTACAATCACTGATTATTGATATTTAATGAAAGCATGCAACTTTTAAAATGTGTTGTTACCTTGTCACGGTCTCTGCTGGGAAGAGGAAAAGATTCTGACTTGCTACATCGATGCATGCATGTTAAATTATTGTCGAATCAAGTGTCTGGAACTTACATTGATTTGGAGAAAAAGTCAATGTAAAATATCAGTTCCGTTGCAGTGAAACGTACTCAAGTTACTTCAGCGAGATGTGACGACGAACTTGCATTTTCCAACGATTAGTTTATCGAATTTCGAAGCATCGAAGAGTTATATCTATGATTTATGCATTGGCATTGCCATGAGAATGTTGCAGTCGTTGTGAAGGAGTTGCAACTTCCAATGGACGTTGACATTACAACTTTTTAAACATTTTCAGAGTCGTAATTTTTATTTGGTGTTTTAGCAATGAATTAATTTATGTTTCTTTTGAAATTTTACATTTTTTCTTTTCCATGTGACCTGCCTGATACTGTTTTTCTAGGCAAGAAACTTCAAATGAAACATAAAACTACAGTCATATACAAAAGTTGATATATTATTAATAAGTTATTTTAGGAAAAAGTCTATTTCAGAAATAAGTTTTTATATTAGTAATTTTTTTTTATTGTTTTGTAATTAACTGGATTAAGCAAGAAACAGGAGGTAGTTAGAATTGAGAGATGTCCATTAAAACCACGAAAAAATAGTAGCCGAAGAAATTGTTAATGGCCAAAAAGAAATAACATTGTTTTTGCCCAATTGTGCTTAACTAGAATCCAGACCCTCCTTGGCGAAGGACAAGGGCAATAACCTCTGCATCATTAAATGTGAAGGACGAATGAGATGCTAAAAACATTACTTAATCTGTTAACCCAGTGAATGATAGCCTCATACTGCACGTTAAAAACCTCCTAGGGCTTTGAAAATTTACTATTGAGATGGACAATAAAAGGATGGAATCATTCCACGGCATGTCAAGGGAAAGCAAAGCACTGAGTCAAAGGAAATCCAGAAATGGAATGTACAAGTCGGCCAAAAAATGGTGGATCACTCAAACACTACAATATATGTATCAGTTACATGTTTTCAAGCCGAATTCCAGCACTTTTAAGAACAAAAGGAAGCAAGCTGCTGTGATACATCAATCACCATCTTTATTGTGAATCATATACAAACATTGATGGTGCACTTCTTCCCCTTGATGCCAAGAAGCTAATTTTCTTCCTTTCACCTGAATCAAGTCCTTGTGATACATGCATCAATACACATAAAACGTAACGTGCCTAGGCTAGATTACTATAAGTTGTATTATTAAATACACAAGGATGCGCCTCCAGAACCTGTATTATAATACACCCTAGTCTTCTAATCAGCCTCCATCATTTCGAATGAGAAGAGAAGCTGACTTTACATGGAAGAATAACGGGTTTTGGTACCCTTAACAACCAATTACAACTCAATTGCAACCAATCAAACTTGGCTCCTATGTACACTCCTTGCCACAAAAACAATGTTTCAAACCGGGGACCTTCAAACGCAGTAGAAAAGACAACAAAATAGGTCAAAAAGGTAGAATGAACTATTTCTGAAATTCTACAATATTTTCCCCCCTTTGTTCCATTTTCTTTTTCTTTCAGACGAGATAATAACATTCTTCAGTATCTACTGAACAACCACCAAACTTTTGAGGTGGTGAAATATTAAAACATGCACTGGCTGTTAAATACGGAATTTACTCTCAGGAGACTTCTAAACCGATTTACCCACTTCAGAGTGTCCTGGAGTACAGACAGCTATGCTTTTCAATAATCCTCTGGTCTAGATCAAGCACTGTATTTTTCATTTCAAGATGACTGGAAAAATCGCGAGACTTCTCTATAGAGCTGTTCAGCTTCAAATGGTTTTGAAACATATCCATCCATGCCATCCTTCAGGCATTTCTCATGTGTAGCCTGTATCACATCTGCAGTCATGGCTAAAATGGGTACATGCCAGTTTGTAACATTCTCATCCATCGATACTTCTCTGTTCACACTTTCTTCCATCTCCCTAATTCGCTTTGTAGCTACAAAACTGTTGGAAAAAAATAAATTAGAAAATTGTAACATGATGATAAGGATCTAGAAATAAAAAGTACATAAATTAATACTTCAAATGATTTTTTATTTATTTATTTAGAACCGTCAAATGAGTTAATCCGGACTGAGTAAAGAGGAGAGTTGTGTTTGGCCCTTGCCCACCAACACAAAATTCGTTGAAAGTTCAAACATGGATCACTAACTATGGATTATGTGTGTCGATGCTAGGTCATCACTTGAAAACATCACTTTGACTTGAGCACAATGTTGAAAGCTACGTCTGCTACATCAAAGGCTTAAATGTAGAGTTAAATAAGCAAGAGCTCTCACATTTATCTAGACAAATGTGGGAAAAGCAACTACTCTAGCAGTGCCTGAATAGACTTTATGCTTGGAATATCGGTACATTGGAAGGTAAGTCTTCCAAGGTGTTGGACATTATGATTTGGTGAATGATATAAATGTCACGTATGGGTTGGAGAATAAGTCAAGGAGTAAGACACTTCTAGATTTATATTTTGGTATATAGAGAAAGTTCGGGAAATGATTGTGGTTATTTTTGTGGACAAGGATTGGAAAGCGAGTGCAATGGGTTATTCTCTGGTACCAAATGCCCTCTGAGGGTTATTTATCACTGCAATGTGTTTACCAAGTTCAGAAAGAAGTTTTATCGTACTATTATATGATAAAATATACTTTATGGTAGTAAAGACTAAGTTTTGTAAAAGGGCATCAACTGAAAAAAATGGGAATAACAAAAATGAGTACATGAAGATAGACACTACACAAGAAAGAACAAGATACAGAATTATTGTATACTAGGAGATATTGATAGACTGTCAAGAAAATGATATAATCAATTAAGATGGTTTGGACGCATGTACAGGTCAATAGAGGGACAATAAGGAGATTAATTTGCATGGTTTTTAGCCCTTTTAAAAAGGGATTGAGGGAGGCGAGGAGGGACATTAAAGAAAATTATTGGAAGAGATTTAATGATAAATAATATCACTAAGAATGGCATCATTTGATCTATGTAACCGACCTCACTTAATGAGACAGGGCTTTTGTTTATAGAATTGTCAAATGAATTATAGTATTGCTGGGGGAAGTCAGACTCCAAACACCTCATGTGCTAATACAGATTACTTAGTGCAAAACGTTTCCTCTGTTGTTAACTGTTCAGTAAATATTTGTAATTATCTTTGAGATCTATAAAAGCATTAAAAACTCTTTTCTATGTCAGTAGAAATTATAAACATTACTCTAAATGATAAACTATTAGATTCTTAAAAAAAGTATTCCAGTTGCATACATACCCATCCATTTCAGGCATTTGAATATCCATGAAACAGGCATCAAACTGATGGGGTGGCTTCAGGGAAGAGATGGCTTCTTTCCCACTGCTAACACAAACCACATCTGCTCCATACTTTTTCAACGCACCAGCTGCTACAGCACGGTTCACAGCATTGTCATCTACAATTAGAATTTTCCTGCCACGAAGAAGATGGCGAAGAGACAAACTTTGAAGCTCTCTATTTCGAGGAGCTCCCTTGTTTTGGACACCCATGGCTCGTTGTAGTGAGGCAGCAAGCATACTTGCTCTCAGAGGTTTGGTGATGACAGTAGGATTATCAGCATCCGTGTTTACACTAGCTTTAAAAGAAGTACTAGAATTAACAAGAATGAACAGCTTTGGAGGAACACCATGATCAATTTTCCTTGTATTATTGACAAAGTGAGATGACAAGCCTAAATCTCTATCCCAAACCTCCTGCTCAATCAAGACCATATTAATAACTATATTCCCATTGCTTATGGTTAGCAAACCTTGGTTTAAATCAGAAACTATCTCAACATGAATGCCAAGCCGTTGGATGTGATATCTTGACACTTTTGCTCTAACAGGTCTTGGGTCAATAATTAATGCAGTCATCCCCTCAAATTCTGAAGATGCAGACTGTTGGTTGCTGGTTTGCTGAATTTTACACTCATTTGAATTGCGGAGACCATTGGTGAATACAGCAGTAAAAGTGAATGTGGATCCAATCTTGGGTATGCTCACAAATCCAATTTCTCCATTCATAAGACCAACCAAACACTTGCTAATACTTAGGCCAATACCTGTTCCTCCATGCTTTCTGGAAATGGATGGACCTACCTGCATGAATGGGGTGAAGATGCGGGGTTGAGAATCAAGAGGAATGCCTTCACCTGTATCCTCGACAGATACAATCAAATTGACAAGATCATTGGAGAGGGATGAGAAGGAACCAAGAGGTCCCTCTTGACTGAAAGCCCTGAATCCTTCCCAGCTGCGGCGACTATCAGCAACAAGGGAACCACTCAAAGTATTTTCTGAGTTCGATTCTTTGTCAACCTCTATTGAATGGACAACTTCCTCAACAAGATGGATAGTGACAAAAATATGTCCTTTGTCAGTGAACTGTCAAACAATTACAGAATCAAGTTTCAATGATACTTTCAAGAAATACACATCAATTTTCACTCTACTAATATGGTCATGCTTTGCTACAACACTAATAGAATTTTTTTTTTTTTTTTTTCATGAGCCTATGACAAATGTAGCATGCCTATAAGGCAAGGATATAGCACAAGGTAAGATCACCAAAGTACTTTAACGATACACTAGGACACCAGACTAAGTAACTTCAATTATACAGAATGTTTCTTCTCTATACCTATAAACTTACCTTAATTGAGTTACCCATGAGATTGGTAATTATTTGTCGAAATCTTCTTGGATCACCTACTAATAATTCTGGAACCTGATCTGACACATAAACTGCCAACTGTGCTTCCCCAAAAAAATTATGAAAAGCCATTAACTATAATTAGACTAACATATTTTAAAATCCCAACATATGATAAAAAGGTAACAGCAGAGGAGATTTATTACCTCTACTCCTTTTCCTTGAGACTTCTCAGAAAATAGTGACAATACATCATCCAAAATTGCCCGGATGTCAAAGAGTACAGCCTCAAGCTCTAGCTTGCCAAATTCAATCTTAGCTTGATCCAAAACCTCGTTTATAAGTGACACCAGAGCTTTTCCACTTTCCTGTGCTGTCCTGACATATTCCTGTTGGGTTACATCTAGATCTGTATCCATAAGCATATGCAACATCCCTGAAATTTAATTTAGAGCAGGGTCATGGCTGAACAAGCTCTTATATTTTTGTGAAATGTTTAAACATTGAATACTGTAGACTAAAGCATAGATAGAATACAACTCACCTAAAACACCATTCATTGGTGTTCTGATCTCATGGGAAACAGTAGCAAGAAACTGCAGTTACAATTGATTAAGCCACATGATCAATGAGTTAAGCCAAAACAAGAAAAAAGTATATTTAAAAAATAAGTTACATATACCTGGGATTTTGCAACATCAGCAGCCACAGCTTGTTTCTGAAGTTCCGTCATCACACGGCAATCTTCCTCTACTTTGGCAATTCGATTCACAGTGGCATGGAAAATATATCCGACAAGGAATGCAATAACAAGGATACCAAATGAAGTAGTTATTGCCAACCACGGCCATGGTGGTTTCTGCTTGAACCTGTGGTAGCATCAAGCTTGAATTTCATGAGTAGTTCAAGTCTTTTGACATTTTGCAAATTTTGATCAACTGAAAGTGTGACTCTAGATAAAAGAACTCTAAACTAAGTATTGCTAGCAGCAAAACCACAACACAAGATAGTGAAGTATTAATTCATATGACATTAATACACCTGCCATTTAATATATCTCTACCTATTTCAAGGTGACACTGTCATTCTTACAAACTACAATGAGCATTAAGGAGGACGGAGATTTTAGACTCCTCCTGTAGCATTGCTCTTACCTACAGTGCATCTCGTGCTTCCTAAAAGGGTCTCCGAAGTTAAGAGTGCTGACATGATAGAAATCATCGCCTGATTCGTTTGAACCATACATGGCAATTGGATGAGTATGATTTGTAGTATCATACACATTAACAATTACAGTTTGCTTGCTAGCAAGTTGCTGAAGTAATTTCTCCACTAATGACTCAACATCAAAGACTCCCCCAAGATACCTGCCAAGCAAGCAGCAGTAAAGACATAAAAATGTTATTCTTTTTAACTGTTTTTATGATCCTTTTTCTCTTTCTCAAATCAGCTTTATTGAATTTAAAATCAGATTTGTTATTCAAAACTTCTAATTATCACAAGAAAGAGCCAATAATTGTTCACCCTTATTACATTAGTAGAGTTCATGAATCTTCTCTCTGAAAATTTAAATACAGTGATTAGTTACTTCGTAGACAAGTTACTTCAGATATTTAGATTAACAAAAAGGGATAAACTAAATTATATGAATGATAAAAAAATTGACCATAAAAAAAATTAATGAAAGTCAGATGCAAATAATTAAAAATTTAAGCACACCCATCAGTTGCTTGAATCCTTTCATTTGGGGTTGCATTTGATGGAAGATCTCTCTTGTAGACAGCAAATGTCAGGATAACCCCTAGACGGTTTGTTTTGAGAAGCCTGAAGGGAGCAGTTAAAACCCCTTTGCCTGATTCTCTTGCACGCAGCACATTCTCACGGTCTTCCTGTTGATCAACAGGTGAATAACTGTGACAACCATAATTCCAAAAAAGTTGACACAGAACTCAGACATAGAACATAAACGTGTCTCAATTCAGCTTCGTGATATTCATCAACTTAGAGATTATTCACGTATTCTGCTCTCCATTAGGAGCAATCCATCAAGACAGCCAAGAGAAAGGAACAATAAGCATACAAAAACTACAATCTGGGAGCATACATAATTTTTTCTTCAAAAATATTATCCCATAATATAGAGAATGACCACAAGACGGTAAAAAACCATACAACCAGGAATAAAGAGCTTAGAATGGATAAATTAAAACTATCATCATAACATCTAAGTCAATTGCATAGCATTTTCATAATTAATTATAAATGGCTCAGATGAAAATTTTTACAAGTATAAGTAACCTACCTTTCCAGAAAGCACATTAACAGAAATCACATGTGCAATTGTATCTTGTGCAAAGATGACAGGAGCGTATTCTTCCTGGACGGGGGATGGCTCCAATGCCTCTGGGGCATAATCGTCCTTGTGAACCGGGTTCTGCTCTAGAGTGTCCATCCTCTTGATGGTCCAACCTTGTTGCTTTTCAAATTGTTCCCTTTCAGAATGGAGAACCCTTACAGCATATGCAACACCACTTGTAAGAGGCCTCTCAAAAGCTGTTCTTTCTGTGTACCTTGCAAAAGTTTTCTGCAAGTTTTGGAAGTTAGATTAAGTAGCAGAGGTGAGATAAACATGATAGGTCGAAAGAAATCGGTATCTATTCCATCTTTTCCAGCAGCTCAAGTTCAGTAACCTTGTTAGCAAAATATAATATTAAAACCCCAATATTTTTCATGAAAGAGGAGTGAGAAATGCTGTCAGACACCAAAATTAATGACAATGAAACAACTCCGCAGAACCCCTTGTGTATAAAATTTAAGGTAACATATCTTCTTGAAGCATAATAAGCGAAGACTAAAAGTAAAAGGTGAGGAATTAGGTCCTGATTAGAAATAGCAAATTAAGAGTAGTACCTGATCGATGGCTGAAGGGTTCTTGGCATGGTGAAAGGTGGAGATCAGAATGGACATGGCTTGGATATGGTTCATACTGACGTTAAACTGATCCTGAAGCATCCTAGCTCTTTCATCACACATACTTGCCAGAGTCTCTTTCCTCTTCTCAATACCCTGCAAGCTCATGTAGCACAAGATCCACAAAGATACTATAATCCAACCCACCACCCATGTCAGCAAAAGCTTCCTCCACAACGCTCTCTTCACTTTCTTAGAGCCAATATACTGGTAGTACTGTTGGTGAATTTTGCAACCCTGCCCTGAGATCTTCTCCCACCATATGTGCCACATCTTTCCACCCCCCCCACCACCTGGAAAACCCATCTTCGTGTCCATAATTCCACTGCTAATAAACCAGTTAAGGTAAACGACAGACACAACCCAGCAACATAGCACCAAAAGTAGATGCCCCACTTTTAGACCAAACCCAACTACATGGAGCAAACTCATCCAGAACAGTAACCAACACAAGTTAAAAAGAAACAGTGCCAAGAGGTTGTGGGTGTCAACTCTAGCGGATTCCAGGTAGGCTTGTGTGAGAGGAGAGAACCGCTGTCAAATCCACGGAATCCCCACAAGGCTAACACACACGCACCCCTATTTACTAAAAGCTTTTTAGGCTTGTGATTGAAGGAAATTCGAGATTTTGAAGAACAACAGCACAAACCCAAATTCCTAAAACCAAATAGGCTGAAGGGGAAGAAAAAATAAAAAGGACATAATAATAATGATAATAATAACAACAACAAGGGATGTGACCTTGATAAGATGCTGTCTTATCCACCCCAATAGCTTAAAATTCAGAAATGCAAATGAACACTGAAAATTTGAGGCAGATAAGAAAACTCAAATACCCTTCAAAGAATAAAAGAATCACAAGATTCTGGGTTTCTAATTCTAAACAGAAATTGATACTCCTTATTATCTTGTCAGCTAGCAGCAGCTACCAACCAAGACGCAGAACAAAAAGGAAGGGCCAAAACTTAACCTAAAAAAGATTCGATTTTCACTATCACTCAGCAAAGAAGCTCTAGCTTGCACTTCATGGCCCTAGAACCAAACAAGAACAACACAAGCACGTGAATGTGTTCGAGAGATTTTAATTTCTTAGAACCGCACACTGTAAAAAAAAACAGCAAGACAACAACTAAACACGAAGAATGAAGCTAAAAAGCTTAAAACAACGAGTTCGTCGAGCTGAGATAGGAGAATTTGGCAAGGCGAGATGATAAGAATACGGTATCATTGCACAAATGTTTTCAATATTATTATAGGGCATTATCTCTTTCCAAACTATCCACTCATAAAATAATAATAATAATATTATTATTATTGTGAGAAGAATATATACATTATTTTAAGACGGTTATTATTGACATAAAAAGTAAGTTATTGCATATTTTGCAGAGAATTTTATAATACTAACAATATTAAATGGGGGCAGAAAAGGCATAGTTCCACTGAGCAGAAATGAGAGGCTTTGTTAACTTTGGTTTGCTTTGTGTTCACATCCCTATCCATCCATGCCAGTAGACAACTTCTTCACGCTAAGTCGTTAGCTATGTGCGTGCGTGTGTTTCTTTAGCTGTACTTCCTGTTGTCAAAAGTGCCCCTGCATGGAACCAAAATTTCAAGAATCCGCATAAGCTTTTTTCTCAGAATGGCATTAGATACCCCGTACTTTATCAAAATTGCCACTGGAGGACCCTTAGTCAAAAGAGT
This sequence comes from Sphenostylis stenocarpa, assembly GCA_963425845.1. Classification (NCBI taxonomy): domain Eukaryota; kingdom Viridiplantae; phylum Streptophyta; class Magnoliopsida; order Fabales; family Fabaceae; genus Sphenostylis; species Sphenostylis stenocarpa. The sequence goes on along the minus strand of OY731400.1, from coordinate 33,499,494 downwards.
AGTAGGTAGCAGTAGAACAACTCTACACACATAATAACCCACCCACGCATCATTTCAACCTCTCCTTCAAAATTAAGAAATTATATCCAACTTCATCTTCTAACCACGTAACTATTCCCCACTCCCTCTCCCAATATTTAATTCATCCATTGCAACAATGGGAACATTGTGAGAGAATTTAGGTCATTTCTCACTTTACCTATTACAGATTGTTCTCTCTTTTCCCCTTTTCCAATATTGCACTCTCTCCTAGTTTTAACTTCATGTGCAATGCGTACATATGAAAGCTACTTAATATGCCACCAAGAATGGTTTCAACGTGTATGCAGATTCCAGATCAATGCTTTGTTTTATTAACCAAACTTCACCAGTGTAACTGAATGCAAACTTAAACGGAGAAATCTTCCTTTACAATATTCTCCCTTCATGAATGTGTGTTTGGTTTGTGGTTTATATTTTAAAAGTCTTTCAACGAAAGTTCCTCTATGTTCATGGTATTCCAAACTAACTTTTGAGCAGTTTCATTTTCGTAAGATTGTGTGAAAAATTTAGAAAAGAAAAATATAATTTCTAACTGAATTACTTTTTTAAGTTGCGTTTTTAAGTTAAGACAAGTTTTATTCACCTTAACTCTTTTTTTTCCTCAAACGCATCCTAATTAGTTAAAAAAATATTTAAGTCTTTAGTTAATCTACACACTTTCATTAAAGTTTTACCAAAATTCTCATGAAAGGTAAGTTTATTAGAAGAACGCATGCAAAAATTTGAGTCCTGGAAGAATATGTATTTAATATATTTTTATATTCTGGTGAAATTCTGAGAGCATCCTTAGTGTTGGATTGTTTTTATAAGTATATTAACAAAAGCATTGCAGGCACAAAGAAATGTGAGTGAGGAAATTAATGAATTTGGAGAAACCCAGAATCATTAACATAGATTGTGATCTCACCCATCTTGGAAGGAACAAAGGCAGAGAGCAAAGTAATAAAGGAAGAAAGAAGGTTTTGTGGAAAATTGAATTGCAATAAGAGGAAATGGGTCTACCCTAAGGTTTTGTTGATGTGTTTACCTGATAGGAGGCAAGAAGAAGGCAGAGGTTGGACAAAGAATTTGGCATATGGGCATAAATTGAGTGGAAGATTAAGGGCATAATAGGGAGTGGAAAGTAGTTGGGAAGCATTAAAAAAAAAAAAATGCAAAGTGGTAATTTAGAGGGAAAGGGAGTGGCAAGATAGAGGACATTTTAATCAAAGTGATTAGGTCATCAATACTCTTCTTTTTTGTGTGTCCTTGGGAGTGGGGAGCTCTTCCTAGAAGCGTCCTTTCACAACTTCTGTATTTTGTGTCCCTCACAATCACTTTGCTTTCTTTCTCCATCTCTGCTTACCCTACTCTCAATAAATCCTTAACTCACTAATACTCTAATGTTAATAAAATAATATTTAAATCTTAAAATATTGAGGAAAAACAAAACTGATTAAAATTCAAATATTTATAACTTAACTCCTTAAAATTTTTGTGATAATTGACTCTTATCTTATGTGTGAGAATCCCTTTGATGTTATTATCTAAAAATACATATAAGATATGTTGTTGGAGAAAAAACTTAATTTTTAATTTTTTTTAATATTATAGGAATTAAATTTAATACTAATAAACATACAATTTAGATTTTTAATATTACTAAAATCTTTTAAAAAAAGTACATACTAAAAACTTTAAACTTAAACACTTTTTTCTCAAAAAAGTAAGTTTATGATTGATATATCCTATCCATAAATGATTAAGTTAATTGGAACTTATCAAATATCAATAAAGACGCGTGAATTAACTAGTATCATTATTCTACTAATTAAATAAGTTTAAAGTTTGAAATAAAAGAAAAGAAAAAGATATAAAATAAAATAAAAAATATATTTATTCGTTTGAGGAAAAAAATACATAAAAAATGTTTATTTAAAAAATTATAAGTGAAAAATTAAATTAAGTTTTTTTTACAGTTACAATATAAATTATTTTTTATGAATAAAATAACTTTTAAAATCAATATTTTCAAAATAAATCTATTTTTTGCAGTAGTATACACTTTTATATATATATATATATATATATATATATATATATATATATATATATAACAATTTTTATAATACATAAATTTAAAACAATATTCAAGTTAAATAAATAAAATTATATATAAGAATGATTAATTATTGGAAAGAAAATAATTTTATAAAATAACATTTATTTTCTATTTTTCATTTTCACCTCGTGTACGAATGAAAATTAAAATATATGGGTCAGAGTAGTTATATTTTTTTTTTGTCATTTTCATTTCTACCGAACAAGAAAAAAAATCACTCATTTGCCTATATCTTACGGAAACATTAATTTCAATTAGATGTTCTTCACAAAAATATAAGTTTAAAAGTATTTGTTCAATGTCAATAAAAATCCCAATTAATCATGTAAAATGTGATAAAAAAAGCATATAAAATAACAATATAATTGAAATAAATCTTCGATAAATTTAACATCAGGTGTTTACATGAGTTTGGATCTTTTTACGTCCAATTGTAAGAAAAAAAGAATTTGGCACCTCATATTCTCACAAAGAGCAACAACTCCACTGCGAGTGGAGCAATGGTATTTATAAGAAATTGTCATTAGTGTAATCCAACTTGATAATAATGATTTTGAAAAGTTAAGCATAACATTTTATAGAAATAATGTTTCTAAGAGTTGTTTTTCCTAATTTTTTTAGATTGTTCTCGCAGTTCTCACCAAGTGGCATAGCAGGTCATATTAAAGTCAAAAGTGGTCATTGAATAGTGAATTACTTATAAGAATTAGGGATGACAATTAAACCCGTACATGGGAGGACTGACCCGTCTTCGCTCCGAGTTTGACGGGAAAAATCCGAGTTAACCGAGGCGGGAGCGGGTTCGGGTTTTTCCGCTTTAAAATGTCGGGGCGGGGATGGGTAATGCAATCCCCACCCCGACCCCGATCTCGTTTCCATCCCGACTTTATATTTAAATTTAAATTTTAAAATATTATTATTTTAAAAGTATTTCCTTTTCTTTTTCTATTACATATAAGGTTATTTTTTTTTATATTTCACCAATTTTTTTTCTTCTACCCACTTTTTTATTTTTTTGTCTTTTAATTTTCACATTTCCTTAATCTCTCCCATCAATTTTTTTTTCAATCTTTTCAACCAATTTGATGAACACAAAGTTAATTTCTTTTTCTTTATCTTTTTCTAAATATTTTACATAAATTTTAGTAGTAACTAATATTTTTTTATTTATAATTTATATTTATTAGGTTTTATTATGTCATATTTTTTTATCTTTTCTTATTTATCATATATCAAATTTTATCTTAATAAAATAATTATATTTTAAAGGACTAAAAGGAATTGATAATTTAAACTTTTATTACTTCGAACTAATTAAATAAGAATTAACTTATAAAATATTTCCTTATAAACTATATATTTCATATTTTTAAATGACAACTTAAAATAAATTAACTTATATACATAATCAAATGTTTGAATACAATATTATAATAATAATAATAATAATGTTACAAGTATTCAAATATTTGAATATAATATTATAATAATAATAATAATGTTATAAATATTATATATATATATAATGATTAAATATTTCTTTTATATACATATTTTAATATAAATATAATAAATTAAAATGTATATTTAATTAATAATAATTATAAATTATAAAATTATAAATATTTATTTATATATAAAAAATAAATAATAAAATTAATTTATTATAAATGTAATTATCTTTTTAAAAATAATATAGATCGGGACGGGATGGGAACCCAAAACCCAGCGTGAACGGGGATGAGGACATAATTTCTAACCCGGCCGGGATCGGGGGCGGGGAGGCAAAACCCACCTGCGTGCTCGCCCCGCCCCGTCTCATTGTCATGCCTAATAAGAACCTACCATTGGAGTGAATTTGTAAAAATTTGAAAAGAGTTGCTTAAATATGATGTGACACGGTGGGTCTCACTTAAGAACTAAGGTGGATTCTTATAAGAACTCACCCATTGCAGATACTCTAAGGAGTAATTTCCAAATAATAAATGTATTTCACTCTTCAAAAGTTATGAAAAACCTGACCTAATATTAAGTCTTAAATTATAAGAATTTTAATGGTCCAAATTAAAAGATATTTGGAGGCCTCTTCTTTATTGCTTAAGCAATTCTTCTTATGATATTAAATCGAATTTTCAATCATAGATCATATGTCAACTATTTTATCTCACACTTTCAACAAACTATCAAAATTATTCTATCTATTACAAAAATAAAATAAATTTAAAAACGTCTAATTTTTGTTTTAACAATAAAAACCTTAAAGTTTATAATATATATTGATTAATGGTCGGCAAAAAGTTCGAATATGAACTTTTATTTGAGTTGTATTTGATATGTTTGAATTAAGATTGTGAAAATGGACTAATCTATCTTATATGACTCTTTTTTTTATAGGTTATGCAAAAAAAATTTAATATTTATATTTTAAAAGGAATCATAGTTTTTAATTTAGTTAACGAAGTAACAAATCAAATTTGATTTAATTGAAAATTAAAAAAATATTAACATATATATATATATATATATATATATATATATATATATATCAAAATAATTAATTAAAAATTAAATAAAAAATAAAATTAAAAAATATATTTTTAAAATTTAAATTATATGAATAAAATTAGTTTTTATTTAATATATAATAATTTATTGAATCAATTAGAAGAAAATAAATCTATTCAATATCATGATTTAAAAATTTATTATTTATCATTATTATTATATATTTTAAGTAATTTATTGATATAAAATAGTAATTAATTTTAATCAGTTGATAGGGACTTTAATATTTATTTTTAAAATAAGTGAATTTTTTATCAAATTAATTTAAATACATATATTTTTTTTAATAAAATAATATCACTTTAGTTTTTATTTAAAAATAATCATTATTTTATAAAACAAGTTGGTTTAACGGACTAAATGGGTCGGGGTAAAATAGGTCTGATTCTATTTAAACTACAAAATTTTTTGTCCGGTCTATCTAATGTATTTTTTTGGGTCTTTTTGTCAATTTATCAAGTTAAGCCTAATTTTATATTGTATGAATAGGTTTTGGTGTAATCCACATGGATATAAATATCATCATTTTAACCTTATTCACATTATTGAATGAGTTTATTACGTTAGATGTTTTTTATTAACATAGAAATTATTCGACTTAAAAAAATGCGGTGATATTTTTTAAATTAAGATAAAAAAAAATTATGTCGGATCCCATGTAATCTGACAAAAAAAAATCTTAAATCTCTTAGGGCTTTTTTTTTCTCACATGCATGAGGGTTTTGCTTGGAATAACGGGTAACACAACTATAAGATGACCTAGAGTATTTTTTGGTTATAGTTGTTAGACAAATGACATCTAGAGGAGGTGAATAGATGCACAAATTAAAAATTTATTTTAAGATATCTAATAATTTATTAATTCAATTTTAATTATCAAATTGAATACAGATAAAGCGGAAGCGATATAATCAGATAGATAAATGGAAAGATTATAGAGAAGAGAATGACAGTATAAGGAAGAGAAGATCACACAGAGATTTATACTGGTTCAAGATTTATATTGGTTCAAGTATAGCCAACTCTACATCTAGTTCCCAGTCAACTCTTAACACAAGAGTAATCCCAATTCACTATCTTTTAAATTCAGTTCAAAAATTACAATCAACTTAGCAAAAAGCAAACTAATTCAAAAGATAATCACCTCCTGAGAAACTCACTAAGGATGAACACCTCCCTAGAATCCCATTAGGGATGAACACCTCCTCTGAACAAATCAAAGGATGAACACACCTCCTTAGAATCTCACTAAGGATGAACACCTCCCTAGAATCACACTAGGGATGAAAAACACTTCATTTTCCACTAATACACAAAGGATGAACACATCCCTAGAATCACACTAGGGATGAACATCTCCTCTGAATAAATCAAAAGATGAATAACACAATTTATTAACTTAAACCTCTTAAACCCACAAAGGATGAAAGAGTAAGATAAGAACAATTATACACAAATGATGAAGGTAATAAAAATAAGAATAGTCACACCTGGGCAATGGAGACAACAAATTGTAGAAACCTGTAGAATGCCAACCTCCAAGAACAAGTGTGATTAACAATGAAAACACAGTAGACAATGGAGAAGAGGGTTTTCTCAAAACATGTAAAATATCTCTGTTGTCTTGCTCAAAATTCTTTTCTCAAAACTGATTGAATGTAAATTGTATTTTCGAATTCTGTAATTATGTGTTTTTTATTTTCCATCAAAACTTAATTAAATAAAAAAATAACATCAGAAAATAGCCGTTGGACATTAATATTTTCGTGGATAAAAACCAGGATATATTAAAAAACATGTATTCTTCAAAACATATATATTTTTCAAATTTGAACTGTCATAATTGATTATGTTACCAGTATAATCAATTATGACAGAGAAAATCATTTTTCCATTTCTGATGTATCATAATTGATTATGACAGCGAAAAAATATCATGTTACGAAATTTTATCACACTTGTGTTTTGGAGGCTTATGCATAATACCACTTTATCAACTTGTTCCTCCATATCCAGTATTGTAAGACTCTATCTAGTCTTCAGGAATCATCTTAGGCTTGCTTGAATCATCGTCTTTATCAAAATCATATCTTGGGCATTTAGAGAAATGTTTCACATTGTCACCAACGTCTTTAATTCAGCTTGTCCTTAATTCATCTTGATGTCCTTAATTAAATTCATCTTGAATGGTGCTGACTTGAATGTAGTTGACTTGAATCATCATCAAAATCATCTCTTGGGAATGTAGGGACATTTCTGTTGAACATACAAGGATATCAATGTTGAACATACAAGGATATGAAGCTTGTAGATTTTGATGATGATTCAAGAATGAAGGACTTAAAGATTTGAAGACTTGTAATGCTATGTAATAACTCTGTTTTTATGTTATTGAGTCTGTAATATTAGAGTCCAAGATAGCCAGCACATAGACCACTCTTTAAAAGCTCTAAAAACTCATTTTTATCAAAAATACACTGGAATAATCGATTAACTGGCAGGATAATCGATTATTACAGAAAGAAAACCATTTTTAGTATTTGCTCACTAGAATAATCGATTAAATGACTTGTTAATCGATTAATTGGGTTGTTAATTGATTAAATGGCCTGTTAATCGATTAACTGGTGTTGTTTTGCTCCTCTGCGAGAATGACTCTGGAATAATCGATTAACACTTAAGATAATCGATTATTTGGGTCTGTTATGCGTTTTGAAAATCAAAATTGAACCAAGTTTCGAAAATTCTATTCCCAATTCATCCAATTTCGAAAATCCCCAATTCCCAAACCCTAATCTCTCTACTTAAGGTTCTCTAAGGCTCTCTACAAATTGAACAAACTTTTTCATACAAAAGTTAAGAGTTGTGACTGCTAGAGAACTATTTGTAGGGTAGAAAAAGGGGCTTTTGGAACCTAGTATGGGCTAGAAGCGATAAGAATCACTGAGTGGGTTTCTTGGTGGATTGTGTGTTGTGCCGTCTCTAGAGAAAGTTGTTCTTCATCCTTTGTGGACTCAAAGGAGGTGTTCATCTCTTGTGTGACTAAAGAGAGATGTTTTCTTTACCTTATCTTTTCATTTGTAATCTGTTTGTAAAACTGTGATTATAGTGACAGCGTTAATCCTCTGTTTGAGTGATTAGCAACTGGACGTAGGGTCTTTTGATCCGAGCCAGTATAAATCGACTGTGTAATCTTCTATCCCTTCTCTATTTACATTACACAACATTTTAATCGGTGAAATTTGAGAAAAATTTTAAAACCCTAATTTTTGTTTAAGAAACCAATTCACCCCCCTCTTGGTTTTTGTCCGTAAACGCAAACATTCCGCTGCGCGATTCTAACAAGTGGTATCAGAGTTTGCTTTGATAGTCATTCAATTTTCGAAAATGGCCGGACAAAATCAAACGTTTGCCGAGGGTGCTTCTATCAATAGACCCCCACTTTTTGCGGGGAAAAATTATCCTTTTTGGAAAGTTAGAATGCAAATATTTTTGAAATCTGTTGATAGAGGTGTTTGGGATGCAATTTTAAACTGACCTTTTATTCCTAAGATTATTGAAAACGGAGAAGAGGTACCAAACCTTTTTCTAGATGGTCGACGGAAGAAAATAGAAAAGCCCAATATGATGTTAGGGCTAGAAATATAATTTCATCTGTTTTAACCCTTGATAAGTTTTACAGGATATCGGTTTGTAAAAGTGCTCAAGAAATATGGGAAATGCTAAGAGTAACCCACGAAGGTACCGATGACGTTAAAAGAGCAAGAAAGAACTCATTGATACAAGAGTATGAGATGTTCCGGATGCAACAAGGGAAAACAAATTTTGACGTTCAAAAGCGTTTCACACATATCGTGAATCATATCACCGCGTTAGGTAAAATTTTTGATATTGATGAATTAAATGTAAAAATTCTTAAATCTTTGGATACGAAATGACAACCAAAGGTGACGGCCATCACGGAGTCACAAAATTTTGCAACAATGTCTATGGCGGCGCTCTTTGGAAAGTTGAGAGAGCATGAACTTGAACTTGGAAGGCTAAATCATGAAGAAGGTCAACATCAAAAGAGGAACCTAGCCTTCAAAACTGAAATTTCCAAGAGTAAGAACAAGAAGGAGGAAGAAGACTCGAAGAATGAAGATGATGAAAATTTGAGTCTCATGATAAAGAAATTCACAAAGTTCATGAAAGCCAAAGGGAAGCAACCCTTCAAAGGTAAGGGAAGGGTAAGAGAAATTAATTCCTTAAATATCAAATGTTATGGTTGTGGTGAAACAGGACATGTAAAAACTGAATGTCCAAATAAGGAAAATGAAGATCATAAAGGCAAGAAATTCTTCAAGAAGAAAACCTACATTGCTTGGGATGATAGTGACTCAAGTTCGGAGTCAAGTGATTCAGAAATTGAAGCAAACATTTGCTTGATGGAAAATGACAACATCTCTTCTGACTTTGATGTTAGTGATTTCGACTCTTCCTCAAGTGATGATGAAAATGATTATGATGCTTTAAAAAATGCATATGGAGAATTGTTAACTGCTTTTAAGGACTTGAAAAATGAATATAAATCTATGAAAAAGTGTTTGAATAAATCCGAAAAAGAGGTGGAAACCTTAAAAACGAAAATTGTATGTTTAGAGGAAAAGGATAATAAGAATATAGCATGTGCATCATGTAAAGAGTATGAATATGATATTGATATACTTAGCCATCTGCTTGATAAAGCTAAGAAGGAAATAAGTGATAATTATAAGGATAAAGCTATTATTCAAAATAGAGAAAATTGTCATGTTTCTTTGAAAAAGCCTAAAATTAAAAATTGAAGAGTATGAGTTGAAAAGGGAACTAAAACTTCAAAAGTTAGAAATGTATCATATTCAAAGACTACATCTAATGCATGCTTTTATTGTATGAAACATGGTCATACTTCAAATAGATGTAGAATTAAGAATTTTTGTGTTCCTAAAGGAAAATATGGTTGGGTTCCTATAGTGAAATAATTTGATTGTCTCTAACCCCAAGGACCCAAAAGTTATGGGGACCTATGTAACGACCCTAGAAATCGCTACTATAATGATGTCTTCGCAAAGTAGTAAACAAGAAAAAAACGACATCTATTTTACATTATATTACTGTAATTGTAACATAGATTGAAATTTCGATTCACTAACGGAATCTCAAAATATAGTAACATAATTTATTTATATATTATACATGTAAAAATAGCTCACTCGAAGCTATCCCACTGAACTATCCTCGCTGTCCAGTAGTCACATCTCCATCTCTCAACTCCTGATCTGCTCCCACATAAAAGTGATCATCGCAGTCCTATCCAGATGGAAAAATAGGGGTAAGTATTAAATCATTCAATATAATAAAACAGATATAGAAGTAATAATTATATATTATGATCAATTACGAAATTATCAACACACTAAGACACCTTCTGGAAGTATACCCTAACTATGCCCGAACTCAGAGGCTATCATCTGTGGACACATTGTGATCGGTAACCACAATACCATTCTGACCACCCTCCACACAGAGTAGGATTACTGGCGCCCTTCATCACTCATACTGGAGTACCCCTCCGAGCGCGCCACCAGTCATCCCCCCATCGACTTCTCACCACCTGATCTCGTAGTCTACCTGACCCGACCAATCAGTGAAGTCTGGGTCCTCATTCAGAATCCTCCGACATAGTTATTACACTAATGTACTCTGTGTTAGAATCGCGCAGCGGAATGTTCGCGTGGTCGGACAAAAACCAAGAGGGGGGGTGAATTGGTTTCTTAATAAAAATTAGGTTTTCAAAATTTTCCCCAAATTTTACCGATTAAAAACTGTGTAAATGTAAATAGAGAAGAGAAGAGAATCTTACACAGGAGATTTATACTGGTTCGGATCAAAAGACCCTATGTCCAGTTGCTAATCACTCAAAGAGAGGATTAACGCTATCACTATAATCAAATTGTTACAATACAAATTACAATGGAAAAGATAAAGTTAAAGATAACACCTCTCTTGAAATCCACAAGAGATGATGAACAACTTTCCCTAGAGACGGCACAACACACAATCCACTAAGAACTCCACTTAGTGATTCTTATCGCTTTTAGCCCACACCAGGTTCCAAAAGCCCCCTTTCCTTGCAACAAACAGTTCTCTGGCACTCACAGCACTTAACTTTTGTATGGAAAAGGTTGTTCTTATTTTCTGAGTGCCAAACAAGAGTTTAAGTAGAGAAATTAGGGTTTAGGAATTGGGAATTTCGAAACTAGGGTTCTTGGGAATAGTGTTTTCGAAAATAGGTTTGATTTGAAATTAAAACTCAAAATCTGACTGGTTTAATCGATTAAAAGAAGTGTTAATCGATTAAACCAGAGCCAAAAATCAACAGAACCCAAATCTCTCTGTTTTAATCGATTAAAAGAAGGTTTAATCGATTAAACCGCCTGATAATCGATTAAAAGTTGGTTTAATCGATTAAACTAGTGAGTTGTTACAGAAAATGATTTTTCTCACTGTTTTAATCGATTATTTCCCTATTTAATCGATTAAAGCCGAGCTTGGATGATAAACTTGAGCTTTTTGAAGCTTCTAAGGTTCAGACTATGTACCGGCTATCTCAAACACTAAAATTACAGACTCAATCTAATTGAAACAGAGTTATTACAATACAAAACAAGTCTTCAACACTCTAAGTCTTTGTGTTCTTGAATCATCATCAAAATCAACAATCTTCATGTTCATCAAGTGCAACATCAAGTCCTTGAATGTTCAACAATCTCCCCCTTTTTGATGATGATCAAAATTATCTTTTAAAGCCTTGTAATAACCTGTTTTATCTGTCATACTAACAAACACATTAAACATACCAGATAATATTTAAATGCAATTCATGAGAGGCTTTAAATATTTCTCCCCCTATTTTGATTATAATAAAAAATAACAATCATAATGGCTCCCCCTCAAAATATGCATAAGTTGGAGATAACTCCCCCTCAATCAAAGCATCAAGGAAACATCATATTTTATTGCAGAAACAACCATTCATTACAATTACAAAAAGAAAATAATCAACAAAATTTAAAATTCTGCACTATCATCATCATTAAAATGTGCATCAAATCTATTTTCTAAACGACACATTTTATCATCTACATCAGATATACGGCGAATTAATTCCTCATGCCGTACTCGGAAAAGAGTGAAGAATGATTGCATCCTCCGATTCATGTCGGATAACATGTCTTCCATGGATTGTCGGGTTTCATGATGAGTAGAGGAAGTTCCAACACTTTGGATTTGGTCAGAGGGAAACTCAGCAGCTGGAGGCATATCTTCATCAGAATCTTCATTAGCATCACCTTGATTAGGAACGTCATCTTTGTGAACATAAATATCATTGACACGCACCATTTGGAGTTGAATCAATGTGTTGTCCAACATGCGGTTCAAGTTATTTGTTCTAACTACTTGTTCACCTTCAACATTCACTCCTTTATATTTAAGAATACGAGAGACAAGTAAAGCATATGGAATTTTGAATGTGGGATGACGTTTTGCTTTTAACATGGTCATTGACAAGAACGCCCCAATCTAAAGGTTCATTATTCATTATGGCATGAATAATGCGAAGATCAATGGAAGAGCATTGGGCATGATTCGTAGCCCGGGGACATAAGATCCATACAAGTAATTGTAGAATCATGCGTTCTTCCTTCTTTAAAGGTCCAGCATGAAGGATACGTCCAATCTCCATGGAGGGATTCCGCAGAAAAGAGTGATAAGCTTGGAACCTGTCAAAGTCATCTAGCTCACCATATATGTTAATATCATCTTCTCTAATTGGAAAGTGAGCAACATTCTCCCAAATATCATCATCAAGATTTATTGTAACCCCTTTTACGTGGGATGTAGCAATTTGATCTCTAAATTTGAATCTAGAGTAGAATACCCTAACTAAGTCAGGATAGTACGTACCTTGCATTTGGATAAAAGGGAGAACTCCTTGAATTTCAAGAAGATTAGGAAAATTGAATCCCCTATGAATGAATTGCTCACCAATAAGAAACTTGGGAGAAATAATAGCCCTTTCCTTTCAGTAGGTCAGAAAATCTTGTTGGCCATATGTATCAGAAATCCATCCTTCTACAGAATTAGGACGGGTTCGAGATGAGGGTGCAGATCTTCTTCTAGTAGGGATCTTAGCACGAGAAGATGAGGCCATTTGAAGGATTAAGAGAATAACAAGAAGATTTAGGAGGGCAAGGTAAGTTAGAAGTAAGCAACATTGCAAGAATAAGGCAAGATAACTTGATTTCAAGAGATAGAAGTGAGTAGAAGTGAAATAGAGGTCCCTATATATAGCCAAGCATGTCTAACGGTCATATGGAAGTGATTTAAATGAGCAACATTAGGTTTTCTACCATTAAACAATTCATATGGAGTAGATTTAATAATTGACCTAATGAGCATTCTATTTAAAACATAACATGCAGTACTAACCGCATCAGCCCAAAAATATTTAGGAACATTAGATTCATTTAACATAGTTCTAGCAAGTTCCTCTAATGACCTATTTTTCCTTTCAACTACACCATTTTGTTGGGGAGTCCTAGGAGCAGAAAAGTTATGTAAAATTCCATTTTCTTCACAATAATTTTCAAACTTTTCATTTTGAAACTCACCACCATGTTCACTTCTCAAAACTTTAATTCTTAAGTCTTTCTCATTTTGAATTTGTTTTGCAAATTTTCTAAAGACTTTAAAAGCTTCACTTTTCGTAGTAAGGAAAAATGTCCATGTATACCTAGAGTAATCATCAACAATCACAAGTCCATAATAATTTCCACCAAAGCTTTTTATCCTAGAAGGTCCAAATAAATCTAAATGTAATAATTCTAGGGGTTTTGAAGTGGAAATAACATTCTTTGATTTAAATGATGATTTTACTTGTTTACCCTTTTGGCATGCATCACATAATCTATCTTTTTCAAATTTTAACTTAGGCAAACCAATAACTAAGTCTTTTGATATCAATTTATTCAAGTGATGCATATTTATATGAGCCGCTCTCTTATGCCATAACCAAGGGTTCTCTTCCTTAGCAACTAAACATGTTATGCTAGACTCATGTAAACAATCCAAATCAATCAAATATATATTGTTATGCCTAATGCCTTTCAATGCTACATTTTCGGAATCAATCAAGTGTATGGTGCAAAATTTACTTTCAAAAATTACCTTGAAGCCTTTGTCACATAATTGACTTATACTAAGGAGATTATGCTTAAGTCCATCAACAAGTAGCACATCCTTGATCTCCAAAGTGTTTGCACCGCCTATGTTTCCAATTCCAAGGATCTTCCCTTTGTTGTTGTCCCCATAAGTTACATATCCTTGTTCCTTAGCTTTGAAACTCACAAATTTAGATTTATCTCTGGTCATATGTTTTGAGCATCCACTATCAAGATACCACATAGACTTCTTTGATTTGGAAGTTTCCTACAAAACAAGAATATAGTAAACTTAGGTCCCCACAACTTTTGGGTCCTTGGGGTTAGAGACATAACAAACTATTTAACTATAGGAACCCAAATGTATTTACCTTTAGGTACACCAAAATGTTTAATTTTACATCTATTTGATGTGTGACCTTGTTTCATGCAATAAAAACATGCTTTAGATGTAGCATTTGAAAATGATGCATTTCTAACCATAGATGCTCTAGTTCCTTTTTCTACCCATACTCTTTTCTTTTTAGTTTTAGACTTTTTCATAGAAACTTGATGATTTACATTATTTTGAGCAAAAACAGTTTTATCCTTCTTAAGATCACTTATTTCCATTTCGGCTTTATCAAGTAGATGATTTAGGATATCTATGTCATATTCATGCTCTTTACAAGTTTCACATGCTAAATTCTTATCCTCATCTAAGCATACAATTTTCGTGTCTAATACCTCTTTTTCTTCTAAACATGTAATTTTCATTTTTAAAGAGTCAATTTCCTTTTCGGATCTACTTAAATTCTTCTTTACAACTTTATATTCGTTTTTCAAGTTCTTAAAAGCACTAAACAATTCATTATAAGCATTTTGCAATTCATCATAGTTATTATCCTCATCACTAGAAGATGTGTCAGAATCACTTACCTCAAAATCGGATGATATGTTGTCATTTGCCATTAAGCAAATGTTTGCTTCTATTTCCGAGTCACTTGATTCCGAACTTGAGTCACTGTTGTCCCAAGCAATGTAAGCTTTCGTCTTGAATTGCTTTTTGCCTTTAACTTCATCGTTCTTCTTATTTGGACATTCGGTCTTTACATGTCCTGCTTCACCACAACCATAGCATTTTATATTTATGGAAGAATTTTCCCTTACCTTTCCTTTACCTTTGAAGGAATGTCTTCCTTTTGCTTTCATGAATTTGGTGAACTTCTTTATCATAAGACTCAGCTCTTCTTCTTCATTTTCCGAGTCTTCTTCTTCTTCCTTTTTATTTTTACCTTTGGAAATTTTGGTTTTGAAGGCTAGATTCTTCTTTTGATATTGGCCTTCTTCTTCGTTTAACCTTCCAAGCTCTAATTCATGTTCTCTAAGTTTTCCAAAGAGCGCCGCCATTGACATTGTGGAAAGATTTTGTGACTCCGAGATGGCCGTCACCTTAGGTTGCCACTTCCTATCCAAAGATTTCAAAATTTTAACATTTAATTCATCAACGTCAAATACTTTACCTAATCCGGTGAGATGGTTCACGATATGAGTGAAACGCTTTTGTACGTCAAAGATCGTTTCGCCTGGTTGCATCTGGAACATCTCGTATTCTTGAATTAGAGAGTTTTTACGTGCTCTTTTAACGTCGTCAGTTCCTTCGTGGGTCACTCTAAGCATTTCCCACATTTCCTGTGCACTTTTACAAACAGAAATTCTATAAAACTCGTCAAGGGTTAGAGCAGATAAAATAATATTTCTAGCCCTAACGTCAAATTGGGCTTTCCTATTTTCTTCTGTCGTTCATCTAGAAAAATGTTTAAGAACGTCAACACCGTTCTCTGTAATTTTAGGAACAAATGGACCATTTAAAATAGCATCCCAAACGCTCTATCAACAGACTCTAAAAATATTTGCATATGTACCTTCCAGAAAGGATAATTTTGACCCGCAAAAAGTGGGGGTCTGTTGATAGACGCACCTTCGGCAAAAGTTTGATTTTGTCCGGCCATTTTCAAAAATTTGAATGACTATCAAAGCAAGCTCTGATACCACTTGTTAGAATCGCGCAACGGAATATTCGTGTGGTCGGACAAAAACCAAGACGGGGGGTGAATTGGTTTCTTAATAAAAATTAGGTTTTCAAAATTTCCCCCAAATTTTACCGATTAAAAACTGTGTAAATGTAAATAGAGAAGAGAAGAGAATCTTACACAGGAGATTTATACTGGTTCGGATCAAAAGACCCTACGTCCAGTTGCTAATCACTCAAAGAGAGGATTAACGTTGTCACTATAATCAAATTGTTACAATACAAATTACAATGGAAAAGATAAAGTTAAAGATAACACCTCTCTTGAAATCTACAAGAGATGATGAACAGTTTTCCCTAGAGACGGCACAACACACAATCCACTACTTAGTGATTCTTATCGCTTCTAGCCCACACCAGGTTCCAAAAGCCCCCTTTCCTTGCAACAAACAATTCTCTGGCACTCACAGCACTTAACTTTTGTATGGAAAATGTTGTTCTTATTTTCTGAGTGCCAAAGAAGAGTTTAAGTAGAGAAATTAGGGTTTAGGAATTGGGAATTTTGAAACTAGGGTTCTTGGGAATAGGGTTTTCGAAAATAGGTTTGATTTGAAATTAAAACTCAAAATCTGACTGGTTTAATCGATTAAAAGAAGTGTTAATCGATTAAACTAGAGCCAAAAATCAACAGAACCCAAATCTCTCTATTTTAATCGATTAAAAGGAGGTTTAATCGATTAAACCGCCTGATAATCGATTAAAAGTTGGTTTAATCGATTAAACCAGTGAGTTGTTACAGAAAATGATTTTTCTCACTGTTTTAATCGATTATTTCCCTATTTAATCAATTAAAGCCGAGCCTGGATGATAAACTTGAGCTTTTTGAAGCTTCTAAGGTTCAGACTATGTACCGGCTATCTCAAACACTAAAATTACAGACTCAATCTAATTGAAACAGAGTTATTACAATACAAAACAAGTCTTCAACACTCTAAGTCTTTGTGTTCTTGAATCATCATCAAAATCAACAATCTTTATGTTCATCAAGTGCAACAACAAGTCCTTGAATGTTCAACACTCTGTACCACCCCGGGTACGATTCAAACATAACAAAAATTATTCACATTTGCCGGATTCTGGACCACCTGTCCTCACGGCTCATTCGGGTCAATAAAAATAGGATTTGACCGATTCCGGCACCAACCCTCCGACTCGGTCTAGCCAATATATAACGTCTCGGGACCGATTCGGGCATCGGCCCTCGGGCTCGATCCGACCCACACACGTCACAACACACTACTTTCATTCTCTCTCTCTCTCTCTTTATATATATATATATTTTCCTAAAATCATTTCCGAAACTATTTCCGAAACTATTTCCGAAACTATTTTCGAAATCATTTTCGAAATCATTAAATTACTATTTTGCCCTTAATCTTTTCTTAAAATTCCATGTATGTCCCTACATGACTATTTTACCCTTGGTCATTTTGAAAATTCCTTCCATGTCCCGAAAATGACTATTTTGCCCTTGGATATTTTCAAATATTTCTTCCATGTCCCAAAAATGACTATTTTACCCTTGAACAATTTCAAAAATTCCATTTATGTCCCTAGGATGTAAAATGACTATTTTGCCCTTGAACATTTTCAAAAATTACATTTATGTCCCTAGAATGTAAAATGACTATATTTACCCTTGATATTTTAAAAAAATCTCCACCATATCCCTTTCTTCTTCCTTCGCCCAGTAACAGTGTCAAAATTTGCAGATTTAGCAGATTTCAAATTACTCAGTTTTAGACAACCAAACTAGTCCCAAATTGAAATTAAACATGAATTATATCTAATTTAAGTTGAAAACAACAATTTTACCATATAATTCATCCTTAATTTCAAGAATTTAATCAATATTTAAAACTTTGCAAAATATGAATAGTAATCACCTCCAGTACGCCATTTTCAAAATCCAGGTTTCAAATTTCTCAGTTTCAATCACCCAAATTAGTTCCAAATCAAAATTAAACCATAAACATGTTCAATTTAAGTTAAAAACAACAATTTTATTATATAATTCATCCTTAATTTCAAGAATTTCAAAAACTTTTAAACGGTGAACAGTTCATCAAAATAAGAAACTCTTCAAAATCAGACATTCAAATAATTCATATCTCTACTCCTATTCCTTATTCACAGAGTACCCAACAATTCAATTTCATATATTGAATGAATTAAACTTCCCCTTACCTGGTATGGTATTTCTACCGAATCTTTCCCACTTAATTCAAGCTCTCTCCCGTTTCACCAGATCCTGCACGAGTAGAGTCTCGTTGCTTGAAATTTAGACAATAGAGGAAGAAGAATGAGGAACATGTGATATGGGAGGAAAAATTTCTCGCAGAAACCATTCATCCCCCCTTCGAACATATAAAAGAACAAATTTTACTATGCATGATGAAAACTTCGTTATGAAGTTTTCTTGCACAGTAAAAAGCATACGTCAAAATCTCCCCTCCACAAAAATTTTCGTCCTCGAAAATGAACTTACTTGGAAATAGATATGGATAGGACTCTCACATCTGATCCTCCATCTCCCAAGTGAAGTCTCCGAATTTATGATCCCATACTACCTTCACCATTAAGATGGTTCTACCCCTAAGTCGCTTCAGCTGAGAATCCTCTATCCTCACTGGTCTCACATCCACGGAGAGATCGTCTCTAATCTGCACATCGTTTGACTCCAGGACATGACTGGGGTCATGCACATATTTCCTCAACTGAGATACATGAAATACATTGTGCAGATTTGCCAACTGAGGTGGCAACGCTAAATGATATGCCACTGGACCTACCTTCTTCAAAATCTGATATGGACCAATAAACTTGGGATTCAACTTCTTAGATTTAATTGCCCTTCCTACTCCAGTAGTAGGTCTAATTCTCAAAAATACATGGTCTCCCCCCTCAAATTCCAAAGGCCTCCTCCTCTGGTCCGCATATGATTTTTGTTTACTCATAGCGGCTCTCAGCTTCTCTTGTACCTCCCGGACCTTCTCTGTAGTCTGTTGGAGTAGCTCAGGTCCGATCAACACTTTCTCCTCATCTTGATACCAACATAAAGGTGTTTGACACCTTCTCCCATAAAGAGCCTCATATGGTGTCATTCCGATACTGACATGATAGCTGTTATTATACGTGAACTCTATTAATGGAAGGATATCATCCCAACTTCCTAGATTATCCAACACACAAGACCTCAATAAGTCTTCTAGTGACTGGATGGTCCTCTCTGACTGTCCATCTGTCTGGGGGTGATAGGCTGAACTCAACCTAAGTCGGGTACCTAATGCCTCTTGTAAAGTTTGCCAGAATCTTGAAGTAAATCTAGGATCCCTATCTGAGATAATGCTAGATGGTACCCCATGTAATCGAACAACCTTGCAAATATATAGTTGTGCCAATTTAGCCATAGATATCTTCAGATTTACAGGGAGGAAATGTTCACTCTTCGTCAATTTGTCTACTATCACCCAGATTGAATCGTGCCCCCGAATTGTCCGTGGTAAATGGGTAACAAAATCCATGGTAATATTATCCCACTTCCACTCAGGTATTTCCATTTGCTGTAGCATTCCTCCCGGCCTATGGTGTTCCACCTTTGCTTTCTGACAAGTCAAACAAGCAGCCACATACTCTGTAATATCTCTCCTCATACCAGACCACCAATAAATCTTCTTTAGATCTTGATACATTTTAGTCATACCAGGGTGTAGACTCAGACGACTCTGATGACCTTCATCTATTATTGCTCTCTTCAATTCCTGGTCAACAGGAATACAAATCCTTCCTCTAAATCTCAGAATATTATCCTCACCCATCATATAGTCAATGGTCTGCTCGGATCCTAACTGATTGATAACACTTTTCAACGTCATATCACCTTGCTGTCTATCTCTGATCATCTCGAGAAAATCATTAGAAATGGTAATGCTACCACAACTAATACTAGTATCACGAAACTCTACATCTAGATGCAGATCCCTGTGTTGAACATTCAAGGACTTAATGTTGAACTTGATGGACATGAAGCTTGTTGATTTTGATGATGATTTAAGAACACAAGACCTAGAGAGTTGAAGACTTGTTTTAATGTGTAATAACTCTGTTTTGATTAGATTGAGTCTGTAATATTAGAGTTTGAGATAGTCGGCACATAGTCTACACCTTAGAAGCTTCAAAAAGCTCAAATTTATCAACGGGGCTCGACTTTAATCGATTAATTGGTGAAATAATCGATTAAAACAGTGAGAAAAACCATTTTTTGTATCTGCTCACTGGTTTAATCGATTAACACCCCTGTTAATCGATTAACAGGCCTGTTAATCGATTAACAGGTCTTTTAATCGATTAAAACAAAGAGTTTTGGGGTTCTGTTGATTTTGGCTCTGTAATAATCGATTAACACTTCATTTAATCGATTATTTCAGTCAGATTTTGATTTTTAACTTCAAATCAACCCTATTTTCGAAAACCCTATTTCCAAGAACCCTAGTTTCGAAATTCCCAATTCCCAAACCCTAATTTCTCTACTTAAGCTTCTCTATGGCACTCAAAAAATGAGAACAATCTTTTTCATACAAAAGTTAAGTGTTGTGAGTGCCAGAGAACTGTTTATTGCAAGAAAAAGGGGCTTTCGGAACCTGGTGTGGGCTAGAAGCGATAAGAATTACTAAGTTGAGTTCTTAGTGGATTGTGTGTTGTGCCGTCTCTAGGGAAATTTTTTCTTCATCTCTTGTGGATTTCAAGAGAGGTGTTTTCTTTACTTTATCTTTTCCATTGTAATTTGTTTGTTACAACTTTAATCATAGTGACAGCGTTAATCCTCTGTTTGAGTGATTAGCAACTGGACGTAGGATCTTTTGATCCGAACTAGTATAAATCTCCTGTGTAAGATTCTCTTCCCTTCTCTATTTACATTTACATAGTTTTTAATCGGTAAAATTTGGGGAAAATTTTGAAAACCTAATTTTTATTAAGAAACCAATTCACTCCCCTCTTGGGTTTTGTCCGACCACGCGAACATTCTGCTGCGCAATTCTAACAAGTGGTATCAGAGCTTGCTTTGATAGTCATTCAAACTTTTCGAAAATGGCCGGACAAAATCAAACTTTTGCCGAAGGTGCGTCTATCAACAGACCCCCACTTTTTGCGGATCAAAATTATCCTATCTGGAAGGTAAGAATGCAAATCTTTTTAGAGTCTGTTGATAAAGGCATTTGGGACGCTATTTTAAACGGTCCATATATTCCTAAAGTTACTGAGAACGGTGTTGACGTTCCCAAACCTTTTTCTAGATGGACAACAGAGAAAAACAGAAAAGCACAATTTGACGTTAGGGCTAGAAATATAATTTCATCTGCTTTAACCCTTGACAAGTTTTACAGGATTTCTGTTTGTAAAAGTGCTCAGGAGATGTGGGAAATGCTAAGAGTGACCCACAAAGGTACCGACGATGTTAAGAGAGCACGAAAAAACTCCTTAATCCAAGAATACGAGATGTTCCAGATGCAACAAGGCGAAACGATATTTGACGTTCAAAAGCGTTTCACTCATATTGTGAACCATCTCACCGGATTAGGTAAAATCTTTGACGTTGATGAATTGAATGTTAAAATTTTAAAATCTTTGGATAGGAAATGGCAACCTAAGGTGACGACCATCTCGGAGTCACAAAACCTTGCCACTATGTCTATGGCGGCCCTCTTTGGAAAGCTAAGAGAGCATGAGCTTGAGCTTGGAAGGCTAAATAAAGAAGAAGGACAATTTCAAAAGAAGAACTTAGCCTTCAAAACCGAAATTTCCAAAGGTAAAAACAAAAAGGAAGAAGGAGACTCGGAAAACGAAGAAGAAGAGTTGAGTCTTATGATAAAGAAGTTCACCAAATTCATGAAAGCAAAAGGAAGGCATCCCTTCAAAGGTAAGGGAAAGGTAAGAGAAAATACTTCCGTAAATATAAAATGCTATGGTTGTGGTGAAGCAGGGCATGTAAAGACCGAATGTCCAAATAAGAAGAACGATGAAATCAAAGGCAAAAAGTTCTTCAAAAAGAAAGCTTATATAGCTTGGGACAACAGTGATTCAAGTTCGGAATCAAGTGACTCGGAAGTAGAAGCCAATATTTGCTTAATGGCAAATGACAACATATCGTCCGATTTTGAGGTAAGTGATCCCGACACATCTTCTAGTGATGATGATAATAACTATGATGAATTGCAAAATGCTTACAATGAATTGTTTAGTGCCTTTAAGAATTTGAAAAATGAATATAAAGTTGTAAAGAAGAATTTAAGTAGATTCGAAAAGGAAATTGACTCTTTAAAAACAAAAATCACATGTTTAGAAGAAAAGGAATTATTAGAAACGAAAATTGTATGTTTAGATGAGGATAATGATAAGAACCTAGCATGTGCAACTTGTAAAGAGCATGAATATGATATAGATATTCTTAACCATTTGCTAGACAAAGTCGAAAAGGAAATAGATGATCTTAAGAAGCATGAAATGGTGTTTGCTCAAAATAATGTAAATTATCAAGTTCCTTTGAAAAAGGCTAAAAGAAAAAATAAAGGAGTATGGGTTGAAAAAGGATCTAGAGCATGTTTTGTAAGTAACGCATATTATTCTAAAGCTACATCAAAAGCATGTTTTTATTGCATGAAACAAGGTCATACTTCAAACAAATGCAAAATTAAACATTTTGGTGTTCCTAAAGGTAAATACATTTGGGTTCTTATTGTTAAATAATTTGTTATGTCTCTAACCCCAAGGACCCAAAAGTTGTGGGGACGTAAGTTTACTATGTTCTTGTTTTGTAGGAAACTTCCAAATCAAAGAAGTCTATGTGGTATCTTGATAGTGGATGCTCAAAACATATGACCGGTGATAAAACTAAATTTGTGAGTTTCAAAGCTAAGGAACAAGGATATGTAACTTATGGGGACAACAACAAAGGGAAGATTCTTGGAATTGGAAACATAGGTGGTGCAAACACTTTGGAGATCAAGGATGTGCTTCTTGTTGATGGACTTAAACATAATCTCCTTAGCATAAGTCAACTATGTGACAAAGGTTTCAAGGTAATCTTTGAAAGTAAATTTTGCACTATACATTTGATAGATTCCAAAAATGTAGAATTAAAAGGCATTAGGCACAATAATATATATTTGATTGATTTGGATTGTTTACATGATTCTAGCATAACATGTTTAGTTGCTAAGGAAGAGAACCCTTGGTTATGGCATAAGAGAGCGGCTCATATAAATATGCATCATTTGAACAAATTGATTTTAAAAGACTTACTTATTGGTTTGCCTAAGTTAAAATTTGAAAAAGATAGATTGTGTGATGCATGTCAAAAAGGTAAACAAGTAAAATCATTATTTAAATAAAAGAATGTTATTTCCACTTCAAAACCCCTAGAATTATTACATTTAGATTTATTTGGACCTTCTAGGATAAAAAGCTTTGGTGGAAATTATTATGATCTTGTGATTGTTGATGATTACTCTAGATATACTTGGACATTTTTCCTAACCATGAAAAGTGAAGCCTTTAAGGTCTTTAGAAAAATTGCAAAACAAATTCAAAATGAAAAAGACTTAAGAATTAAAGTTTTAAGAAGTGACCATGGTGGTGAGTTTCAAAATGAAAAGTTTGAAAGTTATTGTGAAGAAAATGGAATATTACATAACTTTTCTGCTCCTAGGACTCCCCAACAAAATGGTGTAGTTGAAAGGAAAAATAGGTCATTAGAGAAACTTGCTAGAACTATATTAAATGAATCTAATGTTCCTAAATATTTTTGGGCTGATGCGGTTAATACTGCATGTTATGTTTTAAATAGAATGCTCATTAGGCCAATTATTAAATCTACTCCCTATGAATTGTTTAATGGTAGAAAGCCTAATGTTGCTAATTTGAAAATTTTTGGATGTAAGTGCTTTGTGTTAAATAATGGAAAGGACAACTTAGGAAAATTTGACTCAAAAGCTGATGAGGGCATTTTCTTAGGTTATTCATTAACTAGTAAGGCTTACAGGGTGTTTAATAGAAGAACCTTAAATATTGAAGAATCTATTCATGTTACATTTGATGAAATTGTAGACCTTGGGGGAAATCCTCTCGAGTCAAATAAAGAACTTGCAGGTGATGATGAATATATAAGAGAGGCTCTTGATGAATTATATTTGGAAGAAAATGAGTCTTCTCAAACTCCTGAATTAGCAAAAGATTGGCAATCACCAAGAGGACTCTCAATGGAAAATATCATTGGTGATATCTCAAAAGGGGTAAGAACTAGAAATATAACTAATTTCTGTATGTCTGTAGCTTTTGTGTCACAGATAGAACCCAAAAATGTTGAGGAAGCGCTTAAAGATGACCAATGGTGCATAGCTATGCAAGAAGAACTTAACCAATTTGAAAGGAATCAAGTCTGGGAATTAATCCCAAGAGAAGAATCACATCAAGTAATTGGAACCAAATGGGTGTTTAGAAATAAACTTGATGAAGATGGAAACATAACAAAGAATAAAGCCAGACTTGTTGCCAAAGGCTATTGTCAGGAGGAAGGTATAAATTATGATGAAACTTATGCTCCTGTTGCCAGGTTAGAGGCTATTCGCCTACTTCTTGCTTATGCATCTTTGATGAAATTTAAATTATATCAAATGGATGTTAAAAGTGCATTTTTGAATGGTTTTATTAAAGAAGAAGTTTATGTGGAGCAACCCCCCGGATTTCAAGATTTTAGTTATCCTAATCATATTTTTAAATTAAAGAAAGCATTATATGGGTTGAAACAAGCTCCTAGATCTTGGTATGAAAGGCATAGTAGTTTCCTAACATCAAATGATTTTTCTAGAGGAAAAATTGATTCTACTCTGTTTATAAAGAAAGTTAAAGAACATATCTTATTGGTCCAGGTACATGTTGATGATATTATTTTAGGATCAACTGATAATTCGTTGTGTGTAGAATTTGCTAAGATAATGCAGGGAGAGTTTGAAATGTCAATGATGGGAGAATTGACATTCTTCCTTGGACTACAAATCAAGCAACTTAAAGATGGCATTTTCATCTCTCAAACCAACTACTGCAAAGAGATTCTTAAAAAGTTTGGAATGGACACCTCAAAGGAAGCTAACACACCCATGTGAACTTCATGCTATTTAGACAAGGATGAATCAGGTTTGGAAGTTAATCAATCTATGTATAGAGGTATGATAGGTTCACTGTTATACTTAACTGCAAGTAGACCTGATATTATGCATTCTGTCTGTGTGTGTGCTAGATTTCAGGCTTGTCCAAAAGAATCTCACCTAATTGCATTAAAACAAATTTTAAAATACTTAAAAGGAACTACTGGTTTTGGTTTATGGTATCCATCTGATGTTTGTACTAGTTTATAGGATATTCTGATGCTAATTATGGTGGATGCAAAATTGATAGGAAAAGTACTAGTGGGACATGTCATTTGTTAGGTTCATCCTTAGTATCTTGGCATTCTAAGAAACAAGCTTGTGTTGCTTTATCTACCACTGAAGCTGAATATATTATAGCTGGTAATTGTTGTGCTCAAATTCTGTGGATGAAACAACAATTAGAAGATTATAGTATATTTTTGAATGACATACCTTTGATGTGTGATAATACGAGTGCAATCAATCTTACTAAGAATCCAGTAATGCACTCTAGGACTAAGCATATAGAGATTAGACATCACTTTTTGAGAGATCATATCAGCAAAGGAAACTGTAAAATAGAGTACGTTGATACAAAGCATCAATTAGCAGATATTTTTACTAAGCCTCTACCCAAGGATAGATTCTATGATCTTAGAAGAGACTTAGGGATATTAAAAATAGCTTAAATTCTGCTTCATTAAACAGTTTTTGCATGATTGTAATGTTACATATATCTTTGTTTGTAATGACGATTCTTTATGAAATAAAATTTGTATTCTTTTATTGCTTTGATTGAGGGGGAGTTATCTCCAAGTTATGCATATTTTGAGGGGGAGCTCTTATGTTTGTAATAGAAGAATTATTTTTTGATTCTAATCAAAATAGGGGGAGAAAATATTTAAAGCCTAATATGATTGTTTTTAAATATTATCTGGTATGTTTAATGTGTTTGTTAGTATGACAGATAAAACAGGTTATTACAAGGCTTTAAAAGATAATTTTGATCATCATCAAAAAGGGGGAGATTGTTGAACATTCAAGGACTTAATGTTGAACTTGATGGACATGAAGCTTGTTGATTTTGATGATGATTCAAGAACACAAGACTTAGAGAGTTGAAGACTTGTTTTAATGTGTAATAACTCTGTTTTGATTAGATTGAGTTTGTAATATTAGAGTTTGAGATAGCCGGCACATAGTCTACACCTTAGAAGCTTCAAAAAGCTCAAATTTATCAAAGGGGCTCGGCTTTAATCGATTAATTGGTGAAATAATCGATTAAAACAGTGAGAAAAACCATTTTCTGTATCTGCTCACTGGTTTAATCGATTAACAGGTCTTTTAATCGATTAAAATAGAGAGTTTTGGGGTTCTGTTGATTTTGGCTCTGTAATAATCGATTAACACTTCATTTAATCGATTATTTCAGTCAAATTTTGATTTTTAACTTCAAATCAACCCTATTTTCGAAAACTCTATTTCCAAGAACCCTAGTTTCGAAATTCCCAATTCCCAAACCCTAATTTCTCTACTTAAGCTTCTCTATGGCACTCAAAAAATGAGCACAACCTTTTTCATACAAAAGTTAAGTGCTGTGAGTGCCAAAGAACTGTTTGTTGCAAGAAAAAGGGGCTTTCGGAACCTGGTGTGGGCTAGAAGCGATAAGAATCACTAAGTGGAGTTCTTAGTGGATTGTGTGTTGTGCCGTCTCTAGGGAAAGATGTTCTTCATCTCTTGTGGATTTCAAGAGAGGTGTTTTCTTTACTTTATCTTTTCCATTGTAATTTGTTTGTAACAACTTTGATCATAGTGACAGCGTTAATCCTCTGTTTGAGTGATTAGCAACTGGACGTAGGGTCTTTTGATCCAAACCAGTATAAATCTCCTGTGTAAGATTCTCTTCTCTTCTCTATTTACATTTACACAGTTTTTAATCGGTAAAATTTGGGGAAAATTTTGAAAACCTAATTTTTATTAAGAAACCAATTCACCCCCCCTCTTGGTTTTTGTCCGACCACGCGAACATTCCGCTGCGCGATTCTAACACCCTGAACTTCTCTAGTAATCTCAATTCATCCATCATCAACAATCTCGCGAATATATAGTTGTGCCAGTTTAGCCATAAATATCTTCAGATTTATAGAGAGGAAATGTGCACTCTTCATCAATCTGTCCACTATCACCCAGATTGAATCGTGCCCCCGAATTGTCCGTGTTAAATGGGTAACAAAATCCATGGTAATGTTATCCCACTTCCACTCAGGTATTTCCATTTGCTGTAGCATTCCTCCCGGCCTCTGGTGTTCCACCTTTGCTTTCTGACAAGTCAAACAAGCAGCCACATACTCTGCAATATCTCTCCTCATACCAGACCACCAATAAATCTTCTTTAGATCTTGATACATTTTAGTCATACCAGGGTGTAGACTCAGACGACTCCGATGACCTTCATCTAGTATTGCTCTCTTCAATTCCTGGTCAACAGGAATACAAATCCTTCCTCTAAATCTCAGAATATTATCCTCACCCATCTTATAGTCAATGGTCTGCTCGGATCCTAACTGATTGATAACACTTTTCAACGTCATATCACCTTGTTGTCTATCTCTGATCATCTCGAGAAAATCATTAGAAATGGTAATGCTACCACAACTAGTATCACGAAACTCTACATCTAGATGCAGATCCCTGAACTTCTCTAGTAATCTCAATTCATCCATCATCATTGCTGACATCTGAATTGTCTTCCTACTCAAGGCGTCAGCCACCACATTCGCCTTTCCTGGATGATAAAGTAACTGAAAGTCATAATCCTTCAGAAACTCCATCCATCTTCTCTGTCTCATATTTAGCTCCTTTTGATGGAATAAATACTTCAGGCTCTTGTGATCACTAAAAACTTCAAATCTGACTCCATAAAGGTAATGTCTCCACATCTTGAGAGCAAACACCACTGCTGCTAGTTCTAAGTCATGAATGGGATAATTCCTCTCATGAATTCTAAGTTGTCTCGACGCATATGCCACCGCCCTTTTATCTTGCATCAAGACACAACCTAACCCCTGAATAGAAGCATCACAATATACCTGAAAAGATTGAGTCACATCTGGGATCACCAACACTGGGGAACTAGACAATCTTCTTTTCAGCTTCTGGAAACTCTCTTCACATCTATCTGTCCAAGCAAAAGGTTTATCCTTACGGGTCAACTGTGTCAAAGGAGCTGCTATTTTAGAGAAACCCTCTATAAATTTTCGGTAATATCCTGCAAGTCCCACAAAGCTACGCACTTCTATCACTGTCTTAGGGGGTTCCCATTTTAACACTGCATCTACCTTGGTAGGATCTACAGATATCCCTTCTACCGATATTACATGTCCCAAAAACTGCACCTGTTCTAACCAAAACTCACATTTTGAAAGTTTGGCATACAATTGTTTCTCTCTTAACATAGCCAACACCGCCCTCAGATGTTCCTGGTGTTCTTCCCGAGTTCCAGAATAAATAAGAATGTCGTCTATAAAAACAACAACAAATTTATCTAAATAAGGACGGAAGATCCTGTTCATGTAGTCCATAAATACTACAGGTGCATTTGTTACTCCAAACGACATGACCACATATTCATAATGGTCATATCTCGACCTGAACGCCGTCTTCTGTACATCCTCTGCTTTAACCAGTATCTGATGGTATCCAGATCTCAAATCAATCTTAGAAAAGATTGATGCTCCCTGTAACTGGTCTAATAAATCATCAATCCTCGGCAACGGGTACTTGTTCTTGATAGTTACCTTGTTTAGTTATCGGTAATCAATACACAACCTGGAGCTCCCATCTTTCTTCTTTACTAGCAATACAGGAGCGCCCCAGGGAGATACACTCGGGTGAATGAACTTCTTTTCCAGCAAATCCTCTACATGTTTCTTCAATTCAGCCAATTCTGCTGGAGCCATACGGTATGGTGCTATAGAGATTGGGCCTGAACCAGGAATTAGATCAATCCCAAATTCGACCTCTCTCTGAGGTGGCAGCCTTGGTATCTCATCTGGAAACACATCAGGAAATTCTCTCACAAACGGTACCTCTTCCAGGATATTATCCTTCATTTCATCCATCTGAGTCAGAATCAAATAACACTGAGCTCCCTCTCGTAGCTCTTTCTGAACCTGCCAAGCTGATGTAATAAGATCATCTCCTAATTCCGGATGTACCAACCTCTTCTGTCCACAGTCAATCAGAATGTGATTGGTAAATAACCAATCCATCCCTAAGATCACATTCATATCCTTCAAAGGTAAACCGATTAAGTTCACCTTGTACTGTCGTCCTTCTACAACAACTGGGCACCTTAAACACACATAGGAAGATACCACCAATCCAGCTGCTGGTGTAGATACCCTCAATTCATAGGGTAGGTCACACACAGGTAACTTAAGTTTATCCATACAATTATCAGCAATAAAAGAATGGGTAGCACCTGAATCAAACAAAACTCGTAGAGGTATATCAGAGATAAATCACACACCTTGCACTAAATTCTCTGACATCGATGCCTCTGCTCCTGATAAGGCAAACACCCGTCCTGCAACTCTGGATTTCGCGTCACTCCCCCTGGGTGCTAATGATGCCCCAGCTGAGACTATAACATTGGGCTTCTGTGGACAGTCTCTAGTCATATGTCCTGGCTTCTGGCAAGTGTAGCAAAGACCTGCCCGAGAAGTCTGGGAAGGATTAGTGAAGGCATTCTGTGGGTACTGATTCCTGTAATGAAGGCCTCCACATTGAAAACATTTTACCCCGGATACAGATCCCGATTATCGAGGTGCTGGGGTAACACTGCCACTCCTGGAAGACTGGGGGCATGAATAAGACATCCTCCTCTCTGATCTACTACCCCCACTCGGGACCCCACTTGGTTGGGTCCTCATCACTCTGACTCCTCCCTCCTGGAGTCTCTCTATTGTCTTTGTTTTCTCCACCAGCTCTAGGAATCTCCTGATAGAGAAAGGAACCACCATGAGCTTGATCTCAGCCCTCAAGCCTTCCTCAAACTTCCTGCAAAGCCACTATTCTGAAGATGTACCTATGTAGAAACGAGATAAGTGCTCAAATCGTACAGTGTAATCATGCACCGTCATATTACCCTGTCTCAGACTCAGGAACTCAGTCTCCTTCTGAAATATAACAATGTCAGGGAAATATTTCTCCAGAAATCTCTCACGGAAGGTTTCCCAATTACACACCTCCCCATGTGCAATTATCATCCTTTGAGTCCCTGACCACCAGAACTCAGCCTCATTCACTAGTAAGTATTTCCCAAATGTCAATTTCCTATCTTCCGGGCATAAGGTAGCATAAAAAATCTTCTCCACTTCACACAGCCACTTCTCTGCTGCATCTGGACCCAAATCTCCTCCAAAATGAGGCGAATTATGCCTCATAAACTCAGTCAGCCCCATCTGCTCTGATTGGTGGAATCCAGCAGAGGATGATGCCATAGTTGGCCTCCACTGCGGGTAGGTAGCTTGCTACTGCATGGCAGCTGCCAACATTTCCATTGCCCTGGCTAGGGCATCTACACTCGGTGGAGTAGGAGTAGGAGGTCGCGGTGCCATCCTATATCAAACGCAACCATCAATACAGAGCAAACATTCACACACACTCACATATCAGAGTATAATCACAACGGACTTATCACAGGTTCACTACCCATCCCCACAGATTTACAAGGATACTATCGCTCTGATACCACTATTGTAACAACCTAGAAATCGCTACTATAATGATGTCTTCGCAAAGTAGTAAACAAGAAAAAAACGACATCTATTTTACATTATATTACTGTAATTGTAACATAGATTGAAATTCCGATTCATTAACGGAACCTCAAAATATAGTAACAATTTATTTATATATTATACATGTAAAAGTAGCTCCCTCGAAGCTATCCCACTGAACTATCCCTGTTGTCTAGTAGTCACATCTCCATCTCTCAACTCCTGATCTGCTCTCACATAAAAGTGATCATCGCAGTCCCATCCACATGGAAAAATAGGGGTAAGTATTAAATCATTCGATATAATAAAACAGATATAGAAGTAATAATTATATATTATGATCAATTACGAAATTATCAACACACTAAGACACCTTCCGGAAGTATACCCTAACTCAGAGACTATCATCTGTGGGCACATTGTGATAGGTACCCACAGTACCATTCTGACCACCCTCCACACAGAGTAGGATTACTGGCGCCCTTCATCACTCATACTGGAGTACCCCTCCGAGCGCGCCACCAGTCATCCCCCCATCGACTTCTCACCACCTGATCTTGTAATCTACCGACCGACCAATCGGTGAAGTCCGGGACCTCATTCGGAATCCTCCAGACATAGTTATTACACTAATGTACTCTGTACCACCCGGGTACCATTCAAACATAACAAAAATTATTCACATTTGCCGGATTCTGGACCATCTGTCCTCATGGCTCATTTGGGTCAATAAAAATAGGATTTGACTGATTCGGCACCAACCCTCCGGCTCGATCTAGCCAATATATAACGTCTCGGGACTAATTCGGGCATCGGCCCTCGGGCTCGAGTCTGACCCACACACGTCACAACACACTACTTTCATTCTCTCTCTCTCTCTCTCTATATATATATATATATATATATATATATATATATATATATATATATATATATTTTTCCTAAAATCATTTCCAAAACTATTTTCGAAATCATTAAATTACTATTTTGCCCTTAATCTTTTCTTAAAATTCCATGTATGTCCCTAAATGATTATTTTACCCTTGGTCATTTTTGAAAATTCCTTCCATGTCCCGAAAATGACTATTTTGCCCTTGGACATTTTCAAAAATTTCTTCCAAGTCCCAAAAATGACTATTTTACCCTTGAACAATTTCAAAAATTCCATTTATGTCCCTAGGATGTAAAATGACTATTTTGCCCTTGAACATTTTCAAAAATTACATTTATGTCCCTAAAATGTAAAATGACTATTTTACCCTTGATCTTTCAAAAAAATCCCCACCATATCCCTTTCTTCTTCCTTCGCCCAGTAACAGTGTCAAAATTTCTAGATTTTAGCAGATTTCAAATTACTCAGTTTTAGACAACCAAACTAGTCCCAAATTGAAATTAAACATGAATTATATCTAATTTAAGTTGAAAACAACAATTTTACCATATAATTCATCCTTAATTTCAAGAATTTAATCAATATTTAAAACTTTGCAAAATATGAATAGTAATCACCTCCAGTACGCCATTTTCAAAATCCAGGTTTCAAATTTCTCAGTTTCAATCACTCAAATTAGTTCCAAATCAAAATTAAACCATAAACATGTTCAATTTAAGTTAAAAACAACAATTTTATTATATAATTCATCCTTAATTTCAAGAATTTCAAAAACTTTCAAACGGTGAACAGTTCATCAAAATCAGACATTCAAATAATTCATATCTCTACTCCTATTCCTTATTCACAGAGTACCCAGCAATTCAATTTCATATATTGAATGAATTAAACTTCCCCTTACCTGGTATGGTATTTCTACCAAAGCTTTCCCACTTAATTCAAGCTCTCTCCCGTTTCACCAGATCCTGCACGAGTAGAGTCTCGTTGCTTGAAATTTAGACAATAGAAGAAGAAGAATGAGGAACATGTGATATGGGAGGAAGAATTTCCCACAGAAACCATTCATTCCCCCTTCGAACATATAAAAGAACAAATTTTACTGTGCATGAGGAAAACTTCGTTATGAAGTTTTCTTGCACAGTAAAAAGCATACGTCACAACCTAAGATTATCATGTTCTTGTTTTGTAGGAAACTTCAAAATCCAAAAAGTCTATGTGGTATCTTGACAGTGGATTCAAAACATATGACCGGAGACAAAACAAAATTTGTGAGTTTCAAAGTTAAAGAACAAGGATATGTAACCTATGGGGACAACAATAAAGGAAGAATACTTTGAATCGAAAACATTGGTGGTGCAAATACTTTGGAGATAAAGGATGTGCTTCTTGTTGAAGGGTTAAAACATAATCTCCTAAGTATAAGTCAACTTTGTGACAAAGGATTCAAGGTAATCTTTGAAAGTAAGTTTTGTACCATACATTTAAAAGATTCCGAAAATATAGCATTGAAAGGCATTAGGCATAATAATATTTATTTGATTGATTTAGATTGTGTGCCTAATACTAGTATAACATGCTTAGTTGCTAAGGAAGAAAATCCATGGTTATGGCATAAGAGAGCTGCTCATATAAATATGCATCAATTAAACAAACTAATATCAAAGGACATAGTTGTTGGTTTGCCTAAGTTAAAGTTTGAAAAAGATAGATCATGTGATGCATGTAAAAAAGGTAAACAAGTGAAATCATCCTTTAAATCTAAGAAGGTTATTTCCACATCAAAACCTTTAGAACTATTACACTTAGATTTGTTTGGTCCATCTAGGATAAAAAGTTTTGGTGGAAATTATTATGCTCTTGTGATTGTTGATGATTTTTCTAGATATACTTGGACATTTTTCTTAACATTAAAAAGTGAAGCTTTTAAGGTCTTTAGGAAGTTTGCCAAGCAAATCCAAAATGAGAAAGACTTAAGAATTAAGGTGTTAAGAAGTGACCATGGTGGAGAATTTCAAAATGAATGGTTTGAAAATTATTGTGAGGAAAATAGTATTTTGCATAATTTTTCTGCACCTAGGACTCCCCACCAAAATGGTGTAGTAGAAAGAAAAAATAGGTCACTAGAGGAACTTACTAGAACAATGTTAAATGAATCAAATGTTCCTAAATATTTTTGGGCTGATGTTGTAAGTACTGCATGTTATGTATTGAATAGGATGCTTATTAGGCCAATTATAAAATCAACTCCTTATGAATTATTAAATGCTAGGAAGCCTAATGTTGCTCATTTAAAAATATTTGGATGTAAATGCTTTGTTTTAAATAATGGAAAAAATAACTTAGGAAAATTTGACTCAAAAGCCAATGAGGGAATTTTCTTAGGTTATTCACTAACTAGCAAAGCATGTAGAGTGTTCAATAGAAGAACTTTAAATGTTGAAGAATCTGTACATGTAACATTTGATGAAATTGTAGACCTTAAGGGAAATCCTCTTGAGTCAAATAAAGAATCTGCAGGTGATGATGAGTACATAAGAGAGGCTCTAGAAGAAATGTACTTGAATGAAAATGAGTCATCTCAACCAATTGAATTAGTAAAAGAGTGGCAATCACCAAGAGAACTTTCTATGGACAATATAATTGGTGATATCTCAAAAGGGGTAAGAACTAGAAATATGACAAATTTCTGTATGTCTGTAGTTTTTGTTTCACAGATTGAACCCAAAAGTGTTGAGGAAGCTATTAAAGATGACCAATGGTGCATAGCAATGCAAGAAGAACTTAATCAATTTGAAAGGAATCAAGTCTGGGAATTAATTCCAAGAGAAGAATCTCATCAAGTAATTGGAACAAAATGGGTATTTAGAAACAAACTTGATGAAGATGGAAATATAACAAAGAACAAAGCCAAACTTGTTGCTAAAGGTTACTGTCAAGAGGAAGGTATTGATTATGATGAAACTTATGGTCCTGTTGCCAGGTTAGAGGCTATACGCCTACTTCTTGCTTATGCCTCATTAATGAAATTTAAATTATATCAAATGGATGTTAAAAGTGCATTTTTAAATGAGTTTATCAAAGAGGAAGTATATGTTGAACAACCCCCTGGATTTGAAGATTTTAAATATCCCAATCATATTTTTAAATTAAAGAAAATTTTATATGGTTTGAAACAAGCTCCTAGGTCTTGGTATGAAAGATTAAGTAGTTTTCTAATTTCAAATAATTATTCTAGAGGAAAAATTGATTCCACTTTTTTATTAAGAAAGTAAAAGAACATATCTTATTAGTTCAAGTATATGTTGATGATATCATTTTTGGATCAACTGATAATTCCTTGTGTGTAGAATTTGCTAAGATAATGCAGGATGAATTTGAAATGTCAATGATGGGAGAATTAACATTCTTTCTTGGACTTCAAATTAAACAACTTAAAGATGGCATTTTTGTGTCTCAAACCAAATACTGCAAAGAGATTCTCAAGAAATTTGGAATGGACACTTCAAAGGAAGCCAACACACCCATGGGTACATCATGCTATTTAGACAAAGATGAATCAGGTTTGGAAATAAATCAATCTATGTATAGAGGTATGATATGTTCACTATTATACTTAACTGCAAGTAGACCTGATATTATGCATTTTGTTTGTGTGTGTGCTAGATTTAAATCATCTCCAAAAGAATCTCATTTAACTGTAGTAAAAAGAATTTTAAAATATTTAAAAGGAACTACAGGAACTGGTTTATGGTATCCATCTGAAGCTTCTCCTAGTTTAATAGGATATTCTAATGCTGATTATGGTGGATGTAAGATTGATAGAAAGAGTACTAGTGGAACATGTCATATATTAGGATCATCTTTAGTATCTTGGCATTCTAAGAAACAAGCATGTGTTGTTTTGTCCACAACTGAAGCTGAATATATTGCAGCTAGTAATTGCTGTGCACAAATCCTATGGATGAAGCAACAACTAGAAGATTATAATATTTTTCTAGATAATATTCCTTTGATGTGTGATAATACAAGTGCAATCAATCTTACTAAGAATCCAGTAATGCACTATAGAACTAAGCATATAGAGATTAGACATCATTTCTTAAGAGATCATATTAGTAAGGGAAATTGTAAAATTGAATATGTTGATACAAAGCATCAATTAGCAGATATTTTTACCAAATCTCTTCCCAAAGATAGATTCAATGATCTTAGAAGAGACTTAGGAATATTAGAAATAGCCTAAATTCTGCTTAACTGGTTAATTTTTTTCATGTTGTACTGTAATAATCGATTACATAGGGATTTAATCAATTATCTTGTGTCTAAACCTTAAAAATTTGATGATCTCTCTGGAATAATCGATTATTTTGGGAAATAATCGATTATCTGCACCAAAATCAGAAGTTTGTCTCTGGAATAATCGATTATTTGAAGCAATAATCGATTATCTGCCAATTTAATCGATTAACAACATCAGTTAATCGATTATCCTGGATCGTTTTTTATAAACTAGCCATTTGAAACGGCTATTTTGGCACCCATTCTCCCAAATCTAGCCGTTTATGACCGTTATGTTTGTTCTTTATATATAGGAAGGCTTGATTTCACATCTACACACCTCCAAACCTTGAATCAAAGCATTCTTGCATCATTCAAGCTCTCTTGTTTCCTCAAAGCCTCACTTGCTTTCAAAATTCCTTATATTCCTTTCCTTCTAATCTTAATGGCCTCTTCATCTCGTGCTAAGATCCCCACAAGGAGAAGATCAGCTCCTGCCTTTCATCCCCATCCCAATTCGGTTGAAGGATGGATCTTCGATGATGAAGGAAGACAAGAATTCCTGACTTTCTGGAAAGAAAGGGGGATTATCACTCCAAAATATATTATTGGTGATCAATTCATCAATAAGGGATGAAAATGGTATTTTTGCTTTGTTTGAGGGGGAACTTTCTCTATATTATGCACTTATTGAGGGAGAGCTTTCATTTTTTTATCATAATCAAAATAGGGGGGAAATTATTTAAAGCCTCTTATGTTTATTAAATTTAAATGTTGTCTGGTATGTTTAATGTTTTTGTTAGCTGTGACAGACAAAACAGGTTATTACAAAGGGCTTTAAAGGAAATTTTGATCATCATCAAAAAGGGGGAGATTGTTGAATATACAAGGATATGAATGTTGAACATACAAGGATATGCAGCTTGTAGATTTTGATGATGATTCAAGAATGAAGGGCTTAACGATTTGAAGACTTGTAATGTTATGTAATAACTCTATTTTTATATTATTGAGTCTGTAATATTAGATTCCAAGATAGCCAGCACATAGACCACTCTTTAAAAGCTCTAAAAACTCATTTTTATCAAAAATACGCTAGAATAATCGATTAACTGGCAGGATAATAAATTATTACAGAAAGAAAACCATTTTCAGTATTTACTCACTGGAATAATCGATTAAATGGCCTGTTAATCGATTAACTGGTGTTGTTTTTGCTCCTCTGCAAGAATGACTCTGGAATAATCGATTAACACTTAAGATAATCGATTATTTGGGTATGTTATGTGTTTTGAAAATCAAAATTGGACCAAATTTCGAATAGCCTATTCCCAATTCATCCAATTTCGAAAATCCCCAATTCCCAAACCCTAATATCTCTACTTAAGGTTCTCTAAGGCTCTCTGCAAATTGAACAACTTTTTTCATACAAAAGTTAAGAGTTGTGACTGCTAGAGAATTTTTGTAGGGAAGAAAAGGGGGCTTTTGGAACCTAGTGTGGACTAGAAGCGATAAGAATCACTGAGTGGGTTTCTTGGTAGATTGTGTGTTGTGTCGTCTCAAGGGAAAACTGTTATTCATCCTTTGTGGACTCAAAGGAGGTGTTCATCTCTTGTGTGACTCAAGAGAGGTGTTTTCTTTACCTTATCTTTTCATTTGTAATCTATTTGTAAAACTGTGATTATAGTGACAGCGGTAATCCTCTATTTGAGTGATTAGCAACTGGACATAGGGTCTTTTGATCCGAATCAATATAAATCGACTGTGTAATCTTCTATCCCTTCTCTATTGACTTTACACAGCATTTTAATCAATGAAATTTGGGAAAAAAATTTAAAACTCTAATTTTTGTTAAGAAACCAATTCACCCCCCTCTTGGTTTTTGTCCGTAAACGCAAACATTCTACTACGTGATTCTAACAATTTCCATCAATCTTCCCCTCATTGCTTTCAATATCCTCCTTTTTTATGATGATCAAGGAAACACCTGAAATGAATTAAAATGTTTAACTCTATATAACCAACTCAAGATTAGCACAAATTTGCACAATATAATGTAACACAGTATATTTAAACTCCCCCTAAATATGTTAATAACAAAGATCCCCCTAACTCATATGAGCAGAACTTCTCCTAACTCCCCTGTTTAATTCAGAATTAGGAATGAATTTCGTACAGATTTTAATTCATCAAAAAAATCTCCCCCTGTTTCATTGATAATCATAAAAAAGTATTTCAAGAAAAAAAAAATCTCCCTCTGTTTCACACAGATTAATATCATCAAAATCTCTCCCTATTTCATTAATAATTATGAAAAATATTGCAATAGAAATTGAGCACAAATTTGCACATATTAGTACATAAATCAAGGTAGAGAAGATAAAGCATTACAAAGTGTCATAGAGAAGAACATCATATTAAGGAGGCAATATCTAGGATACCCATGACCCGTCTTAGCTCATAAAACCTATCTCTAAATAATGGTTTGGTAAAGATATTAGCTAATCGATGGGTGGTATCTATGTATTCTATTATGCAATCTCTTTTTTGAATATGATCTCTAATAA
Organism: Sphenostylis stenocarpa; assembly: GCA_963425845.1. Lineage (NCBI taxonomy): Eukaryota > Viridiplantae > Streptophyta > Magnoliopsida > Fabales > Fabaceae > Sphenostylis > Sphenostylis stenocarpa. The sequence continues at coordinate 33,460,768 of OY731400.1, read as the reverse complement.
AATAATGTATGATCTCTATATGCTTAGTCCTAGAATGCATGATAGGGTTCCTAATAAGATTTATTGCACTAGTACTATCACATTTTAAAGGAATATGATCTAGAAAAATGTTGTAATCTTCTAATTGCTGCTTCATCCACAAAACTTGGGCACAACAACTACTTGCAGCTATATACTCAACTTCAGTTGTGGATATAGCAACACAAGCCTGTTTCTTAGAATGCCAGGAAACAAGTGAACAGCCAAGTAGATGACATGTCCCACTTGTATTTTTCCTGTCCAGTTTACATCCTCCATAATCTGAATCTGAATATCCTATAATGCTAGGTGAAGCTCCTGAGGGATACCAAAGGCCAAATGATCTAGTTCCTTTTAAGTATTTAAAAATTCTCTTAACAACAACTAAATGTGATTCCTTAGGATTAGCCTAAAATCTAGCACAGACACACATACTATGCATAATATCATGTCTACTTGTTGTAAGATAAAGTAGGGAACCAATCATACCTCTATATTTCGATTGTTCAGCCGCCTTACCTTTTTCATCTTGATATAGATAGCAAGATGTTGCCATTGGAGTAGCTGCTTCCTTTGAATGTTCTAATTCAAATTTCTTGATTAATTCAGTGCAGTACTTTGATTATGAAATGAAGATGTCGTCAGTCTTCTGTTTGATTTGCAGTCCTAGAAAGAATGTTAGTTCACCCATCATCGACCTCTCAAACTCACCCTGCATTATCTTGGCAAACTCTTGACAAAGATCATTGTTAGTTGAGCCAAAGATTATATCATCAACATAAATTTGAACTATAATAATATTTTTCTTATGCTCTTTTTTGAATAAAGTTTGATCTATTTTACCTCTCCTGTAGTTGTGACTCACCAAAAAATTGCTTAGACATTCATACCATGACCTAGGTGCTTGTTTGAGTCCGTACAAAGCTTTCTTCAATTTATAAACATGATATGGATGTTGATAATCTTCAAAGCCAGGAGGTTGACACACATACACCTCCTCTTTGATGTATCCATTTAAGAGTGCACTCTTTACATCCATTTGATATAATTTGAATTTCATGATAGATGCATAGGCTAGTAGAATCTAGATAGCTTCCAATCTTGCTATTGGTGCATATGTCTCATCATAATTAATTCCTTCTTCTTGACTATATCCTTTTGCAACCAATCTTGCTTTATTCTTTGTGATATTTCCCTGTTCATCCAGCTTATTCCTGTACACCCATTTAGCTCCAATAACCTGCATTGACTTCTTTCTTGGTACTAGATCCCAAACTTCATTTCTCTTGAACTGATTTAATTCCTCTTGCATAGCTTGAATCCAGTATTCATCTTGTAAGGCTTCATCAATACTTTTAGGCTCCACTTGTGAAACAAAAGCTACATTCATATAGAAGTTATTCATTCTACTTCTTGTTGTAACTCTTTGATCTACATTTCCAATAACATTGTCCAGTGAGAGTCCTCTTGGTGTACGCCATTCTTTGGGTAGATCTTGAGTTGGTTGAGATTCAGAAATAGTGTGTTCTTCTAAATTCCTTCTAAGATCCTCCATTTGGTCTTCCTATTACTGAACCTGTTTCTTTTCTGTTGCAACCCGTTCTTCTTCAATATCTATAGAATATTTTCTTGACTCAAGAGGGTTTTCCTCAAGGTCCAAAAACTGATTAAACGTTACATGAACAAATTCTTCTACATGCAATGTTCTCCTATTAAATACCCTATATGATTTTCTATTTAAAGAATAGCCTAAAAATATTGTTTCATCAACCTTAGAATCAAATTTTCCAAGGTTATCTTTACCATTGTTTAAAACATAACATTTGCAACCAAAAACTTTAAAATGAGAAATATTTGGTTTTCTACCTTTGAAAATTTCATAGGGAGTGAGTTTCAAAATAGGTCTTATTAAAATCCTATTTATCACATAACTTGCAGTTGACACAGCATCGGCCCAAAAATATTTTGGAAGATTATTTTCATTTAACATTGTTCTAGCTAATTCTTCCAAGGACCTATTTTTCCTCTCAACAAATCCATTTTGTTGTGGTGTTCTTGGGGAAGAAAAATTATGTGTTATGCCTAAATCTTCACAAAAGTTTTCAAAAAACTCATTTTGAAATTCACCACCATGATCACTTCTAATTGATTTTATATTCAAATCTTTCTCATTTTGAATAGCCTTAGCAAATTTCTTAAAAGTCTTCAAAGCATCATTTTTAGTTGCCAAAAAGAAAGTCCAAGTGAACCTATAATAATCATCTATAATAACTAGTGCATAATAATTACCACCTAGGCTTCTTGTTCTAGAGAGTCCAAATAAGTCCATGTGCAATAATTCTAAAGGCTATGATGTAGAGATAATATTTTTACTCTTAAAAGAGGTTTTAGTTTGCTTTCCTTTTTGGCATGCCGCACAAATTTTATCTTTGTTAAAACTTAACTTAGGCAGGCCAATCACTAAATTTTTTGAAATTAATTTATTTAAATGATGCATGTGAATGTGTGCAGCTCTCCTGTGCCATAACCACAGATCTTCATTCTTAGAAACAAGATAGGAGATAGACCTAGGAATTGTGATGTCAAGATAAATTACATAGATAATGTTAAGACGCATACCTTTCAAAACAGTTTTTTGGGTGTTGTCCTTCACTATGTTGCACACAGTTGATTCAAAGATAACTTTCAATCCTTTGTCACATAGCTGGTTGATGCTCAGAAGGTTGTGTTTTAATCCTTCTACAAGTAACACGTCTTGAATCATGAAGTTGTTGCTTACCTGTATTTGTCCTGATCCAAGAATTTTTCCCTTTTTGTTATCACCATATGTCACATGTCCTTGACTCTTCTTTGTGAAGCTTTCAAACTTGTTCTTGTCACCAATCATGTGCCTGGAGCATTCGCTATCAAGAAACCAGATCGATTTCTTATCCTGTGATGAGGCTTTATCATTACTTTTTGTCATCGAGCAAAGATTTGCTTCTTCTTCTCCATCACTGCTTTCAGAAGAACTCTCTTGTGTTGTGGAAGAATAATTATCCTCCCAAGCAATATAAGTTTTGCATTTGCTCTTATAGATATCGTTCTTCTCTTTCTTCTTTTCTTTCTTAAGTTTCGGACAGTCTAGTTTGATATGGCCAAGCTTTCCACATCCATATCACTTGTACCTATTGATTTTCTCTGCTGTCTCTTTTTCCTGTTCTTCCTAAAACGAGAAAACTTTTTAGCAAAAAGAGATATATCGGAATTCAAAAACTTACCTTCATTTTTGCTTTCATCTTGTGAAGATTTTTCTGCTTTTAGAGCTATCGTCTTGGTTTGATTTTGTTTACCATTCTTTAACATTTGTAACTTCATCTCATGTTCTCGCAGTTTTTCAAATAGAGTAGCAATATTCATTTCTGTGAGTTCTTTTGATTCTGCAATAGCAGTGACCTTTGGTTGCCAATTCTTGTCTAAGGATTTCAAGATCTTTGTATTCAACTCCTCATTATTAAAACTCTTTCCTAATGCTTTCAAGTGATTTACTATATGTGTGAAGCGTGTCTGGAAATCCGTGATGCTTTCATTTTGCTGCATTTGAAACAATTCATACTCCTGGATGAGTGTGTTCTTACGTGCTCACTTTACTTCATTTGTTCCTTCATGTGTTACTTCAAGAGTGTCTCATATTTCTTTTGTCGTCTTGCATTGTGAGATCCTGAAAAATTTATAACGAGTTAAGGCAGAAACAATAGCATTTCGGGCTCTTACATCACAATGGGCACGCTTATTTTCATCCGGCGTCCTTTGGTAAAAATTCTTTGGATCAACTCCAAATTCTGTTAATCTCATCGGAATGTAGGGACCATTGAGTACAACATCTCAAACACTGTAATCTAGTGTTTGTAAAAATATTTTCATTCTTGCTTTCCAAAACTGATAAACATCTCCTTCAAATAGTGATGGTCTGTTTATTGAGGCTCATTCCCTGTAAACCTGATTCTGCATAGACATCTTGACAGATCTTTTAGAAATAATTTATCTAACCAAGCTCTGATACCACTTATTAGACAAATGACATCTAGAGCAGGGTGAATAGATGTACAAATTAAAATAGATGCCAAATTAAAAATTTATTTTAAGATGTCTAATAATTTATTAATTCAATTTTAATTATCAAATTGAACACAGATAAAGCGGAAGCGATATAATCAAATAGATAAAGGGAAAGATTATAAAGAGAAGGACAATATAGGGAAGAGAAGATCACACAGAGATTTATACTGGTTCGGGTATAGTCAACCCTACACCTTGTTCTCAGTCAACTCTTAACACAAGAGTAACCCCAATTCACTATCTTTTAAATTCAGTTCAAAAATTACAATCAATTCAGCAAAAAGTAAACTAATTCAAAAGATAATCACCTCCTTAGAAACCCACTAAGGATGAACTCCTCCCTAGAATCCCACTAGGGATGAACACCTTCTCTGAACAAATCAAAGGATGAACACACCTCCTTAGAATCCCACTAAGGATGAACACCTCCTTAGAATCACACTAGGGATGAAAACCTCCTCTGAACAAATCAAAGGATGAACACACCTCCTTAGAATCCCACTAAAGATGAACACCTCCTTAGAATCACAATAGGGATGAAAACCTCCTCTGAACAAATCAAAGGATGAACACACCTCCTTAGAATCCCACTAAGGATGAATACCTCCCTAGAATCACACTAGGGATGAAAAACACCTCATTTGTCACCAATACACAAAGGATGAACATCTCCCTAGAATCACACTAGGGATGAACACCTCCTCTGAATAAATCAAAGGATGAATAACACAATTGATTAACTTAAACATCTTAAACCCACAAAGGATGAAAGAGTAAGATAAGAACATTCATACACAAATGATGAAGGTAATAAAAATAAGAACAGTCACACCTGGGTAAAGGTGACAACAAATTGTAAAAGTCTGTAGAATGCCAACCTCCAAGAACAAGTGTGATTAACAATGAAAGCACAATAGGCAATATGTTAGAATCGCGCAGTGGAATGTTTGCGTTTCCGGACAAAAACCAAGAGGGGGGTGAATTGGTTTCTTAACAAAAATTAGAGTTTTAAAAATTTCTCCAAATTTCACCGATTAAAATGTTGTGTAAAGTAAATAGAGCAAGGATAGAGTATTACACAGATGATTTATACTGGTTCGGATCAAAAGACCATACGTCCAGTTGCTAATCACTTAAACAGAGGATTAACGTTGTCACTATAATCACAGTTATACAATCAGATTACAAATAAGAAGATAAGGTAAAGAGTACACCTCTCTTGAGTCACACAAGAGATGAACACCTCCTTTGAGTCCCACAAAGGATGAAGAACAAATTTCCCTAGAGACGGCACAGCACACAATCCACCAAGAAAACCCACTTAGTGATTCTTATCGCTTCTAGCCCACACTAGGTTCCAAAAACCCCTTTTTCCTCCAACAAACAGTTCTCTGACAGTCACAGCTCTCAACTTTTTTTTGAAAAAGGTTGTTCACTTTGCAGAGAACCTTAAGTAGAGAGATTAGGGTTTGGGAATTCGGGATTTTCGAAAATAGATGAATTGGGAATAGGGTTTTCGAAACTTGGTCCAATTTTGAACTTCAAAACACATATCTGACTGAAATAATCAATTAACTTGAGTGTTAATCGATTATTCTAGAGTCAAATTCACCTGGAACCCAAAACCACTCAATTTAATCGATTAACTAAGCAATTAATCGATTAACAGCCCTGTTAATCGATTAACAGAGACTTTAATCGATTATTCCAGAGAGCATATGCTGAAAATGGGTTTTCTCTCTGTAATAATCAATTATCCTGCCATTTAATCAATTAATCCAGTATTTTTTTGATAAAAATGAGTTTTTAGAACATTTAAAGAGTAGACTATGTGCTGGCTATCTTAGACTCTAATATTACAGACTCAAAATCATAAAAACAGAGTTATTACATAATATTATAAGTCTTCAAATCTTTAAGTACTTTGTTCTTGAATCATCATCAAAATCAACAATCTTCATATTCATATATGTTCAATATTCATATCCTTGTATGTTTCAACACAATGGAGAAGAGGATTTTCTCAAAACATGTAAGATATCTTTGTTGCCTTGCTCAGAATTCTTTTCTCAAAACTGATTGAATGTAAATTATATTTTCGAATTCTGTAATTGTGTGTTTTTTATTTTCTATCAAAACTTAATTAAATAGAAAAATAACATCATAAAATGGTCGTTGAACATTAATATTTTCGTGGATAAAAATTAGGATATATTAAAAAACATTTATTCTTCAAAACAGATATATTTTTCAAATTATGACAGAGAAAATCATTTTTCCATTTCTGATGTATCATAATTGATTATGACAGTGAAAAAATATCATGTTACGAAATTTTATCACACTTGTACTTTGGAGACTTATGCATAATACCACTTCATCAACTTGTACCTCCATATCCAGTATTCTAAGACTCTATCTAATCTTCAGGAATCATCTTGGGCTTGCTTGTCTTTATCAAAATCATATCTTGGGCATGTAGAGAAATGTTTTACATTGTCACCACGTCTTTAATTCAGCTTGTCCTTAATTCAATTCATCTTGAATGGTGCTGACTTGAATGTAGTTAACTTGAATCATCATCTCTTGGGAATGTAAGGACATTTCCATCAATCTCCCCCTCATTGCTTTCAATGGTGAGCAGCGATAATATCTGTATTGTGACCCATTTGTGCTTGTGGAGTATCTTTTGCATTTGGGTTATCTTTTGCATGATTGAAGTTAGTGCTCTAAGTATTTATTCTTTTATTGAAATTAAAGTTGTGATTATTTTTGTGGGTCTGAATCATGATAATTAATAAATATCTCCATAGAATAATTGTTGTTGAAGGTTATTTGAAATTATAATTTTTAGTGTTTAATTTTAAAATGATTTTCTAAATTTAAAACTTATTTTTTTATACCATATGAATATTATGGTGTATTTTAGCTTTTAAAGTTTAGTCATTAATTAGTTTATTTAAAATTTTAGGGATTAAATTATAAGTATTTTTGTGTTTACGAAAATTATTTAAATTCACATACTACTTTAATAGTATGCTAATCTACGGATTAAATCCACAGAACACGTTGATTTAATAAATTTGATATGTAAATTAACTATAATTATGCATATTTAATAAATAAAAAATCAATATTCGTGAGGTTGGTGAACTTAACCTAGTGATTCCATATTTGAATTTGTATCCACCTTTACTAGACTTAACTAATATTAAATTGTGATTTGTTTGATGAAATAATATTGGTCAAATTTTTTTTTATGATTTCTAAAGATTAAAATGTTTAAATACTTTATTTTATTTTTATTGTATGTTGGACAAATGCCTAGATTCAAACCTTACAAACTTCTTCTAAATGATTTTAAGTAATAAAAAAAATTATTTATGCGGACCTAATTTCACATGCTACATGAAAAAAAACCACTATTTAATATGAACGACTCAAAAATTTAGTTCAATAATATACAAAATAAATGAAATAAGGTTGAGTTTATAGACAATAAAAAAAGACAAAACTTCTAACTTGATTTGTTCACTATTTACCTACTAAATCATATTATGATATATGTCAGGTTGTATTTGATTTGATTGTTTAATTTAACTACTAAATCCATAGGAGACAATTCAATTATTTTATTTTTATTTTTAAACTTTTGTAATTTCAAAAGTTGTCTACTTTTTGTTAATAATTATTAAAGGGATAAGTTCTATTAGAATATGTAGTTTAGTACATTAATATTGAAACTTTGATAATGAAAGGAGAAGTAAGTGAGTACACTTGGATTCAAGAGGTAGGATTAGAATAATATTATGGAAAAACATGATCCGTTATATAATTTACTTTTCTATTAATTAGGGATACAAAATACAAATTATAATTTAGATTAGTTTTTAAGTAATTATTATTACAAAATATTTTTAAAATAATAACAATTTATTTTATCTATCACAACTCTCAGTTGAAACGAGAAATATTAGTAACATTTATACTATTCCAAAAATAATCAAAGAATATGCGTGGAAAGACTTTAATAAAAAATTAGAAAAATCTAAATCCATGAATCTTGAGAAAGAACTGAGGAAATTTTGTCTAAATTTTACTAAGAAGATTTATTTCACGACTAAGTTTGAGTTATAGACTTGAAAATTCAGCTACTAACTGAATACAAATTCTAGGGGAAAAAAAAGGTTGAGCGAATTTATTCAAAAAAAATTGGAAATATAAATCGATTTTTGAAAGAACTTGGAACATCTTTAAACAACTTATTAATAATAATAATAATAATAAGAGTTCTTTAAGAGTAAAAATGGTATTGAATTACTTAAAATTAAAGAAAATTATCTAAAATTGAAAAAAATAATAATTAACTTTTACTAAATTTAAAACGATTGATATATAAATTCTATAATAAAATATTTTTCTTTATTTCTAAATAACTTTTATTAACAAGTACTATTAAAGCTATTATTGTGGAGTCCTTGATGAAAAAGAAAGTTCAAATCACATACAGAATTACCTTGGGAGAAATTTAAAAAGCTCGGGGATAAAAATGTTGACAAGACTTTGATCGTTAAATTATCCCATTCGGTATGAGTAGCTAAACTTTTTTTTCTTTTTAGAATTTATAATAACCAACATTTTTATTTACATATACTTTGATTTATATTTATTTATAAATTCATATATATATATATATATATATATATATATATATATATTATTTATGCTAGTGAGTCAATTTTAATTCAATAATAATATTTTTAAAATTGGATTTATCATTAAATCAATATTTCATTAATAAGAATATTTTTCTATATAAAAAAGAAAATAATAAAACTTATTATTTGATTATCATAATGAAAATTGTAAATATAAAATATATTAAAAAATATAAGATGAATGATTGTTAATATAAAATAATTATTATTTAAAATTAATATAATTAATATAAAAAATTAAAATATATTATATATTTATAAATTATATTTTAAAAATTTATTTATTTTATTGAAATCGATTCCATCTAAAAATTTAATTATTTTTTAAAATTTTATTCTCCATTTATTAAAATCTGATTATGAATTTAGATATAAAATACAGTTTGTATCTTCCGGTGAACTTGTTTACACTGACGAGTTAATTACTCGAATGGTATAAAATATATTGTTAGTTTTAATGTAAGTTTATTTATTACATATTAAAAATAAAACGATTTTTGTTGTAAATGGTGTTTGGATGATGTAATTGAATTGAATAATTTATTTATTTAATAGATTAAAATTTTTAAAATGAAAAATTCATAATTTTGAAAGGTAATTAAAATAAAAGAAAATAAAATATATTTAAAAAATAAAAAAATTGAAATTTCACGCATGAATGTTAAGTTGACGTTCACTCACTCTCTCACAATCTATGCTTTCACTCTCCATTGTCCTCTCCTGGCTCTCACTCTCAAATGTTGTATAGGATAACCCTCTCTTCTTCTGTTCTTCACTTTCACAATCTATACTTACAAGTGAATAATATTTATTTCTAATAAATTTTTGTATTTTAAAATGAGATTTTATTTTAGAAAAAAATTCAATTATTTATATCCAAATAAAATCTCTTCCAAACAAAATATTTTTAAAATGAAGGTCATTCAATTAATGCAATTCATATATAATATATTTGAATTTCTTGAAATTAATAAAGAAATCTCTCATTTAGAGAACATTCCTTGTTGCTAATCTTGATATACTTTCTAATTAAAATTATTAGGAGAAAAAAATAATGTATACTTGTTGAAAAAATTATTATGAATGTTCAAGATTCAATTATCGAGTAAATATTTTTAGTTTTATTATAATATAAAATTTTCTTTATTATATTATATTTTATATGATATAACAGATAAAATCTTTTATTCTACTTTAAGATTTGTTATTATAATAAAAATTATGATAATAAAAAAATAAATATTTTATAATTATAATTTAAATCATTTCGAAGAAAATAAATATTTTTCTTTTTAATTGTTTGATAAATTATTTATTATGTTTTGATTCTTGACACCCAATAATAGTTATACTATATTCTAGAGTTAGTTCAAAATTTATGAGATGAGAGAAAATATTGTATATTTTTCTAATTGATTCTTGAAGGTAAGATATGTATTATTTCACTTTACTTCGACGTTGATCAGTATGGCTAGATGTTTATCTTAATTAGTATATTAATTTGATTAATATAATATTAATTTAGGATTGAACATACAACGATATATACAAATAAGTGTTCTAATATTTATTGAAAAAATAATTTTAATATTTGATAATTACATTAAAAAATTTAATATAATCAAATAATGAGCATTTGTACGTAGAATATTATTATATTTTCTGCTAGTATTGAAAATAAAAATAATATATTCAAAACATTTAAAAATTTTAAGTTAGAGAAAATATTCATTGAGATTTGACTGAAATCAATTTGATCTCATAAAATAATAAGAAAAGTTGACAATGATAATTTCTATTTTTTCATTGTGCTATAAATTTGACCCTAGGGTTCCACATTTCAATATAACATTTTATTACTTATCTCTTTTTTCTTCTTCTTTCTCATAGTTTGTTAGTAGCAAATATTTTAGAGATGGTCTCTATTCTTGTTATAGTTCTTATAACAAAAGTTAGTGTTGATGTGAATGTATAGAGTTCTCACATAATTGAAAATTTTCTTTGAATACTTTAAAGATTGATCTACCGGTAAATTATAAAATATATCCTTATTTTTCTATTGTGTATTATGAACATGTATATATTTTTTAATAACACATTAAAATATTGAAGGCTTTTCGAAATATATGTTTTTTTATACAATATTATTATTAATACAAACAGTTTTTCCAACTGCGAAAAGAATTTTGTCCAAAATTAAAATTACATAATCCTATATATGATAAAAAATATTAGAAGATAAGTTAGATGAATTTAGCCATGTTATATATTAAGAATAAAATATTATTAATTATTTCATTATAAAACATTAACAAATGATTTTGTATTTTCAAAACTAAAAGGATAATACAAAGATAACTAATTTGTATGATATTAAATTTCTTTTAATTTTTTTTATCAAGCTCCACATCTTCTATAGATGAACTTATATTTATATAACTATATTTATAATTGATCTATATGGAATCATATAACTATTCAATTAAACAGAACTAAACATGTTGTTAAATTAGGAAAGAAAATGATTGGAAAATATTATGAAACTCAAAAGATAATAATGGTGGGTTCTGCAGGAGAATTATTGTATAAATACTAAATTATTATTTTGGTTTACAACCCATTAATATAACTAAAATGTCATACATATATATAACATTTTTTTAATTAAATCAATAACAGTAAAATTATAATAAATATATAATTGCAAATAATTTATTGTTGTCATAAATTATGTTGGCATCTCTTTTAAATTGATGTTAGTAGATCTATAAGTATAAATTTGGTAAGTAAATAATTGTGTCGCTAACATGTAAATACTTTAATAAAATTATATATCAATTATTTGAGCATATATTAAAACATGGAGAGTGATATTTTTTAATCGTATGCTTTTCGAATTAAGTGACAATCATGTTATGCTTTGTTATCTCATGATTAAGTCATCTCATGAAAAGTAAGATTTGTTCTAATTTGTCGCACTAGTATTGACAACATATAATGATGTAGGTTGTGTTTGATAAAGTCAGACTTTGTTAGAAGACCTATAACCATATTATTTCAAAACAAGTAGCAGACGTTACATGATATTATGCTTCATTAGATGATTTTGAGACTCTATATCATTTCTTATGTGTCCAAGAAATAAGATAATTTTCTAGAAACAAACACCAAGTAGATTTTCTTGCATCTAGACAACCTACCAATCTACATCACAATATGTTTGAAGTTGGGAAGATGAGTCAATAAGAAAAAATAAACCATCCTTTGAGGTCTCAAGATGATATTATTGCATGAACTTACTATCAATGTGTACATCAAATAAAATAGTTGGTCGAGTGATAATCATAAACATAAAACTTCTAACTAATTTTGGATATAAAATGTAATAATTAAGAAGCACACATTCATCTCATTTATATTTAACATTAACTTTCATTGAAGTATCAAGAACGATAACATTGTGAGTCAAACTAGTTAGACAAAATCCTGAATATATTTTTACTAATTCAAAAAAATATCTTGGGATTGATAATGCACCTCTAAACCCAATAAATAAGTGAGAGATTTTCTAAATCTTTTGCGTAAATTGTTGAATGCAATAATTGTTTGATTTTAGAAATATCTCTTTATCATAATCACTCCCTACGTGTCATTCACATAAACAAAAAGTATCACAATGTCTTTAAATATCTATTGGAGAAAAAGTGATGGATCCTATTGACTTTGATTTATTGAAAAACCACATAATGAACAAAAATTTTCAAACCATACTCTTAGAGCTTAGATTAATCCATCTAAAGATCATTTCATTTTGCAAACCATATTTGATATAATCATTCTCTATGAGATCACCGTGTAGAAAAACATTTTTTACGTCTAATTTATGTAATAGTCTTAATTGTGATGTAATAAGAACAAAGATAATGTGTGTAGACATTTATGTAATTAGAGCAAAAATCTCATCATAGTTGAGATTATATTCTTATTTATTTACAAGAACAACTAGTCGAGCATTATAACAACTAATAGAGTAATCTAACCGTAATTTTAGATAGAATACAAACTTTCTACTAAAATATTTAACATATGAAAGAGAAGGAACTGTGTATCCCATATGTGGTTCTCTTTTATGGCAAAAGGTTAATATTCTACAAATTTTATCCAACATTCATTATGTATGTCCCCGATATAAGAAAAAGGAATAGAAATATATGATATTGTTGCATTCAAGAAACAAACAACCTTTATGTGGGTTTATGAATATGTGAGCTATGTTGCAAAGTAACTAGTTCTTGTGTGAGATCAATGTCCATGAAATTATCTCTCGAGAGCCATGAGATTCACTTGATAGACTTTAAGAGGTAACATTATGTCTTTTGTAAGTTAAAGGGGTTTTAGATGATGATTGACATGCAAAAGAGTTAGAAAATAATGATTAAATGGACACTCAAGAAGATAAAAGTCCATGATGTGTTGCAAAAAAATATGTATGTTTTAGGAAGATTACATTCCTAAATACCTAAATCCTACTAAGAGTGGGATCATAATATAAAACCCTTTAGATGAGGAGAGTATCCCAGAAAAGCACATGCAATAAATTGTATATTAATTTTGTTGCATTCTTCTAAAGGAAAATACACATAACACATACAACCAAACCAAATAACTTAATGAATGGTGATTCATTACCTATTGAAGAAGATGACAATCAGTTTTAAGATGAACTACTGTAGATATTCACACCAAATCATGAAGACACATGTGAATCTAATAAAAATGTTTGAACAACATCAAACAAATGATGATTTATTTTATTTAGTTATCTCATTTTGTTGAGGAGTTGAAGGGGCATTACTTTGAGATATAATATCATTTTATTACAAAAATGATTGAAAATAATTTTGATGTGTAGTCTCTCCATTATCAAAACAAAGAACCTTAATTCTACTGAACAAGCCTAAAAAAGGATGATCCACTAAGGAAGAAACCTTGTCTTTAGTGTCAAACTCTAGATGATGTTTGCAAAAGAGGAAAGTTCACTAGCAAAAATACTCTTATTCTACTTGAGTTAGAATCAATAAGAGGAGAATAACTACTAGGGAACACAAATACACTATCTTGTACACGAGCAAATTTACAAGACAAAAGTAAATAACAAGACCACAAATAATTAATGTGGTTCAATCAAAATGACATACATTCATAGTTGCACTAAATGGCAGTTCTTATTTGCTTAATTACGTTTATAATTACATGAATATTCATAATAAAAGAGAGTAAGTAAATGAGTCAGACTCAATAATCCTTCAGACTCCACATGCTTAACAATCTCCCACTTGGAGGTTGATCACAACAAGTACACTCCAAAGTAAATTTAGTAACCTCAAAGTTATAACACCTCAAAGTTATAACACCTCCAAGCTAGTGTAATATCTTCTTAACAATTAACCATGAAGATCAGATGAAACTATGCAAAACTTCAACTTTTTAGTAGTAACTATCTTGGTCAATATATTTGCATGATTCTCTGACTCAAGAATCTTCTCCAAAAACAAAGTATCATCACTTATTGTTAGAAATAGAGGCTGAGATCAAGAGGGGGGGTGAATTGATCTTTGAAAGATTTTCGCAATTAACAGATTATCTATTTCAAAGATTAAGAAATCTGACCAGTTTTTGAATCATACACAGCAAGCAATAAAAAATAAATGCAATCACAAAATTAAAGAAGAGAAAGGTTTAGAAAGATATCACCAAAGTTTATACTGGTTCACCCAATCTCAGGGCTACGTCCAGTCTCTAGCCAAATTCCATCTGGGTTCCACTAGATTGAATGTTTTACAGATTACAACCTTAATCACACACTCCATCTACCACAAGAACCACAATTCCAGTTCCTGCACCTAACCTTTCACCAAGAACCAAATTCCAGTTCTTGACCTACCCTGCAGCCAAATTCCAGCTACAGAAACCAGTGCCCACAATTCCAGGCACTCACAATATAGTAAAAGAAAGTAAAGAAACAAACAGAAGAAACTAAAACGCTCAAACCAGTTTTATGCAGTTCTGCAATATGTGTTTCTTCAAAAGAATGCAATTTTGCCTCAAGAAAGAACTTTGATGAACTTCACAAAAACTAGCGTGATTCTTTCTTGAAAGTAGCACTTTAGATTGCTTGATTGTTTGCCAAAAGATGTATTTCAGATTGATTTATAAAAAGTTCAAGCAACTCTGTTTATATAGAAGATTTTCAAAACTGCTGGTTTAATTAATCTGTTAAAATAATCTTTTAATCTGTTGAAAGTTTTGTTTTAATCTGTTAAATCTTCTTTTAATCCATTAAAACGTTTTTTATTATTTTCCAGATTTGTTTTAACTGATATGACAACGTTTATATCAATTAAAACTCTTTGTAAAAAAATCTTCTAATTTGTTTTAATCGATTGTTTCGTGTTTCAATCGATTAAAATACTGCAAAACTTTCTTGTAAACTTTTCCAAGTGATTTTAACTGATAAAAATCTGTTTTAATCGATTAAAATGCTAAGCAGAAATTTTCTTAAGTTGATTTAATCGATTGAAACGCAGTTTAATCGATTGAAATAATTCTGATCGGTCATAACTCAATTCTGATCGGTCATAAACCCATTTTGATCGGTCATCTGCTACTCCAAGTGGTTTTAATCGATTGAAACGAAGTTGTATCGATTAAAATACTGCCAGAACACTTCTCTGAACATTTTAAGTGATTTTAATCGGTTATTTCGAAACTGTATCAGTTAAAATATTGACTGAAGGTTTTCAAAACTTCCTTTAATGAAAACAATCGGTTATTTCGAAGTTATATCAGTTAAAAACCTGTTATAAAAGTGTGAAGAACATTTTAGTTGATAAAGCTTATATGTTATTAGTTAAAATAGTTGATTAAGAAAGCTTTTATCAAAATACTTTGGTTTTGACCGTTTAATCGCTTTTAGAGGCATTTTGCAAAATGTTTTAAGTGAAGAAACCTCATGCAGCAGAAAAGATAAAAATGATTATACCTAAGCAGAGCTGCAGACACACTAATTCTTCTACTCTTTTATCCAAGTGACCTTTAACTGTCACAAAGTTGCCTTTGACTTCATTCTTGACTTCATCAAATCAACAAGATCTTTGTCAACGTAATTCAATAAGATCTTCATCACTTTCACTTATAAGCTCTTTAATGAAGTCATATATCAACTAGATGTGCTTTGTGTTTTGCATGAAAGATAGTATTCTTCGCAAGATAAATGACACTCTGACTATCACTACAAAGAACATTGTCACATTGTTTCTTGACTAGCTCCTCAAGAAATTTTTTCAACCAAACCATTTTCTTACTGACTTTTGAAATAGTCATATACTCTGCTTCTGTGGTTGAAAGTGCAACGCTTTTCTAAAGTCAAGACATCCAATTAACTGTTGTGTCATCTATTGTGAAAATAAATCATGTAGTACTCTTCCTCGTGTCTAAACAACTTTCTAAATCTACATCGGAATATCTTTCCAAAATGACATCATTTTATCTGAAACATAATGCAGTTCTAGAAGTATCTTTCAAATAGAGTAGCAACCACTTGACAATTTCTTCTTTCCTATATTAGACATGAATATGCTAACAACTCTCATTGCATGAGTAATGTTTGATCTAGTGCATATCATTGTATATATTAAGATACCTATTACAAATACATAAGGAACCTTAATCATTGATCTCTTGTCTTCATCTGTCTTATGTGGCTGCTCTTTAGTGAGATTAAAGTGTAATTACAATTTTCTCATCTTGCATACTAAATTTCTCTAATATTTTCCTAATATACTTATCTTGAGATAATATTAGAAAACCTTCAAATTTGTTCCTATTGATATCATGGCTAAAATCCGCTTTGCAATATTCAAATCCATCATCTCAAACTCTTTAGATAACTGTGTCTTCAATCTAATAATTTCATCCATATTAGATAGAACCTACAACTAACATGTCATTAACATACAACAATAATATGATATAGGATGAACCAAAATTTTTTATATAACAACATTGATGCATGACATACTGTACCATTTCCTACTCATAAAACTAGCAAACTTCAAGTACTACTGTATTGGTGCTTGCTTCATTCCATTCAAACTCTTGGTTAACTTGCAAACCAAGTTCTCTTTCCTTGCCACTTGGAAATCGTTTGGTTACACCACGTAGATGTTTTTGTCAAGGTCACCGTGTAAGAATGTAGTCTTAACGTCTAGCTGCTCTAGATGTAGATCCTCTACAGCCACAATGCTCAACCCAAGTCTAATGGTAGTCATTTTAACTACAGGAGAGAAAATCTCATATAATCAATATTATTTTTCTGTTGAAAGTCTTTCACCACTAACCTTGTCTTGTATCTCTTGTTGTCATCATGTTATTCCTTGATCCTGAACAACACTTGTAAAAGCAATATCCTCTTTCTTGTTAGTAGGTCAATCAAACACCAAGTTTTATTTATCTCAAGTGATTTCATCTCCTCCTGCATGACTAACTCTCGCTAAGTTGTATCATCCATATATAATGCCTCATGATAACACAAGGGCTCTCCATCACTAGTTAACAACAAATAATTTGTTGAAGGAGAAAATTTGTGAGACCCAATAATTCTTCTAGATCTCCTCCAACTACTGGGGTGATAAGAGTGGTGTCCTCAATAATCCTATCTGTTGAGCTCCCACCTTTTTCTACAAGATCATCTTCTATAATGTCCTTTAATACAACATTTTCCTTCTCTATTGACTTCTTTTCAGCTTCAGTTTTTATCTCAAGTCTATCCTTGTACATTGTATTTTCATTAAATATAATATCTTTGTTTCTAATGACCTTTTTGTTTTGATCATTCAGTAGTGATATCTCATATCATATGCTCCATATCCAATAAAAATGCACTTTCTTGTTTTTAGAACAAGCTTGTCTCTTTTAACATCTTTAACACGAATATAAGAAACACAACCAAATACTTTCAAAAGAGAAAGACTTAAGTCTTTACCTTATCGTTCCTCCTTAGGAATCTTGAACCATATGAGAATTAAGGGTCCTCGATTAATGAAGTATGATATTATGATGACTGTTTCTTCCCAGAATGTCTTTGGTAACCCTGCATGAATTCTCATACTCTTTGCCCTCTTATTCAAGGTCCTATTTTTAGCAAAATCATTTTGTTGAGGTGTCTCGGGAATAGTTTTAAGCATTCTAATCTCATTCTCAATATAATAATCAACAAATTCAATACTATTATATTTACCACCATTATCAAACTTTAAACATTTAATTTTTAACCATGTTTCATTCTCAACAATGATTTTTCACTTCTTAAAGGTATAAAATACTTCTGATTTTTGTTTCAAAAAATAAGCCCATACCTTTCTAGTGAAATCATCAAGTGACATAATATTTTGATTCTCCTAATGATGAAACTGATGAAACATGTAAAGATACACCAGAATCTACGATCCAGGATTCAAACTTATTTTCAACATAACAGATCAACACATCATCAATATTTTTTTCTTGTGTTGCATTCATTATATTGTCAAGTTTCTTTTCTTTACGAGTAGTACACTGGTTTCTAAAATGATCGTTCTACTGACAATTCCAACAATTAATATCCTTGCAATGATTGGATTGTCCTCGCCCCTTGGATTTTGATCTACCACACCTAGAACCTTGTTGTCTTTCAAGCCTTCTACCTCTACTTTTGGTGCTTAATAAGGAACTTGTTGATTCTCTAGTGTTCCTTCTACGAACATCTTCATTAAGGATTAAATCTCTAATTTTTTCAAATGTTAATTTCGTAATCCCAAATGTTCTGACTACTATCGTGACAGTTCCTGACCAACTATTAGGTAATGAAGATAACAACAATAGAGCTTGTACTTCATCATTAAAATTAATATCCACTAACACTAATCTTGACAATAATGAATTAAATTCATTCACATGATCTGTAACACTAACCCTTTCTTGCATCTTCATATTAACTAATTGACGAATCAAGAATACCTTGTTTGATGTTGATGACTTCTCATATATGTTTAATAAAGTCTTGATCAAATCATATGTTGTGTTCTCGTTAACGATATTATAACATTCTTTGCCAATGTTAATCTAACGACGCTCAAAGTCTGTCGATCTTGCAACTCTCAATCTATCTGAGACATCGTTTCTGGTTTATTTTCAAACAAAGACTGGTACAACTTATTCTGATACACGTAATCTTCAATCTACATCTTCCAAAATCCAAAATCGCTTCTATCGAAATTGTTAATGTTAACATTCTCGTCTTTTGCCATTTATCCCAATCGCATGAAAGCCTAAGTTTCAATACCAATTCTTAAGGAATACAATGCACTTTCTTGCACACAAGCAAAATTACAAGACAAAAGTAAATAACAAGAATACAATGAATTTTTGTGGTTCAGTCAAAATAACCTACGTCTACCACTGTACTGGATAGTAATTCTCATTTACTTATCTAGGTTTACAATTACATTAGTATTTACAATAAAAAAAAAAAAGTAAATGAATCAAATCCAATAACCTTTCGGGTTCCACCTACTTAATAATAACCATATAAAAATGTATAAAGAGAGAATGGAAATATAATTTATACGTAAAGAATGATATTGTCTTATTTATATGAGTCTTATAAAATTATTTTAGATAAAAAATAATATTATTTGAATGTTCAATTATACTAATTAATGAGATATATGATATACATAAATTGGGATAGATCTTACTAGAAAAAAATTATAATAACTCCTTCATATAAGTTAAAATTAGTTTATATATAAGTTGATTTATAGAAATTTTCATATTTATATTCTCCAAAAATAAAAAATACTTTTAACTTATGCATAAATTAATTTTAGCTTATAAAGTAAGTTGATTTTATTTTCTTCATATTTTTTTCTATTAAAAGTTCTTCGGAAAAAAATATTCAAAAAAAAGAAAAAAGAAAATAAAATTATATATATATATATATATATATATATATATATATATATATATATATATATATTATTTACCCACATTTCTATTCTGGATGTTTATCTAAGTAAAAAATTGAGAGCAGTCACCTTAGTGAAGGTAAGTTTCATAAGAATTTACCTATTATATCTAACATTCAAGATATTTAAGATAAGAATATAAAGAGTTTCAAATGCTAAAGAAAAAAACACTCATAAGAATTTAAGATTAGAATATAAAGGAATGGTTTCAAACTTTAAAGAGACAAATTATAACAAGAATAAATGACTGAATGTCATTTTTCTAAAGTGTAGGATGATGATTCATTTATAGCTTAGTCTAAAGAAAGTATATAAGATTCTTACATTATGAGTTATCTCTGTGCATTCTATTCTATCCAATGGGGATAAACTCTTCTACATATTATTCTATCTAATGTAAATTTAACCCTAAACACATAATCTAAAATTTAGAATTTTACGTTTAAATTTTAAAATTTTATTTTCTATTTTTGACGCTTGTGTTCTTTTATATATTCTTTGAATTATTCTCTTTAATCTTTATTGTACTTGTCTTCTATTTTCATTTTTAATCCTAAAAGACTTAATGCCTCTTCTATTCTGTGTAACTTTTATACTTCCTTTCAGTGTGCTTTCAAACATTATCAGCCTGCTAATTAACAAAAAGAATATCTTTATATATAAATATATAGACATATAGTAAACAACAGTCACATCTTTCCACTTCTCATAATAATGAAGAATACGTTTCACTCTAGATTAAAACATTATGTAATATAAAATAATGAATTGTCAAAGTATCTTTTATTTATATATAAAATATTATTTACAATAAAAAAATAAACATTAATCTATTTGGTGGTGTATGACAGAAATTATATTTTAAACGTGGAAGGTGATGTGGTTGTTAAACATGTGCATTCTTATTTACCCTATTACAATATTTTCTTTTGTTTATATTATTAATAATTCACTATACATACGTGTGAAAAGGGTAAGGAATAATAAAATTTTCACATGATATAAATTAAAACCAAAATAAGAGCTATGGATTCACACGCATTAATCCGACGGAAGAGACTTTTTCTAAACATGAGATCTTAGTGAAAAATATCATCATTTTAAATTTTGATTATGTTTTAAAAATTCAATCTTTCATCACGTATTAAACTTTTTTTTTTTTTTTAAAGAACCCTAAAATTCAGAAAAGACACGCAACCTACCGTGACGAACTATGAACAGGTCGGAAAACGTAGAATGACAATGAAGAAAATGGTATTAAAAGATCATTAATTTAAAAAAACATGATTAAATACCTAACCAAGAATAAAGCTACTACTAAACACATTCATTATAAATAATGTAGGGCCACCATGCGTAATCCTTGTTTTAGGCAGAATATTAAAACTAAATTTCACCTTGAAAATTTCTAAAAATTTAGATTTTGTTTTTTTTTAATAATAATGCTTAAGAATTTATTTGAAACAAAGAATAATGAAATACGAACGTTATTTTTAAAGAAATTTTATTAATTTATTAATTAATTTTTATACGTTAGTTGTAAACTTTATCAATTAGATTATTAATAATGTTTTTCAAGTAAAGAAGAATCTATTTGTAACGTTTGAATTGGTACATTATTTAAAAAATAAAAATAAAACGTGAAATTTTTGGGATTGAATAAACTTTTCACTAAAGTTGAGTTTTCGTTTTTTTAGGAGTGACTACTCAATCTTTTTTTTTTTTTCTTTTTTCATGTTTTTGTTGGCACTACAAGAAAAACATCAAATAGTGACCGAAAAAGTGACCTATCTCTTAATTATATTATATTTATTTCCCCTATCTCTTAATTATATCTTATTTTTTAGAAGTTTAACGAGTTGGAGGCTGAAACTCCAACCATCGAGCTACTAGGATCTTTTAATAATAACTTACAAATAAATTATATTTATATACAAATAAATGTATATCCGTAGAAATATATAAATATAAAATCTATAAATAAAAATATATTTATATATTTTAATATATATTTAAATATTGATATATTTATATATTGATATATTTATATCTTTATATATTTTTACATATATTTATATTTTTATATATTTATATCTTCATATTTATATATAAAGATATTAGTTTTCTATACAAATAATATTATAATATAGTATATTATACTATTAGTATAGTATACAAATAATATATTAGTATAGTATAGTATACAAATTATTAATTTTGTAATTTATATACAATGAAAATAATATAATGGTATATTAGTATAGTATAGTATATTTGTATTCTAATTTTTAATTAAATTAAAATTATGCTAATAATGTATATTAATATATGAGGGGATAATATTGATATATTGATATATTTGTATATATATATATATATATATATATATATATATATATATATTATATATTGATATATTTATATATTAATATATTAATATATTAATATATTTATATTTTTATATTTTTATATATTTATATTTTGATATATTTATATATTGATATATTTATATATTTATTTATATCCTTATACATTTATATCTTTATATATTGATATATTTGAAAAAAAAATATTAAATTTTAAAAATAATATTATATTTTTAAAAATAAATATTAGAAAAAGATTTAAAAATATATGTAAATTATATTTACATTTACAAAATATTAAAGATATATGTTTATATCTTTACATATTTTTATATATATTTATATGTTTATATTTTTACATATCTTTACTAATAGCGGTTGCATCATCGCTCGAGCGAGATTAGATTCGCTCAAGCGAAATACAACCCGAGGATGCCACTTTTGTGCAGGGGAGTTTCGCTCGAGCGAAAATATTTTCGCTCGAGCGAAATATGTTTTAGATAGCGGTTAGAAGGGGAACCGCTCTTATAAGCTCACTTAGATAGCGGTTAAACGAAACCGCTATTATATGGTTTCAATTATGATCGGCGGATTGCGGTTATGACCCATCATAATGAAATCTTACATTAAATTATTCTAACCATCGCTCGAGCGATACTATAGTCGCTCAAGCGAAATACAACCCGAGAATGCCACTTTTGTGCAGGGGAGTTTCGCTCGAGCGAGACTATTTTCGCTCAAGCGAAATACATTTCGAATAGCGGTTAGAAGGGGAACCGCTCTTAAAAGCTCACTTAGATAGCAGTTAAACGAAACCGCTATTATATGGTTTCAATTATGATCGGTCAGAATGCGGTTATGACCGATCATAATGAAACTCGACATTTAGTATTTTTTTATATTATGTTTTTAAATTATCTATTAGAGAAAACCTTTCAGAATTCAAAATGTTAAATACTTTTAAATATTAAAATTAACTTTATCAAAAATTAGGAAAAAAAATTAATCCAAAAGAGTTCAAAAATGTATTATAATTATTGTCAATTTTGAGTTTAATGATATTGTTCATTCTCAAAGTAGAAAAATATATTGTAATATATATATATATATATATATATATATATATATATATATATATATATAAAGAGACTAAATTAATAATTAATTTAATTATTGATTTAGTGACCGATCTGATGATCGAATCAGTGACTGAATCAGTGACCGATTCGATGGCCGATTCGGTGACCGAATCGATGACCGAATTAGTGACCGATTCGGTGACCGAATCAATGACCGATTCGGTGACTAATTTAATAATCAATTTTAATTTTTTTACTCACATGCTAAATAAAAAAATAAAATCAAATAATTATATTACTAAATTATTTAAAAAGTTAGTAAACAATTTTTTTAAAATATTTATAATGTTATTAAAAATGTTATCAATTATTTTAAATTATTAAGTAAATTTATATTTAAAATATTTTAAATAAAATATTTATATAAATGAAAAATAGCCATCGAGTGTAAAAATTATTTTTTTAGTGACTCGAAATTTTAGTCACTAAATCGAGTTACTAAATATAAAAAAAATTAATAATTACATAAATTAAATATAGATTAATTAAAAAAATAAATTAAATAATAAAGTGACTGAAATAGTAACCGATTTTATGTGACCGAAAATTCGGTTACTATTTCGATTACTAGACTAAAAAATAATAATTTGGTTACTGATTCGGTCATCGATAGTAACTAAATTTTTCGATCATCGATTTCGGTTACTATTTGACATTTTTCTAGTAGTGTGGGTTGAAATCTCAATTATGTATCTAAAAAGTTTAAAATTAGTTAAGTTTATTTTATCTCACTTAATTTAAGTGGAGAGAGGTTTATTAGGTTAGAGAACGAGAGAGAATATTTTGTAGCCTTTGGAAGAGAAAAAAAAATAGTTTCGTTCATTTACTAAATTGTTTCTGTAGAATTACGATTGTCACTTAGTTCACTGTTGCATTAGACTCAAATTTTGACAACATGTTCGTGGTGTAAGATCTTCATTTTGACCATTGAGATCATCAATTGGAGAGACTGAAATATTGACAACATGTTCATGGTGTAAAAGTCTTTATTTTGATCGTTGGAATCGTTAATTAGAGGTCGTCTGGAGGTTTGTGATTGGAGATATGAGTCTCGTACTTTCGTTGGTTTTGAGGTTTCTTTTCTTTGGTCTTCAAAATTATCATTCTTATTGTTGCCTTGATATATTGATTGTTTTGTAAACACTTATTTATGCATTTTGATTTGACTCTTTTGTACTCATATTTTTTATCTTAGTGGAGCTTGATTGACTCTTTCTTGTACTCATACTTTTTTTATCTTAGTAAAGCTTGATTGACTTACTTGTGTCTATGGGATTTTACTTCTCATATTGAGAGGTATTTCCATACTAAAAATATTGTTATGTTTTAGTATAATTATTTATGTTATTATTTGTTGTTGTTGCTCCTCCATTCTTGCAAGTTTAGGAAAATTATTTCTACTGCATAGTTTGATATTTTTAGGTTATTGTGTTGTTTTCCCTATCAATTTTTCATATTAAAAATAATTAAATTTTTGTTTTCTAGAAAATTTATGGTCTATAAAAAAAGAAAGTTATTCCAGGATGCTCATAAATCTCTTAGGACTAAGGTCAAGGATAGTTTATGTACACATTCCTCTTTTAACCCGTTGAGATGTAACACAAAATTGTGATGGAGAGAAGCTTCAAAACAGACAATACCTCAAAAATAAAAATTGACTATAAACTATATTATCATAATAGATATTAGGTTAATTTGAGTTTGAAAATAGAATCTCTATTTATATTTCTTAATCATATGAGAAATTATGTTTTTATATGTTCTTTAGTACGGTCATATACTGAATAAAAGTTTTTTTTTAATCTTAATTATTTGAACTTATTCTCTTTAAAAAAATTATGCTCTTGAAACAATGTTTTTAATGGTACAAAGTTACTTGTAAATATAACTCGTGAATTCGTATATATTTATTTTTTATTATTACTTATACATAATCTTTACATTTATTCAAAATAAATATAAGAGTGATACCATTTTCAGTGGAAAATTAAATAATTGAATAGGATAATCTGTTGAATAATTAAACATGCCTAACTACGTGACACAAATCAATAATAATTTTTTATTTATTTTAGTTTTCTATTTTCATAATAAATATTACCGATTTTATTAATAGTTATATTAAATAATTTATTTTCGTAATTTTAAAATTAATTTCTTACTCTCGTCATAATTTTTTGTGATATTTTAAGTTAGTTTACTACATTTAAATTAGTTTTCAAAAATTTAAATATGAAATAAATGTTTTTAAAATTAATATTAAAAAAATAAAACTAAATCAAACAAAGCCCTAATTATTTATAACACATAAAAACAATGATATTTAAAGGAGGAAATGGAAAGGAAAATTCATTGTTTAACATTTGAGGCATTTTGTTGGTGTATAACAATAGTAAGTTAATAATGTTTTTATGATTTTAATAATGAGATTTGCTTATGATTAATGTAGGTTAACCATGCATGGTTAGGATACTTTTAAGGAAAGATAAAGAAAGCACTATTGATGCATCATATGGCAAAACAACTGACCAATCACTTCTATCCACAACACCCCACTAATGAAAACATAAGCATCTCCACCACTTTAATCAGGCCACCAATTTTCCTTTTCTATCAACTTTTACCTGTGCCTACGCAAGGCACCCCATCTTGGTCAGCTAAGCCAAGCATCTTCATGCACCTATTCTTGCTTCACCAAGCAAGGGAGAACTCAAAACATTAAACTCATTTATCCTTATCTAAAATACTTGGTAACATCAATCTAATTATCTTTCCTATATATGGTTTTTTATGATTGCAATAACTAAATGAATAATTAAATTTAAAAAAAATTAAATTTTAAAATTAAAACAAACAAAACAATAATAAATTAAAATTTATTTATGTTAATAGGTTGGTCTTGGAAAATTGGTCATATAATTTTCGGCAAGAAATAAATTATAGGTTAAATGTTTTTTTATATTTTTTTATTTAGTCCTTGAATATTAATAAAAAATTATAAAAAATTACACTTTTTATTTATTTTTATTTTAATTACATATTATCATTAAAATGTATTTTAGTTCATAATATATATATATATATTAAATTATATTTTTTAATAACATAGAGATACTTATTTTATCATAATGTCTCTAAGGACCCATTTTAATTACATTAGTAAAAGAGATATTATAAGTAAAATTTTAAAATTTACCGTTAAATCACTACAAGAAAAACGCTATTAGCGACCGAAAAAATCGGTCAGCTAATGGCTAAAAATCGATCGCTATTCTGTTAGCGATCAAATTAGCTGACGAAATGGTTGGTCGCAAAAGGGCAAGTCGTTAATTTGTTAGCGACCGATTTACATTTCGATCGCTAAATAGCGACCGATAAGGTGGTCGCTAAAGTGGTCGCTAAATAATTTGGTTACTTATTCATTGAAGACCAAAATAGCGACCGAAATTAATATAATAAATTGGTAGCTAAATCGGTCGCTAAATCGGTGGTAAAATTTTAAAAAATAGCAACCGATATATTCGATCGCTAATATATTGATATAATTATGGTCGCTAAATCGATCGCAAAAATAGCGACAGAAATTAATATAGTAAATCGGTCGCTAAATTGGAGACAAAGTTAAAAATAATAGCGACGGATATAATCGGTCGCTAATACATTAATTGAATTATTTAAATAATAATTTAAATCGGTCGCTAAAATTGAATTGTATATTATAATAAATTTGTAGCGACCAAAAATTCGATCGCTAATCTAACCAAATCTGAAAATTTTCGTTTAAAATTTTGTATATCCAATTTTACAAAATTTGTACCGCTTAATTCATTCAAACAGAACACAAATGAAAACTTAAGAACTAAAGTCAAATTATTCAAATCATAATAAGAACAATTCAAAGTCATAACAGAAATAAAATGTTTCTAAACAACTACTCAAGATTCAAAATCTTAATATCCTAAAATTGAAAATTAGTCCTCTGGTATATTGTCAGTGTCATGTTGACTTGTAGTAGGATGACTATTCATTTGAATATGTTGTAAAATAAGCTTCATCTGCTCATCTTGTTGGCGTTGGTTGTTCCTCAACTCCTGCATCTTTTCTTGAAGTGTCTTCTCCTTATTATGCTTTGTCACCAATTCAGCATTTAACTTTTCAATAGTCTCACGCATTTGTTCAATTTGATGAAGTACGGGAGTTTGAGTAATAGAAGATTGAGAACCTGATGTAGTAGTGAACTTTTTGCTCAATGTACCAAGTCCATACACATTTCCTTTTTTATTTTCACCTCCAACAACTGAAATGTATATTTCATTATCATTAATAGAGACAATAGGAGACTCTTGTGAAGATGAGCCTTCACGCAAGTTATGTTGATGGACTTCTTCTTTGTGTTGCATATATTGTTCCTAAAAATGAAGTGAAATATAATTATTATGAAGAAAACATATATTGAATAATAAACTATAACTTAGATGTTAAACATACGAGCAAGATAACGAGTTTTGTCATTGACCCATTGTCCGAGTCTTTAATTTCTTTGTCCTCTCAACAACCTCCCAAACGGTTGGTTCCAGTTGAAACTCCGTAGTCTACACATTAAAATGAGACAAAATTCATTACCTAAAGTGTAATATATTGTATTAAATTACTTATATAAAAATATAATAAACTTACCATCTTCTCAAAGTGAGCTGCGAGTGGATATGGAACCCCCACGATGAGCTGAGGCACCCTTATCAACAGCTCGATTAGCCTTGGCAATGGCACTCTTGTTTTGGAAATCTAGAGAACTCCAATGTAAGTCCAAAGATGCTCGAACAGCTGGCGGTATCCAGATTCCCGTATCCTTCCCATTCCTAACTTTGTTCATTGAGTTTTTTAAAATTCGAGAACCTTTCTTATCAAAAACGAGATCTTATGGCTTGCTCTTGTTCCACATCCCATGTATACTCTTTACGCATAAATAAAATACACAACAAACATTTAATTTATAAGAATGAAATGACATTGTTTAATGTAACTATAATTCAAATTACCTTGAACTCTCCAAACCATCTATCTCGAAGCTCAAGTGAAACCTTTCTCCAAGTGGGACTTGGTTCATCAAATTTTTGTTTGATGATTCTAGAGATTATAGCGAGGAGGACCATTTGCTTGGTATAAACCTATGTTGAAACATATTGTGGGATTGATATTATTAAGAAATTTCATATTAAAGAATTATAATTAAATTAAAACATACTTTCTCTCCTTTGTCTGCTTGTAACCATGGCCTTTGATCAACCATATTTCCGAGACTCAACCTCGGTTGCGGCCGACCCGAGTTACTGTGTAGGTTGACCAAATGTCGCCTCGGTAGAGAAGGTAGTAGGAATTGTTTCTCCTACTATAGCTACAGGAGATTCTGCTGAGTTGAGGGAGGTGTGCGTTCTACAAACATAGGATTAGTAGACTCCATTGATCTTGGTCAAACAGAACTAGGAGAGTTAGGGCTGGGTGAACCTCTATCATCAACAAGTACACCTCGACCACCACGATGAGGTGGTCTAAGACCACCACTTCTACCCCTTTGTGGCATCTACAAGCGGATCTTATTACATATGTAACATGCATAAATTAAACAATTGAAACAATGAATTACCTGATTTTATTTTCTACACCCAAACGTGTCAGTTAGCTTACCACTCATTCACTGCAAATAATTAAATCATAATTAAATCATAATCATATCAATATATATATGTATATATATGCAATATTAAATAAAGGTGTTTAACAATTGTAAAAATAATTTTAATGCATGAATTACCGAAGTATCTATATCATCAAAATCACTCTCAGTCTCATCCTCACTTGAAATATATTCATCCTCATCTTCATCTATATTTCTTTCATTTAGTAATTGTATATCTATTTCTTCTCCCCCACCATTAACATCAGCAAGGGAATCATCAATGAAGTTAGGATCAACACGAAGCACTACTTCAAGTCCTACAAGCTCATCATCTTGGTATGGAGTCTCATGCTCAACTTGACTGACTATATTATCAATGATTCTACTACGAGATTTTGTCTTTATTACACCCAACCAACCTCGGTGTCCCTCTGGATAACTTGTGTAATAAACTTGTTCTGCTTGTTGTGCAAATATGAAAGGATCATATGCTTTATTATATCTTCGTGATTGCTTTACTTCCACGATTCCATACTTATTATCTACTTTGGTTCCTATATTAAGAGTATTGTCAAACCATTCACACTGAAAGAGAACTAAATTCATCAATGGCAAACCAGTATACTCTAATTGAATAATATTAGACAATAATCCATAAAAATATGACTCTAATTGGCCATTGGTTCCTCGTACATAAACACCATAGTTACAGGAATTCATGCCTTCACTCCAAACAATAGTGTGGAATTTGTATCCATTGATAACATACATAGGCCATGATTCAACTTTTCTCTTGGGACCCCATGCCAAATTAACCAATAATGGATCTTCAATATTATTTTCTGGATTTAGAACCTAAAGACAACAAAGTCCTTTACACATTAGACTATGTAAGTCAGAATAAATATTTGTAAGACATATAAGTCAAAAACTTACATATTTTTTAAACCATTTAGGAAAATGGGATGAAATGTCTTGGTCAATTTGGGCACCAGAAATACTAGGATTTAGTTGTCTTAAATATTCAATATAAATACTGCAAACACGTAACAAATTACTCAAACCACACAAAGTAACATGAGTAATTTTGATGTGAGAGGAGTGAAAACATCTTACTCAAAATATGGTTGAACCTCTTCACAATTTTGAAGAACATATAATTCGGCAGCATCATAGTCTCTTTGGTGCAAAAAATATGTTTGAGATTTTCCAATTGGTCTTCCTGGGTAGTTGAAAATTGAAATAGGAGGAGGGGATGAAGAACCTTCACCTACATGAACATTTCTAGGAATCCTAGTCCTTCTTGTTTCAACATGATCAGGATAATAAAATGAGGCAAATGTAGATGTTTCTTCCACCAAGTAAGCTTCATAAATAGAGCCCTCCACCCTAGCTTTATTCTTCACTTTCTTTTTTAAGGAGTGTAAGAATCTAAAAAAGAATACAAAAATGGAGTCCTTAAAGAACATATAAAATACTTTAGAAATGGAGGGTGAGTAGTTAGTGTAAAGATACCTCTCAAAAGGATACATCCAACGATATTGAACTGGACCACCAACCTTTGCCTCATAAGGTAGATGAATTGGAAGATGTTCCATTGAATCAAAGAAGCTTGGTGGGGATATTTGTTCCAATTTACACAATAAGACAGGTATATTTTCTTCCATAACTCGTAAGTGTTCAATATTTAGTGTTGTGGAAGTCAATTCTCTAAAGAAAAGACTAAGTTCAACTAGTACTTTCCAAATTGATTTTGGCAACGAATCAAACGCAATTGGAAGTAATCGTTGCATGAACACATGACAGTCATGACTTTTCATACCATGTAACTTTCCTTGATTCAAGTCGACACATCTACCCAAATTGGAAGCATATCCATCTGGAAATTTAAGTTCTTTAACCCACTTACAAATAGAGAGTCTTTGGGATTTGGTGAAAGCATATGTTGCCTTTGGTTTGATAAGTTTTCCACGTCCAATGTCTTTCAACTCTAGCTCTTTTCGATTACATATTTCAGCTACATCCAATCGAGCCTTGTTTTTATCCTTAGTTTTGCCTTTGATATCCATGACAGTGTCAAACACATTCATGAACACATTTCTTTCTATGTGCATAACATCAATATTATGACGTAAAAGTTGGGTTTTCCAATAAGGCAACCTCCAAAAAATACTTTGTTTCTTCCAATTATGTGTAATACCATATCCTGCAATATTGTCTACTTGTTGTAATTCATAGCAAACTGGTAAGTGTGCCACCCTATTCCAGACATCAAGACTAGATAAACGTGGAGGAGGGGGATCAATCTCAACAACGTTCTTCTTGAATGCCTTTTTATTCCTCCTAAATGAATGGTCTTGTGAAAGAAATTGACGGTGACAATCAAAATAGGAGATCTTGTGGCTATGACTAAGAGAAAATGTTTTTGTTCTTTCCATACATATAGGACAAGCAAGTCTACCAACAGTCGTCCAACCTGATAACATGCCATAAGCTGGGAAGTCATTAATTGTCCACATCAAAGCAGCTTTCATCATAAAATTTTGCCTCAATGACACATCATAAGTCAATATCCCTTCATTCCATAAGATGCACAAATCATCTATAAGTGGTTGCAAGAATACATCAATCTTATGCTTTGGATTTGAAGGACCTGGAATTAAAATTGTCAAAAACATAAATTCTCTCTTCATGCACATAGTAGGTGGAAGATTGTATGGAGTTAGGATAATCGGCCAACAAGAATAACGTTTGCCATACTGACCAAAAGGATTAAACCCATCAGCACATAACCCTAATCTGACATTTCTTGGGTCTTGACTAAACTCTGGGTGAAGAGTGTCAAAGTGCTTCCAAGCTTCCCCATTCGATGGATGACACATAATATTGGAGTCCTTTTGATTCTCGCTATGCCATCTCATGTGAGGTGCAGTGGCCATTGAAGAGTATAACCTTTTGAGTCTAGGAATAATTGGAAAGTACCACATTTTTTTAATAGAAATCTTTTTCTCAACTCCCCTCCTAGTGATAATCTTGTATCGATCCATTCCGCATATCAAACAATTATTATATTTTTAGATGAATTTTCATTATAATACAACATGCATCCGTTTGGACAACAATCAATTTTGAGACAACCCAAACCCAATTTTATCACTGACTTCTTAGCTTGGTTAAAATTCGTAGCCATTCGATGATCTTACGGCATAGTCTCTCCCATAAATTGGACCATTCTATTAAAACATCCTTCAGCCATATTATAATCAGATTTCAAGCTTAGAGCTTCCAAAGATGCTGACAATTCAGAGTGATGTGTACATCCTTCCCACAATGGTGCTTGCACAGCAGCAAGCATGTCAAAGAAGTTTTGAGTATCAGGATCAGGGTTTTCTGCCATGTCCTCTTCTCTAATTTCACTCTCGGTTTGAAGTTGGTATCCAAGTGACGGTCCGACATGATCCATAATCATTTGATGGAAAGGACCTAATTCTTCCCTTTGTTGAAAAATTCCATGTGATCTCTCAACAACCACTGCAGGAAATTCCGGCGACTCTTCACCATGGTTTGTCCACCAATAATAATTAGGCATGAATCCCTCTTAATAAAGATCCCATGCAACTTGATCAACAAACTTGAAAACTTTACACTTACATTTAACACAAGGACATCTTAACATTTCACCTTGTTCTTGAAACATAGGTTGAGCAATAACATATTGTAGGAAATTATACACTCCTTCTCTAAATTCATCTGTTAGATGTTTGTTACCATCCAATCTTTGATACATCCACATTCTACCAACGGGGATCTCCATTCTTGCAAACTAACCACAACAATCAGCATAAGTGAAACTGCATTATTCACTTTATGTGATGCACTACTTATGTTTTTCTATTCTAGCAAATTAACTACAACAATCAGCATAAGTGAAACTGCATTATTCACTTTATGTGATGCACTACTTATGTTTTTCTATTCTTGCAAATTAAATACAACAATCAACATAAGTGAAACTGCATTATTCACTTTATGTTATGCACTACTTATGTTTTTCTATTCTTGCAAATTAACTACAATAATCAGCATAAGTGAAACTGCATTATTCACTTTATGTGATGCACTACTTATGTTTTTCTATTCTTGCAAATTAACTACAACAATCAGCATAAGTGAAACTGCATTATTCACTTCATGTGATGCAGTACTTACGTTTTTCTAATACATTTTTTCCAAGGTATTTATCCACTACTTATGCAGTACGTATGATACAGACCAGCAAATAATTGTGTAAGTAAACCTAATAATTATGAAATTTCTTTTCACTAAGATCCAACAGATAATTAAAACAAATTACAAATGGTTAATCTGAGGGCGTACAGTCTCAACAAGTTCCCAAATTAGTCTGTCAAGCACCACCAAATCCGCAGTAAGAGGGATCGAAGAACCTATCTACTTCACAAATCCACCTACAACAAACGATAAAGAAATTCTGTCAAAATTATCTCTCCTATATTATTCACAATGCAAGAGAATAACAGTATATACATTCAAACAAGCCAAACCTTGGTTGAATATACATTCAAGCACATGTTTTACATATATTCTGAAGGTCGTTTCGGTGGCAGAGGCTGCGGAGGAGGTTAAGAACAGAGGTGTGGCGCGGTGGCTCACAGGGTGGCGTCCGGTTGACGAGGAGCTTTGGTGGAGGTTGGATTAGGGTGAGGGCTGACTTGGGGGGAGCAGTGAGGGGGCTAGGGCTCGCCGGGAGTAAGGAGGAGATACTGGCCGTGGGATTTGCAAGGTTAAGAGGAATGGGTGAGTGAGGCGCGAGAGTTAGGGTTATTTGGGGATAAGTGGCTCGACTGGGATGTATACGAAAATGAAAAATGTGGTTGTATATGATAGCGGTTCCACTGGAACCGCTCTTAAAGTTAACATCTAATAGCGGTTAAACCTTAACCGCTATTATATATTTTCAAATATGATCGATCATTTGAAAATGTAATCGATCATAATAAAAAAATGTGGTTGTATATGATAGTGGTTCCACTTGAACCGCTCTTAAAAGTGAACATCTAATAGCGGTTAAAACTTAACCGCTATCTAACATTTATCGCTCGAGCGAGACCAGTGTCGCTCAAGTGAAACACAACCCGAGAATGCCAATTTTGTGCAGGTGGCGTCGCTCGAGCGAGACCAGTGTCGCTCAAGCGAAATACAACCCGAGAATGCCAATTTTGTGCAGGTGGCGTCGCTCGAGAGATGTTATTTTCGCTTGAGCGACTGTTGACCTGCGTAACCGTCGATCAAAGTTAGCCAGATAATGTAACATGGGTGACCTCATGTTTGAATCGGATGTCGCTCGAGCGAGTATAGTGTCACTCAAGTGAAATACAACCCGAGACTTCACAATCTTAGCGGTTGGCGTCGCTCGAACGATGTGAAATTCGCTTGAGCGATATTGCAAAAATCAGATAAAATGATCGATTATTTTCTCATTATATCATAATGAAAACTTACATTAACTATTTTTTTGAATATTATGATTTTAAATTTGCTATTAGAGAAAACGTTTCGAGAATTCAAAATGTTAAATACTTTTAAATATTAAAATTAACTTTATCAAAAATTAGGAAGAAAAATTAATCCAAAAGAGTTCAAAAATGTATTATAATATTGTCAATTTTGAGTTTAATTATATTGTTCATTCTCAAAGTAGAAAAATATATTGTAATTATTTTAATTTAATAAAATATAATTTAAATTTTTAATACTAAAATTAAAAGATTAAATAATAATAAATTTATTTCTTTAAATTGAGTATTTAGAAACTAAAATTATAGTTTCTCTGTTTTAAAAAATTGAAATAAATATTTAAAAATAAAAATCAAAACTAGTATTATCTTAAATTTATTAACGAGTGTAATTAAATCTCTATTTTCTTAACTTTTTTTGTTTTAAACTTCTCAATTCTACATTTTTGTAAGTTCTATCATTATATTATCATCCTCATCTCCTCCCATGTTCTACTTTATCTTTACAATAGTTAATATTCTTAAATAATTTATATTTTTAATTATAATTTTTTAATATATATTTCAGAAATTAATCAATTATAATCTATTATTTGAAAAACTAATCAATTCTAATCAATAATTTAGAAAACTAATCGATTATAATTAATTATTTGAAAAAATTATCAAATATGATCGATCATTTGAAAATCTAATCGATCAGAATAAAAAAATGTGGTTGTATATGATAGCGGTTCCATTGGAACCGCTCTTAAAAGCGCACTTCTCATAGCGGTTAAACCTTAACCGCTATCTAATAGCACTACTTTATCTTTGAATCAGATATCGCTCGACCGAGACCAGTATCGCTCAAGCGAAATACAACCCGAGAATGCCAATTTTGTGCAGGTGGCGTCGCTCGAGCGATGTTACTTTTGTTTGAGCTAATGTTGACCTGCGTAAACGTCGATCAAAGTTAGTCGGATAATGTAACATGGGTGACCTCATGTTTGAATCAGATGTCGCTCGAGCGAGAATAGTGTCGCTCGAGCGAGAATAGTGTCGCTCAAGCGAAATACAACCCGAGAATGTCAATTTTGTGCAGGTGGCGTCACTCGAGCGATGTTATTTTCGCTTGAGCGATATTGCAAAAATCAGATAAAATCATCGATTATTTTCTCATTAGCGACCAATTTTAATTCGGTCACTATTTCAATTTGTAATTCAGTCGCTAAATCAGTCGCTAAATGATTTTTTTATTTATGTATGAAATAGTCACCGATTTAGCGACCGAAATTTTGCGACGCAAAATATTGGTCGCTATTTCGGTCGCTAAATAAAAAAGTGAAAACCAAATCATATTTTGGTCGCTAAATCGGTCGCTAATTGCGACGGAATTAAAGTGGTCACTAAATCGGTCTCTAATTGCGACCAAAATTAAATCGGTCGCTAATTTCGGTGGCTAAATGTGTTTTTTCTTGTAGTGAATTAAAAATAGTTATAAATAGAAAATTTTAATTATTCAAACTTCATTCTTACAAAATCACATTCTTTCTACATTTTCCTTTCTATGTGTTTTTATCTAACTTTCCCACTTTCTCTCTCTTTATTTTTTAGATCCAAGCATACTTTATTGCTTTTGGAGTAAAAAAGAACATTTCTAGCCAATCAAATCTTTCAATAGAGTAAGTTCCCTTTTACCAATTTTTAGACCATTTATATGTAAAATTAAGGGGTTTGCACGTGGGACTTAGAGTACATGTATGTGAGTTTTTTTGGGTAAAAATAAATTTTGATTAGTTTAAGATAATTATGATATGTTCAATTTGTTAATTTAAATTTTTTATAGGTAGGATCTGACTTCCTATGAGTTTAGGAGTTTTTAGAATCAAAGATTGTGAAATTGAGGTAAAAAAAACTAGTTATTCTTTAATTTCATAGTATTCTAGGTTAGAATTGTTTGCTTTGCAAAAAATTTGATTATTGATATTGTATCATACACTATGATTGAATATAAGTTGATTTAAAATAATTATGTGTGAAAGGATACGTGTGAAATGTTAGGATAAGATAACTATATTTGGACTAAGTGTAACATCTTAGAAAGAAATTGTATAATAAAATCTTAAAAGATTTGTTTTGTACTTTGAAATTGTATAATTGATATGTGCAGTACAAGTGAGAGCTCTTCTAAAGAGTATTTTCTCGCAAGTTAAAATATTTTGCTCAAGCGAAAAACTTCTATTGAAATGAGACTTGTTTGAGGTGTGTTTTCACTCAAGTGAGATAAAACTTGTTTATGGAATCATATAGATAAAGATCAAATTGTGAGAATTGATGGAGATTCCTCTTATTTGGTTTTAGGTGGGTATTTCACTAGTAATAGACAAGTATTAGGGATTTACTCTAGTCACATGTATAATAATGATATGATTTATGTGAATTTTAGTTGTTAATCAACTACGCGAGGAAGTATGGTAATATTTAGTCTTTAGGAAGTCATCTATAGTTTGTATGATGTTTATAATAAACTTGTTTGAATGTGATGTATTTATGTTTATGTGATGTTATAATAAGTGATATATCAATTCTATTATGGATTTTGTATAGTATTAATATACATGAAAATACATAAAATTATTGTTTTAGAATAAATTTTAATTTGACATATTTATTTAAATTACTAATTTACCATGTAAGCTTTGTATGGTGTTAAATATGATGATAGTGTGTTTATCTAAAAACAAATATAAGGATTAGACCTTAGTATAAATAATCATGAAATTGATAGGATTTTAAATGTTTTTATTATATTTTTATTTTTAAATATATGTACAAAATTTCTTAAATGAAAAAAAGTTTATATTTTAAAATATTTTTATATATAAATATTTATGATATGTATTTAAAATTATTAATGAAAAATAATTATGAGATATAAAATGTATATTTAAAGATTTTAATAAAAGAAAAATATTCACTATATGAAAAGTCTTCGTCTATCTTAAAAAAAAAAAAAACATACAAACAAATATCAGTGGTTGAAAAACTAAATCAACTGTAGTTTCCCGAAGAAACCAGTTCATACAAATAACATAAACCAATCTTGAAATAATTTAACCTAAAAAGTTAGATCACTATAGCTTTCATTTGAGTTGAGAAACATAAGGATGAAATACGGCGGTGACCAAACCAAACAAAGTACTTGCCAATCCCAAGAAGCCAAAGAGGGTTACAACTGTTAATCTTAGCAGGACACGCAACCTAGGTACGAATTTGTTTCCCTTCATCTTTATTTAGTCACATATTTCATGTACCATGATATAACTTTTAATATTCTAATTAATCACATTAACGGTACAAATTCTTGGTTGAAACCGTGTTTTAAAACTGCTGAGAAAGGTTCACGTAAGTGGGGCAGGATTAGTTGAATGTGGGTTTCAAACATTTTTAAAAGGAGGGGTTCATGTTTATGCTTCTAAGACCCACAAAATGAGTACGGTGTTCAAATCCTTCAACCCAACATCACTTATTTCAATTTTTTAACCCAACATCATTTCTTCAATTCTATCACTTAATGTCAAAATCTTGATCAAAAAAATTTATTACGAAATCTATCACTTGTAAAATATTCAAAACAAATTAATTTATGTTGAATATTTTTATTCTTTGTATTTTTTTTAAGTAAATAAAGTTGTGGATGGATAAGAGTTTTTTTTCCTTTTGAAACTTTTTGGAGTATATTTTTTAATGGAAACCTAATGGGACGCGTGGTTAATGTGAAGAAGAGAACAGTGGCAATTGACAGGTAAGAGTTAAAACTTGTCAAAAGTATAAAGAATTAAGTAGTGGAATTTAGTTTTGTTTTTGGGGTTCGATGCAGTGTAGTTAATAAATTCGACAATATTTCTTTGTTTTTTCTGTTTGTCTTTGGACAATGACTTGCTTCGTGTAACGGAACTATACCACCCTGCCGGGATGTTTGAAGAGCTCCTATCTTCCCTTTTTAATTTTAAAATAATATTTAACACTTTCTCAATATTTTTAAAATCATTAATATAATTTATTATTGCATGAAATAGTAATGGATATGTTTTTATATATTTTTTATTTAATTATATTTTAATTTCAATTTTAAAAATATTAATCTCATAAATTTAGTAAATTATAGATTTAATATATTAAATTTAATAAAATGCTTTATCGGTTTCAAAACATATTTCCTTTAAGATTAGGCTATTATAAGCATTAATTTTTTTTATTAATATCTCTTATCATTTTAATATTCTCTTTAATCAAAATATTCTTAAGTAATTTGTTATCTTTGTAATAAATATAATTAAAAAATCAAAATAGAATTAATAAAAGGATAATTAATACAATCTTACTGAAGATTAATATAATAAATAATATTTTTAAAAATATATTGATTAATTTATTTAAGTAGACTTTTTACCATTTTTTATACACGAAGAATAAAATTATCTAATAAAAAATAGTTATTTTACTCTCTTTTCTTTCCTTTTCTTTTTTTTCCTCCTTTTCTCTATTTTTTCGTTTTTATTATTATTTTTCTTTTACTTTCTCTTATTTTTAAATTAAAAATAATATATTAAAATTTGATAAAAATATGTTACAATATTATTTTAATTATAGTAAAATATTTATTTTAAAGTATTTTTTTAAAATAATTTTTTAAAATTACTAAATCTGATAATTAAATCTAACTATGCCTATATTAAATTATTAAATAAAAATACAAAATATTTAATATTTTTTAAATAAATGAATAATTAATTTATTATGATAAAATAATTTTAAATAAATTATTTACCGTCGTCAAAAATAAATATTTTTATTATTGTTATAATTATATAATTAATTCATTATTTTAAAATTTTAATCTTAATTTAAAAAAATAATTTGATAAATTTTAATATAATATTTTTAGTTCCAAAATAAGTAATAGAGAAAAAAATATAAAAAACTAATAAGAAAAAAAACCGAGAAAAAAGAATATAAAATAAATAATTTTTTTATAAAAAATAATGAATATTTTATTTCAATATTTTTTATTTTAAAATATATTATTTAGAACATTTTCTTCCAAGTCATACATTTAGAAATTATCAAAACATTTTTATTTCAAACGGTGGGAGTATAATTTTATTGAGAGACTAAAAATACATTTTTTTACTTTAGATCACTATCATTCTTTAAATTTAATAATTAGCGGTTAAAAAAACTTTTTATTTGAAAAAGACTAAAATATTGTCGTTAAAAAAATTAAAGATCAAATTATAAATTTTTTTCCATTAACCTTTTCTTTTTACTCGTAATTCTCCGTTCTCTCATTCATCACTATTCCTTTCATTGTAACGTTATGTTTGTTTGTCTTCGTCTTATGTTGAACATTCCTTTCTTCTTCACTCACTTTTCTTCTTATACTTTAAGTTTTATTTTTAATTTTTTTTATAAAAATAATTTTTTTTGTCAATATATTTATAATTATGTCAATATTATTCTGTTAAAAATGATTATCAATTTAGGAACTTACTACATGAAATGATTTGTTGAATTTTATTCAGACTATTGGGAGAAAAATGAATTTGATGTTACTAAACATTCTTTGTAATATATATAATATTATTATTTTTTTCTATAAAACTTTATTATTTTCATAGCATTTTACCACGGACTCAATGTTATTTGCTTATTATTTACATGGATACACTTTATTAACATTAATAATTGATATAGGTTAATAAAAGTTCTTATTGTTTTTCCTATATGCGATTAAAAAGTTTACAAAATGTAATAGAAACAAATTTTCCCTATCACACTGTGTATTGTATTAGACATTTTCTCCTTTTACAATGCAAATGATGAACAAATAAAATTATTGTTTACATTGTGTATGACAACTAATTTCCAATTTGTATTATATTTACTTTAGTGATGACACAAAGAAAACATTTTAGGTTTAGGATATTTTGGTAAAACAAGATAGGGTGTAGAAATAGAATAAAGGGTTGTGAGAATAGTACTTGTAACAGGCTTTTGATGTTGAGTCCAGTCTATAAGCCCAAAATTATTCTTAAACATTCTTTAATCTTCATCCAACTCCGAAACACCCTCCAATTAGGTTTAGTATTACAGATCAACTTTGCAGAATAATGTACAATACAAATGTTAATCTTCTTTTTTTTTTCAATTTTTTAAAATATTATATTTTGTTCCTTCCCTTTTCATTTATTTAGTTACTTACTTCTCACACTTCTTCGTTTTCTTTTTTGCTTAGTTCAATTTCATCTCTGCCCGTGATATCTCAACTCTCACATATTCTCCAACAATGGAAAAGGTAGCATGTACCCAATTCTTGTGAGTGTCTAATTCTTAATCAATGTTATTTCTTCAATTATAACTTAATTTATTGTTATTCCCAATCTCATATATGGAAACTAGGGTTTATTTGATTTAATTTTAGTTTTTAAAAATAATTTTAGTAAATAAAAACGGTTTTTGAGAATAAGCTAGAAAAAAAAAACATTTTTAATAATGATAGTTTAAAAACTGTCGCGGGAATGAAAAATTGAAAAAACTTGATTGATAAAACTGTTTTCAACCACGGTTTTAAAAAAAGAAATCGTCTGATGATAATTTTTTTATTAATTATTTTTGATAAATATATTTAATTTTAGTTTTATTAAATATGAATAAGATATTTTAATAATGACAAAAAAAAAAACATAAACAAACAAGAATGAGATGGAAAAAAATGGACTAACAAAGTATGAATTTTAACTAGGCTTTTAAATATTAAACACAGGTAAAAGATATATATAAACATATTATGAAATATTTCAGTTCGAATATGAAGAGTTTCATTTTTTAAATATTTATAACTTTTCCATTGAAAAACTAAAAAAAAAAATGCTTAGAACAACTAAAAAACAAATTATATTTTTTTTTAGTTTTTAAGAACTTAAGACCTAGTGTAGTTTTTAAAATTATTTTAATAAAATAATTATCAACTAATTTTCTTGGTTTTGAAAAAAAATTAAAATACTGATAACTATTTTTAAAAATAATAAACACATAAGTTTTGAGTTCCTGATTTAGTGGCTCGTAAATATTTATTTCTCAATATTTTTAGCCACCTCATCATTGTCTAATTATTATTATTAAAAAAAGTTTTCATTGTAAAAAGCTATTTCAAAATGAATTGTTAGATTATTTCACAAAATTCATTATGGAATGGTAAACCTCCTTACAAGTCTTTGGAAATGGTTTTTGAAAGAATATTAATTCGTCTAAGATATGATAATTTTTTTGGAAGTCTAATCAAGTTTGATAAAAACTTAACAATTTGATTATTTCATATCTTCATGATGTGAGAGAGGATCTTAACGGCGTAGGAAGAGAAGAAAAAGCGAGCTTGATACATTAGTATAGTAAGATGAATTTTTTTCTTTCTTATTTTGTAGACAAAAATATTTTTAACAATGATTTATGATTTATGTTTCCCTAAAAGATATTTAAATCCTCAAAATTTAAATATAAAAAGAGAGAAAAATTTATTTTAACCTACTTGAGTGGTGGGTAGAGAGAAAGTTAAATTTTTTAATTGATTAAAAAATTATTTCAATTAATTTTAAAAAAATAAAATCCTTGAAATAATAGGTAAAATATTTTTAATTTAAATAGATTTAAAAACATTTTTAAATGTTTCCATGGAATGGAGTGATAGATGCTAAGATTATTGATAAGATCCTCATGATTTGAACAAACTATTTAATTGTGTTGAACAAATAATTTGATATTGTGATCAATGGTAAAATGGATAGTTCATATTGATTAGTAAAAATTTTGACTGTTCAGTTTATTTTTTTATTTTTTCTAATCTAATCCTATGTTATACTAATAGGTCAATCATATTTGTTCTAATTAAAATTTTTTTAAAAATTACAATTTGTCCATATAAAAATAATTAATCTAAAAAAGAAAATGGTACGATTAGCTACTATAGAAAAATGTATAATTATATACCTTTCTAAGGTAGAAGTTGTTATACATTAAGAATCACAACAAATGGTCACAAAGATTAAAAGTTTATTAGGATTAGCTAACCACAATCAAAAGATTATTGAATAAATTTTCCACTTGACATTATCGTTAATAAAGTTGACTCAAAAAAGAGAAGAATTTGTATGGAATGAAATATGTGAAGAGTGATTTCAAGAATTAAAGAAAAGGTTGACCTTGTAGCCTATGTTTATTTTATCAGAGTGAAGAAGAAGAAGAAGAAGTTTAAAGTGTATTGTGACGCATTGAGGCAAAAACTTTGAAGCATGTTTATGAAAGAAAGGTGATTGGTTACACTTAAAGACAATTGAGAATTAATGAAGTGAATTAACCAACTCATGATTTGAGGTTAGATGTTGTAGTTTTTGCTTTAAAATTCTGGATTATTTATATGGATCTATATTTAAAGTATTCAGTTAACATAAAAGTTTGAAATACTTGTTTGATCAAAAGAAGTTAAACGTGAGATAAAAGACATAAATAAAATTTCTTAAGGATAATGACTTTGCAGTATCTTACCATCCTGATAAGGCTAATGTAGTAACAAATACTTTGAGTCAAAAGTCTCCACATAATTTTACCGTGATTGTAAAAGAACTTGAGTTGATTGATGAATTCAAAGACTTAAATCTAGTCAGAAGAGAGACCTCGTAGTTTATTTTAAGAAGTTTGAATATTATCAATAATCTTTTAAAACGAGTGTGAAAATCCCCAACAAAATGATGAGATAGTATCTTAATGAATTTTGTTTCAGCCTTGTCAATGATTAAATCTAGTTAAGATGTTATGAGTAATCGTGGATAAATTAATCAAATTTGTTCACTTTATACCTATCAATATGAAGTGAAAGTTAGAAAAACTTGTATATTAGAGAGGTCATGAAGTTACAAAGGTACCTCCTAGTATTATTTTAGATAAAGAGCCATGTTTTATTTATAGGTTTTGGGTATGCAAGAAGCCTTAGGGATTAAACTAAAACTCGGTTCATCTTATCTTCCTCAAATTGATGACCAAATGAAAAGAATCATTCAACCATTAGAGGACCTTTTGATAGTTTGTGTGATAGAACCAAATGGTAGTTGAAATTAATATTTTCCTTTAGTAGATTTAGAATTGAATTCCTAAACAATTATTTATTAGATGTAAATGATTAAAAACATTAAAAATTGAAGAGTATTAATTAAATTTAATTATGATAATTCAATCATTCAAATTATTATAATATCTTATTTATTTTAATTATAATAGTCTATAATTTGATTAAAGGAATACATATAAAATATACTAAATTTTATATTGATGTGGGGGGAAAATATTATACTATAAATATAGTAAGTAATTAGTATAGGTGAAATTTTAAATTTAACTTGATAACATATTACATTTCTAAGCAACAATTAAATTATCAAATTTTGGGTCATGTATATATATGATACATAATTTAAATGTGTTAGAGTCATTATTTATTAAGCCAAATAATAAAGTGATCTGACTAAATTAAAAAGTTTGGCTAAAGACATATGTCATGAAAATAAAATTGTGTAGAGATCATAGAGCAATTTCTAATTTGATGAGGGGCCAAATTGGAAATACTAAAACTTAAGTAATTAACCTAATTCTGGTTATTTAAAGGGTCATGGTCCCCTTCTGGGAGCACACACATAACGTAAGTCTCAGTTCCCGTTCCTTTCTTTCTATCCCCATCAAGAGAGAAAATCAAGAGGGAAATACATGTGCTATTCAGGTGGAAGACCATAAGATCAATAAAGTGCTCTACAAAGACATCATCATTATGGCTAATTCAGGTACGCTTTCGTATTTAGTTTACAACATGTTTATCAGTATGGGATTACGTTTATGTTTGATCATTAGAATCAAAATCAGGATTATTATTATTATTAGTTTACCAACAATTGGTATCAGAGCTGCTCATACTTGATTCATGTTTGTCTTAGGAAATTTTTAAAAATTCAGATTTTATTTAATTTATAAAATCTCAATTTTCGTGAACCCTAAAATTTAAATTTGGGGGTAACATCCCCAATCTACTTCTACTCGTTGATGGAACCGTGGAGGAAGCTATGAATTCTTCTTCTTCTTCGTTTTTCTCTTTTGTTTCGGTTTAAGTTTTAAGTTTTACTGAGAAAGAAATAGTGTTTCAAATTTCAATCTTTCTTGTATTAGATTCTCTGTTCTTT
Source organism: Sphenostylis stenocarpa (assembly GCA_963425845.1). Classification (NCBI taxonomy): domain Eukaryota; kingdom Viridiplantae; phylum Streptophyta; class Magnoliopsida; order Fabales; family Fabaceae; genus Sphenostylis; species Sphenostylis stenocarpa. The sequence continues at coordinate 33,415,890 of OY731400.1, read as the reverse complement.
TTTGAATCTTTTGTTTTTGTTTTTATTTATTTATTTTTTTCGGGTTTTGTTTTCGCTTTCTTTTCATGGTGGATATAGATGGGTTTGAAATTGGGGGTGGTGTTTGAGGAGTTCCCAACACAGAGGATCTTAGGTAACTGGTGAATGTGTTTCCTCAGGTGTGACTGTTATTATTTTATTGTCTTTATCCTCTGGGGATTTAAGGAAAGTTGATGTTAAATTCCCTGTTTAGGGTTTGAGTGATTACTGTTTAATCCCCTTTTAGGATTTAGAGCAGTGTGTTAAAGAGGGTCATAACTATCTCTATTTCATCCCTAGTGTGATTTTAGGGAGATGTTCTTCTTTTATGTGTTGGTGAAAAATGAGGTGTTTTTCATCCTTTGATTTGTTCAAAGGAGATGTTCATCCCTAGTGGGATTCTAGGGAGGTGTTCATCCTTAGTGGTATTCTAATGAGGTGATTGTCTTTTGAATTAGTTTACAAATATTAAATATTTGGTTTTGTTATATAAATAAAATATTCAATTTTTTGGTAGTTTAATATTTTTTGTGAGCAAATTGAGTCAAGAAGTCACCAAAGTAACCTCTCTTGAATTGGCAGTTCATGAAAAATATTAAATGTTAATGTTTGTGTTATATTCATGCGAGTATTAGTCGGCCCAAAGGAAGATTAATATTTGGCCGAATTACATACACACTTGTAATGATAAACATGTGATAATTATAAGGATTTGTTTTATCGATGATAAATCAATCCAAATACTGGTTTGTTGTTAGACGTGTTTTATTGTCAATGTTTGATTATTACAACAAGATCCCTCTAGCAATTAATATTACTCGTCCAAAGACTTGATATTGATGGTGCATTGGGTGTATTGAGATGTGTTAAACCATCATTTGAATATATATTTATAATTATTTATTTTTTATATAATGTGAGCATAATTAGTTTATTTCCCGTATTCTAAATTCAGCTACAATTGCTTCTGTATCTGCCAATTTAAATTCTGTTTCAATCCTCAAAAGTATGTTTCCTACTTTGGTCTGTTGTGAAGTCAATTTAGCATCAGTACCTAGTAACACTTGGTGGTTAGACTCAGGTGCAACTACTAACATCAGTGTTTCTATGAAGAGTTGCCTAAGCTACCAGAAGCCAATTAATTCTAAAAAAAATGGATATATGTTGGAGATGACAAATCGGCAGAGGTGGAAGTTATAGGGCATTTTAAATTGTTATTGAGTACTGATTTTTATTTGGATTTGAAAAACACTTTTGTTGTGCCGTCATTTAGACGGAATTTGGTTTCAGTTTCTTATTTGGATAAATTAGCTTATTTGTGTTCATTTGGAAACAATAAGTTCAGTTTGTCTTTTAATTTAGATATTTTTGGAACTGGTTCACTTTTGACTTATGATAATCAATATTTACTTGATATTGTGGCCACCTATAATGAAACCCTTAATACAGAATCACGTGATACTAAACGTAAAATTGAAAATACTCACTCAGCTGCATTATGACACAAGTGCTCATGTCACAATCGAATCGTGGCGTTTGATCTTGTGTTACACTCTTAAAGATATGATAAGGAGTATGATTTGTCATTCTACCTTACCGGAATCACTATAGGGAGAGACACTAAAAATGACAACTTATATTTTAAATAGAGTACCAATTAAAGCAGCTACCAAAACACCTTATGAGCTTTGGACTGGGCAACAGCCTAGTCTGAAGCATTTTTATGTATGGGGTTGTTCAGCTGAGGCAAGACCTTATAAGCCAAATGAAAAGAAATTGGACCCCCGAAAAGTAAGTAGTTATTTTATTTGTTATGCTGAAAGATTCAGGGGATATAAATTTTATGATCCCACATTATAGACAATTTTTGAGACAGGAACTGCTACGTTCTTTGAGGATATTGAGTTTTGGGGGGGGGGAGAATAAGATTAAGAACTTTATCTTGGAGGAAGAATCGGTAACAAATTCAGAACCGATTCAAATAGTTACTTTTGATAAAGTAAGTTCGGAACCTCCACAAGGCATTGTTGATGAACCCCTTACTCAAGATGATTTGGTTGTTCATGAAGAACAAACTCAAGATCCTCAAGAACCTGTGTATCATGAGCCAATAACTTTGCAGAGATCCACTAGAGAAAGAAGAAGTGCTATTTCAGATGATTACATGGTATTTATTCAGGAACATGAGGAAAACAATGATATAATGGAAGATGACCCAGTTAACTTCCGTTAAGCTATGCAAGGTTCTAACTCTCAAAAGTGGATTGAAGCAATGAAGGAGGAGTATAAGTCCATGCAAGACAATAAGGTTTGGGAACTTGTCCCATTACTAGAAGGTATGAAATCCATTGGTTGCAAGTGGATATTTAAGACCAAATGGGATTCTAAAGGTAATGTGGAAAGGTATAAGGCTCGTCTAGTAGCTAAGGGCTATATCCAAAAGGAAGGGATTGACTTTAAAGTCTCTTTCTCTCCAGTTTCATCGAAAGAATCTTTTAGGACAATCATGGCTCTTGTAGCACATTATGATTTGGAGCTTCATCAAATGGATATCAAGACGGTGTTTCTCAATGACAACATTGATAAGACAATTTATATGGTACAACTAGAAAATTTTGTGTAGGGAGATCCAAAGAATATGGTTTGCAAACTGACAAAATCCATTTATAGACTAAAACAAACATCTCGTCAATGGTACTACAAATTTCATCAAGTAATTATCTCATTTGGCTTCGAGATGAATATTGTTGATGATTGTGTGTATCACAAGTTTAAAGGGAGACAAGTTTAGTCTCAATCAGTGTCCAAAGGGGAATTTGAAAATTGAGGAAATGCAAAAGATTCCCTATGCATCAGCTGTAGGGAATTTGATATATGTCCAAGTATGTACACATCCAGACATAGTATACACAGTTGAGATTCTAGGCAGATATTTAAGTAATTCAGGAATGGACCATTGGAAAGCAGCAAAAAGGGTCATGAGATGTTTAAAGAGAACAAAAGATTTTATGCTCACATACATGAGGTCAGACCAGTTTGAGATCGTTGGATTTTCTGACTTGGACTTTGTAGGATGTCAAGATAGTTTGAAATCTACTTCAGGTAGCATTTTCATGTTGACAGGTGGTGCGGTTTCTTGACATAGTGTCAAACAAACCCTTACAACTTCATCCACTATGGCAGCAAAATTTGTAGCATGCTATGAGACATCAAATCATCGAATATGGCTGAGAAATTTTGTCACAGGACTGCAAATTATGAAAGACATTGAAAGATCACTTAAGTTATATTGTGACAACAAATCAGCTGTGAAAGCAATGAGGGGGAGATTGATGGAAATGTCCCTACATTCCCAAGAGATGATTTTGATAATGATTCAAGTCAACTACATTCAAGTCAACACCATTCAAGATGAATTAAGGACAAACTGAATTTATGACGTTGGTGAAAATGTGAAACATTTCCCTACATGCCCAAGATATGTTTTTGATAAAGATGATGATTCAAGCAAGCCCAAGATGATTCTTGAAGACTAGATAGAGTCTTAGAATACTAGATATGGAGGTACAAGTTGATGAAGTAATATTATGCATAAGCCTCCAAAGCACAAGTGTGATAAAATTCATAACTTGATATTTTTTTCTGTCATAATTAATTATGATGCATCAGAAATGGAAAAATGATTTTCTCTATCATAATTAATTATACTAGTAATATAATCAATTATGGCAATTCAAATTTGAAAAATATATCCATTTTAAAGAATAAATGTTTTTGAATACATCCTGATTTTCTCTATGATATTATTAATGTCCAATCTGTCATTTTCGATGCTATTTTTCTATTTAATTAAGTTTTGATGAAAAATAAAAAATACACAATTACAGAATTCGAAAATACAATTTACATTCAATCATTTTTGAGAAAAGAATTCTGAGCAAGACAACAAATATATTTTACACCTTTTGAGAAAACCCTCTTCTCTATCGCCTTACGTGCTTCAATTGTTAATCACACTTGCTCTTGGAGATTGACATTCTACATGCTTCTACAATTTGTTGTCTCCATTACCATTACCTTCATCCTTTTTGCATTGGTGAAAAAGGAAGTGTTTTTCATCCCTAGTGTGATTCTAGGGAGGTGTTCATCCTTAGTGTGATTCTAAGGAGGTGTTTTTCATTCTTTGATTTTTTCAGAGGAGCTTTCCATCCCTAGTGGGATTCTAGGGAGGTGTTCATCCTTAGTGGAATTCTAAGGAGGTGTTTTTCATCCTTTGATTTGTTCAGAGGAGGTGTTCATCCTTAGTGGGACTCTAGGGAGGTGTTCATCCTTAGTGGGTTTCTAAGGAGGTGATTGTCTTTTTAATTAGTTTACTTTTTACTGGTTCTTCTGCTAAGTTGATTGTAATTTGTAAACTGAATTTGAAAGATAGTGAATTGGGAGTCACTCTTGTGTTAAGAGTTGACTGGGAACTGGATGTAGGATTGACTATACCCGAACCAGTATAAACCACTGTGTGCTCTTCTCTTTCCCTTATCTCTTTCTCTTTTTCTGATTATATTATCGCTTCTGCTTTATCTGTGTTCAAACAAATTATTGACTCAGAAATAAATTTTTAATTTGACATCTATTTTAATTTGTGCATCTATTCACCCCCCTCTAGATGTCATTTGTCTAACAAGCTGTATTGTTAAGAAAATAGTACAGAGTGGACAAATTTCCATAGAACAATTAGGGAAAACCTCCAAGATAATAGATCCTCTAACTAAAGGACTTCCGCCCAAGGTCTTTCATGAGCATGTTGCTCAAATGGGTGTTTTACAGTTTGAGGAATTTGTGGTTTAGTGGGAGTTACTCATTTTCATATATTTTATGTTCTATGTTTAATTTCATATATGTATACATTGATTTTTTGGACATATTTGATTATCAATAGATATGCGGTTTTTTCGTTCATTCATTACACTTTGTACATTAAGGATATTATATCGATCTCGATAAGTTAAAGTTTGGACAAGTTGAAAATAGACCTGTACAGATCACCTTCACGTAATTTTTCATGCTACACATTTCGTGATGAATCCATGTCATTTGGTTATATCAGCATTAGTAATCATTGTTGGTTTTAGTTGCGATGATGCAATGAAAAGCTGGTTTGGTTCTATATCCTGATATGATTAATGGATGTGACTTTTGGAGTATGCTAAAAGAATATAATGACAATTTTGAGCTCATAAAGTCTAACACATTTGTAAGGTTGTAAAGACATATATATTTGTGACCAGTGGGAGATTGTTGGCAAATTTTGGGTTATGTATATATATGAAACATAATTTAAATGTGTTAGGGCCATTATTTATTAAGCCAAATAATAAAGTGATCTGACTAAATTAAAAAGTTTGGCTAAAGGTATATATCATGAAAATAAAATTGTGTAGAGACCATAGAGCAATTTCTAATTTGATGAGGGGCCAAATTGGAAATACTAAAACTTAAGTAATTAACATAATTCTGGTTATTTACAGGGTCATGGTCTCCTTCTGGGAGCACACACACATAACATAACTCTCAGTTTCCATTCCTTTCTTTCTATCCCCATTAAAAGAGAAAATCAAGAGGGAAATACAGGTGCTCTTTAGGTGGAAGACCATAAGATCAATATAATGTTTTACAAAGACATCATCATTATGGCTAATTTAGGTACGCTTTCGCATTTAGTTTACAACATGTTTATCAAGTATGAGATTACGTTTATGTTTGATCGTTAGAATCAAAATCAGGATTATAATTATTATTAGTTTTCCAACAAATGCAACATGAAAATTAATTTAATTACTCAATATGATTTTAAGTGTCAAAATATGTTAAATTAGATGTTTTTAAATCAATTTCTAAGATAATTAAAATTATAATTAACATTAAGCTACAATGTTATAATACAAATTTACACTAAGAAAATTAAACTTAATATAAATTTATTCAATTTTTTAACTAATAATAAGTATATCTAAACCTTACTTAAATATCACCAATCATCCTATCTCTCACTTCAATCACTTGAGCTACTTACACATTCTTGCATACAACCTTCTCCAGTTAAAACTCTTGCATCCAACTAACCCATTTACTAGTTCTCTAATAAAAACAATAAAACTAAGAGAAAAGAAATCAAGCTTCTTTCAAGATACACACACACTTATTTGTTATTTGTTCCAATATCATTATCTTAATTAATTATTTCACTCAAATTAGAATACACACCTACCTAAAAAGAAAAGAAGAAAATAAAGAAGATGATCTAAGTAGATTGATGTACTATGTTCTCACAATTCCACTTTAGTATTCTATTGTTTTGGTAAGTGAAGTGAACCTTGATGAACCTCCACCATTGTTGTTGTAAGGAGTTAAACCATGCCGATACAAGATGTTGTCCCCATTTACATGTTTGAATTTGTACATACATCAATCAATGGATTGAAAAATGTTTTAAGTTGGAAAATGTTTTAAAAAACAAAGGGAACTCTGTTCAAAAGTTTTAAAAATTTTTGAAAATCCATTGTATATTGAAATGAGACTAAGGTGATGAATTCTAAGATTATGCATGCTCATTTTTCTTGAGTTATGACCACTATTTTACATTTTTCTTATTATCTAATCAATGAATTTGCATGATTTTTTTTCTTTTAAAATAGACATGTAAGATGACAACTTTTCTATTTAGAACTTTGTGAGATAAACCTTAAAAGAGGATAACTAAGACCATCAAAGTGATGTTGGAAAAATTTGGGTCATGTATATATATGATACATAATTTAAATGTGTTAGGGTCATTATTTATTAAGCCAAATAATAAAGTGATCTGACTAAATTAAAGTTTTGGCTAAAAGCATATGTCATGAAAATAAAATTGTGTAGAGACCATAGAGCAATTTCTAATTTGATGAGGGGCCAAATTGGAAATACTAAAACTTAAGTAATTAACCTAATTCTGGTTATCTAAAGGGTCATGGTCCCCTTCTGGGAGCACACACACAGAACGTACGTATCAGTCCCATTCCTTTCTTTCTATCCCCATCAAGAGAGAAAATCAAGAGGGAAATACAGGTGCTCTTCAGGTGGAAGACCATAAGATCAATATAGTGCTCTACAAAGACATCATCGTTATGGCTAATTCGAGTACGCTTTCGCATTCGATTTACAGACATGTTTATCGAGTATGGGATTATGTTTATGTTTGATTGTTAGAATCAAAATCAGGATTATTATTATTATTATTAATTTTCCAACAATTGGTATCAGAGCCGCCCATATTTGATTCATGTCTGTTTAATTTATAGAACCCTAATTATGAAAATTAGGATTAATTTTGTTTTAAACAATTCAGATTACCCAATTTTATGAACCCTAAGTGGAGGATAATCTCTAATTTTTGTGAACCCTAAAATTTAAATTTGGGGGTAACATCCCCAATCTGATTCTGCTTGCTGATGGAACCGTGGAGGAAGCTATGGATTCTTCTTGTTCTTCGTTTTTCACTTTTGTTTCAGTTTAGGTTTCAAGTTTTACTGAGAAAGAAACAATGTTTCATATTTCAATTTTTCTTGTATTGGGTTCTCTGTTCTTTTTTGAATCTTTTGTTTTTATTTAATTTTATGGGTTTGGAATTGGGGGTGGTGTTTGTGGAGTTCCCAATACAGAGAATCTTAGGTAAATGATGAATGTTTCCACATGTTTGGCTGTTATTATTTTATTGCCTCTATCCCCTAGGAATTTAAAGAAAATTTGATGTTAAATTAGGGTCTGAGTGATTACTGTTTAATTCCCTTTTAGGGTTTAGAGCAGTATGCTAAAGAGACTCGGAACTATCTCTGCTTTCATCCCTAGTGTGATTTTAGGAAGATGTTCATCCTTTAGGTATTGGTGGAAAATGAGGCCTTTTTTCATCCTTTGATTTGTTCAGATGAGGTGTTCATCCCTAATGAGATTCTAGGGAGATGTTCATCCTTAGTAGAATTATAATGAGGTGATTCTCTTTTGAATTAGTTTGCAAATATTAAATATTTGGTTTTGTTATATAAATAAAATATTCAATTTTTGGTAGTTTAATATTTTTTTGTGAGCAAATTGAGTCAAGAAGTCATCAAAGTAACTTCTCTTGAATTGGGCAGTTCATGAAAAATATTGAATGTTAGTATTTGTGTATATTCATGCGAGTATTAGTCGACCCAAAGGAAGATTAATATTTGGCCGAATTGCATACACACTTGTAATGATAAACATGTGATAATTATAAGGATTTGCTTTGTCGATGATAAATCAATCCAAAGACTGGTTTGTTGTTGGACGTGCTTTATTGTCAATGTTTGATTATTACAACAAGATACCTCTAGCAGCTTAATATTACTGTCCAAAGACTTGATATTGATGGTGCATTGGGTATCTTGAGATGGGTTAAACCACTATTTGAATATATATTATTTATTTTTTATATAATGTGAGCATAATTAGTTTATTTCTCGTGTTCTAAATTCAGCTACAATTGCTTCAGTATTCGCCAATTTAAATTTTGTTCCGGTCCTCAATGGAACAAATTTTAAGGACTGGAAAGAGAACATTGATATTGTTCTTGGTTGCATGGATATGGATTTTGCGTTAAGGACTGAGCAAACCCCTACTCTTACGGATTCAAGTACCTCTGAACAGAAAAGAGATTATGAGAAGTGAGATCGCTCAAATCGCATGAGTCTAATGATCAATAAGCGTGACATCCCGGAGGTGTTTAGGGGCACTGTTTCTGAAAACATCACAAGTGCCAAAGAATTCCTTGCTGAAATTGAGCAGCGCTTTGCAAAAAGCGATAAGGCGGAGACAAGCACTCTTCTTCAGAACTTGATCTCCATGAAATATCAAGGCAAAGGAAATATCAGGGAATACATTATGAGCATGTCTAATATTGTTTTTAAACTCAAGGCACTAAAGCTTGAACTCTCAGAAGACTTGCTCATTCATTTGGTGTTGATTTCTCTTCTTGCAACGTTTAATCAATTTAAGGTATCTTACAACTGTCAGAAGGATAAATGGTCTCTTAATGAGCTCATTTCACATTGCGTACAAGAAGAGGAAAGACTAAAACAAGACAAGACAGAAAGTGCTCATTTTTTGCAAGCACCTCCAAGGCTAAGGGCAAAAAAGAAAGAGATCAGAGGATCTCGAGAAAGAAGGTGCTAAGGGTCCAGAACAAAAGAAACAAACTCAAGAAAACAAATATTTCTTTTGCAATAAGATTGGACACGTAAAGAAGAAATGTGCTAAATATCATGCTTGGCGTGAAAAGAAAGGGTTGCCTAAACTACCGGAAGCCAATTGATTCTGAAAGATGGATTTATGTTGGAGATGACAAATCGGTAGAGGTGGAAGCTATAAGTCATTTTAAATTATTATTAAGTACTGATTTTTTATTTGAATTTGAAAGACACTTTTGTTATGCCGTCATTTAGACGGAATTTGGTTTCAATTTCTTATTTGGACAAATTAGGTTATTTATGTTCATTTGGAAACAATAAGTTCAGTTTGTCTTTTAATTCAGATATTGTTGGAACTGGTTCACTTTTAATTTATGATAATCAGTATTTACTTGATATTGTGACCACCTATAATGAAACCCTTAATGCAGAATCATGTGGTACTAAACGTAAAATTGAAAATACTCACTCAAGTGCATTATGGCACAAGTGCTCAGGTAACATCAAATTGTAACGTTTGGGCTTATGTTACACTCTTAAAGATATGGTAGAGAGTATGATTTGTCATTCCACCTTACTGGAATCACTTTGGGGAGAGACACTAAATATAACAGCTTATATTCTAAACAGAGTACCAACTAAAGCAACTACCAAAACACCTTATGAGCTTTGGATTGGACGACAACTTAGTCTGAAGCATTTCCATGTGTGGGATTGTCCAGCTGAGGCAAGACCTTATAAGTCAAATGAAAAGAAATTGGACTCCCGAACAGTAAGTGGTTATATTATTGGTTATGCTAAAAGATCCAGGGGATATAAATTTTATGATCCCACATTAAAGACATTTTTTGAGACGGGAACTGCTACGTTCTTTGAGGATATTAAGTTTGGGGGGAAGAATAAGATTAAGAACTTCATCTTGGAGGAAGAATCGGTAACAATTTCAGAACCAATTCAAATAGTTACTTTTGATAAAGTAAGTTCAGAACCTCCACAAGGCATTGTTGATGAACCCCTTACTCAAGATGATTTGGTTGTTCATGAAGAACAAACTCAAGATCCTCAAGAACCTCGTGCATCATGAGCTAATAACTTTGCGAGAGATCCACTAGAGAAAGAAGAAGTGTTATTTCGGATGATTACATGGTATTTCTTCAGGAACATGAGGAAAATAATGATATAATGGAAGATGATCCAGTTAACTTCCGTCAAGCTATATAAGGTTCTAAATCTCAAAAGTGGATTGAAGCAATAGGATAAGTATAAGTCCATGCAAGACAATAAGGTTATTGGGAACTTGTCCCATTACCGGAAGGTATGAAACTCATTTGGCTTCAAGATGAATATTGTTGATGATTGTATGTATCACAAGTTTAAAGGGAGACAAGTTTAGTCTCAATCAGTGCCCAAAGGGAATTTGGAAATTGAGGAAATGCAAAAGATTCCCTATGCATCGGTTGTAGGGAGTTTGATCTATGCCCAAGTATGTATGCATCTAGACATAGCATATATAGTTGGGGTTCTAGGCGAGATATTTAAGCAATCCAGGAATAGACCATTGAAAAGCAGCAAAAAGGGTCATAAGATATTTAAAGAGAACAAAAGATTATATGCTCACATATAGGAGGTCGGACCAGTTGGAGATCGCTGGGTTTTCGACTCGAGATTTTGTAGGATGTCAAGAATTTGTAACTTGCTATGATGTATCAAATCATGGAATATGGCCGATAAATTTTGTCACAGGGCTCGCAAATTGTGAAAGGCATTGAAAGACCACTTAAGTTATATTGTGACAATAAATCAGCTGTATTGTTAAGGAAAGAGTACAAAGTGGACAGATTTTCATAGAACACTTAAGGACAAACTCCATGATACCAGATCCTCCGACTAAAGGACTTCCGCCCAAGGTCTTTCATGAGCATTTTGCTCACATGGGTGTTTTACAATTTGAGGAATTTGTGGTTTAGTGGGAGTTAGTCACTTTTATATATTTTATGTTCTATGTTTAATTTCATATATGTATACATTGTTTTTGGACATATTTGGTTATCTATAGATATGCGGTTTTTTCGTTCATTCATTACACTTTGTACATTAAGGATATTATATCGATCTCAATAACTTAAAGTTTGGACCAGTTGAAAATAGACGTGTACAGATCACCTTCACGTAATTTTTCATGCTACACATTTCATGATGAATCCATGTCATTTGGTTATGTTAGGATGAGTAATCATTGTTGGTTTTAGTTGCGATGATGCAATGAAAAGTCTGGTTTAGTTCTATATCCTAATATGATTAATGGACAGGACTTTTGGAGTATGCTAAAGGAATATAATGGCAATTTTGAGCTCATAAAGTCTAACACATTTGTAAGGTTGTAAGGACATATATATTTGTGACCGAGTGGGAGATTGTTGGAAAAATTTGGGTCATGTATATATATGATACATAATTTAAATGTGTTAGGGTCATTATTTATTAAGCCAAATAATAAAGTGATCTGACTAAATTAAAGTTTTGGCTAAAAGCATATGTCATGAAAATAAAATTGTGTAGAGACCATAGAGCAATTTCTAATTTGATGAGGGGCCAAATTGGAAATACTAAAACTTAAGTAATTAACCTAATTCCGGTTATCTAAAGGGTCATGGTCCCCTTCGGGAGCACACACACGTAACGTAAGTATCGGTCCCATTCCTTTCTTTCTATCCCCATCAAGAGAGAAAATCAAGAGGGAAATACAGGTGCTCTTCAGGTGGAAGACCATAAGATCAATATAGTGCTCTACAAAGACATCATCGTTATGGCTAATTCAGGTACGCTTTCGCATTCAGTTTACAGCATGTTTATCAGTATGGGATTATGTTTATGTTTGATTGTTAGAATCAAAATCAGGATTATTATTATTATTATTAATTTTCCAACAAGTGACCCTTCTAAATTACTCTTATAAGTTTGGTAATGTCTACTTTATCTAAAATATGTACCTTTGTCGAAATAATTTTGAATTTTTTTTTTCTAAAAGTAGAAAGATTAGGTTCATTAAAGCTATCACACTTAATTTATTGGTCATTTTATAATTTCAATAAAATATGACTTTTTGTGCAAGGGTGGGATAAATGTTATTTTTGTACTAGAAGTATGTCAAGAAATAAAATTTTACTGAGAATGTTGTAGATAAAATTAAAATTTAAAATATATTTTTATGAAAATATTATTTTATTAAATTTAAAGTAAAATAATAGTTTTGCAAAATAGATTTGGAAAGGTTGAGAAAATGACAAATCTTTAGACAATGTCAAGTTGGAAGTACATTATGATATGCTACCTTGTGAAATTTCTAATAATTTTGGTAAAGTTTTTTATGATATGTGTGTTAGCATTTTAGAAACTAGATTAATTGGCCTTTAATCTTGCCTTAAAATTTTAGTTGTAACAAGAAGCAAAGTATCCTATTCTCAACCAAGAATCCTAGAGATCACTTTACAATTTGCTAAGTATAGAAATTCATAGTTACTTTGTGTTAATTATATAAATTATCTAGAGAAATGAGACTCTTGAATCTTGTTTGAAGATTATATGATAAGTGATATGTGTTATATTTTATTTTTATCTCGATAAATACACTACTTAGACTTAATTTGCATACATGGATCTTGTGGTAAACTAAGAAAATATATGCTTGAAAGGTCATGTGGTGGCTTCATGGACGATGATTACATGTCTCGTATAAATGTGATAGTGTCTTTATTACTTGTGGAAAAGGTAAGATCTTCAAATTATATGTTAATGACATATGTTGGTTTACAAACCATCATGATACCACTTGTTAGAAAAGTCCACCTAAACTTATAAAAGGTGGCGTCCTTTGGAGGGATATTGTTGAAGAGTTAATTCTTAAGATTAAATTACCACAGTTAGTACCTAAGAGATGATCGTAAGGCTTAAAGACATTGGAGGATGAGACACTAATTTTGTGACAAATAATCACATAGCCAATTTGGCAACTCTGACAACCATACAAGTCATCATCAATTGATGAGAGTTTGTCATTGTACCATGGTGAAGGATGTACTCCAAATATTCATTCAAAAAATAATATATGTAAGATTAATGAATTCTAGGAGTTCTAGAGACAGTTGGCCAGTAACAAGATAAACTGAGAAATTTAGATAAATTATATAAAAATACATGAAGTTAAGAAATTACATAAACCATATTGTATGATGTAGAGGTATATGTGATTCATATGTCTTTATTTGTATTGTGAGGTTTGGAGGCTCACCCTTACATTTTGTTTCCATGATCAGATTGTGTATAGCTAACACTTTGCCTTGAGGTCAAGGACCTCTCAGGTAAATGTATACATACATGGTCATGAGTGTGAGTAATTTTATTGGGTATCTTCGATTTACAAGGATGCCCTTAGATGATCTCCGGATTTACCTCAAGTATTTAAGTTTTATTTATGGTAGACTTAACTTACTTCCCTGTATTATATACAACTAATGGATATTATTGAGATATTTTCATCTTCATCATCATTTTCAGACACTTCATACTATCTTAGAGATTACTTAGAAGATTTGAAATATATCTTACAATCCTTTATCATTGATACCAATTCGTTTAGTGATATAGACTTTCTCTATGGTTGTTAAACCTTGAGTGTTAATCTCACATGACATGTGAGCTAGGTGAGTAACAATCATGATTGTAGAAATAGAGCACGTAGATAATGTGGGATATTCATAAATACTTGAGGAATTTCTTAAGATAATAAAGGAGTCATTAGAGGAAGAGATTGACCTAGAGGAGATGAAAAATATTTTTACTTATAGGAATTTAGATACAATCAATATCGTCGTTATTATTGTAACGAAAACCCACATGAGATGTGAAGATTGGTTAATTGAAGAGGATCTATAAGAAGATCCTCAAGGGGGCTATAATGAGAATTCTTCTCGGGTTTCCATAGTTAGGATACTTTTGACTAGAGCCTTAGTTTGTTTTCATATTTAATTGGTACTAGAGATGATTCCTTTCACCTTTTAAATTATAGGTGTTTAGGTTGGAAAGATTTAGATATTTAAACTTATTTTGTGAATATATATATATATATATATAATTTGATCATATTACCTTATCGTCATATGATGAAATATAATTTTGAATCATTCTCTTTGGACTCAAAACTAAATCTATATATTATTTATTAACATGTAAATTATAATATTGATAATATGACAATGTTATTAATTTATTTATTTATATAAAATTATTGATTTTAAAAATAAATTTATAACATAATTTTGTTTACAAGATTTTTTAAAAATATTAATTTTTTAATTTCAATATATAAATTTAACATAATTAATTAATATAAAAAATAATTATATATATATATAATTAAATACTTATTATATACATTGATATGATTTTCTTTTAATTTTTTTTATCAAGGCTTTCCAATCAAATATATTATATATGAAAATTTGTTAACATCAAAATTTAAAGAATCAACTCGTGTAACTTATAGACCATTTTATTTTCAATTTTAACTAAATTTATTAGATGGTGTGATCTTAACTTGGTTTTGTCGTATATGGTCTTAGGGAGCATCTACAAGACATATAGAACCTATGATCAGTACTAAACGTTCATTTTTAGCACCAATGGAATCGGATTGACCAACGCATATTTCACCATGTTTGATAAAATATGAAATCAAGAAGAAATTTGGTTTCTACAGTATACGAATATCAAAATTTTCATTATCATCCATATTTTACTCACTCAAATATGTTCCAAGTTCATTCTGTTTTTTTTTTAATAGTATTTTTTTTTTCTACCAAATGTTGTTTAAAAGCATGTTATTACAAAATGTAAGTCAATTTCATGAAGAAGACGTTTTAACAACTAAAATTCCCTCAACACATGAATATTTACATATATCTTACTTCTCATCATAAATTTATACATGTTATACATGATAAACAAATTATTCTTTCCACAGTATTCAGTATATCAATATTGTCATACATTTTTCTAAATGATCTCTCCAAATAACATAACCCCATATAAACCATGCATTAATATTAAAAATATTATTCCAATATTTCTCATATTTTTCCTCATTTCCAAACCTAATGTTAAGGTTTAGACTTCAAAATTAAGATAAACTAGTGAAATGCATATTATATATTAACATGCATTAATGATTAAAATACTTTAGTCGCTTTATAAATAAATTTATATATATATATATATATATATATATATATATATATAATATCATTTTAAATATTTTACAATGATTTAGTCTAATCTTATTTTAGGTCAATTAATTAACAGAATAATTTGATCTAATTAAAGATTGAAACAAATATATTAATATATTTATATTAACATAATTATAAAAAATTATTAAAATAAAAATTAAAAATAAAAAGAAATATATTTTTAAAATTTATAATATATTAATAATTTAATATATATATATATATATATATATATATATATTACAAGAAAATAAGCATATTCAATATTAAAATAAGAGTTACAAAATTATTATTTATTATCATGTTTTAGTAATTTATTAATATAAGATAATAATTAATTTTAACTATTAAGTCTTAGAATAAATGAATATTAAAAATTTATTTGTATATTTATTCTTAAAGTAAATAAATTTTTATTAAATTAATTTATAATATATATTTTTTAATAAAATAATATTATTTTATTTTTATTTAAAAATAATTATTATTTTATAAATATAAATTGATTTACTGTCTAATTTATGTAAGTTATAATACAATAAAGACAAAATAAGTTCCATTTGATTTAAACAATAAATCTTTTACTTAATTTATCATATTTTTCAATTTTTTTTTTTACCTTTCAATAATTGACATAAAAAAACTATATTCAAATAATAGTTCAAAGGTATATTATACTGTGACTTTTAGTGCATCTTTTGGTTTTGGTTGATCCAAATTTAAAATAAGAAAAAGGTAGATGATTCTTATATAGGAAAAAAAAATCTATAATCATCATGGAAACACTAATTAAATTGGTGTTATCCAATAATCCAAAATTGGACTAATGCGTGATACATAGAAACTACGATTGATTGGAGACATCAACTCTTTTTAAGTTCACCTAAGAAACCAAATGATTGTCACCTCTTCATGGAAGTGACAATGGAAAAGAACTTCAAAATGTTTGGCACTTAGTGTTTTATTATGGTATATAAGAATGGTACGTTGATGCTTATGATTTCCCTTTCTGATAATAACAAAAAATGGTTCCAAGGTGAATTCTTCTATTCATGTTAGGTAAATGAATTATTATCCATTGCAAACCAAAAATTTAATATTTTAATTTCATAAAAAAGGCCAATCAAGTTTTATATTTATAATCAATAATTTTTTAGTAAGTTAGCACGCCTATTCTGGACGACTTGTTCAAGCACGGTATTAAAATAGCTGTTCCAATAACATTATGCCACGTGTCCAAGTTATATGGCTTGGACCAATGGCGAAGAAGCCGTGACGCTACTCTTGCGGATCCATTGAATTAATTGTAGTGCACAGAATTTGGTTTGTTAAATATAAATAAATAAAACGGGGAAATAGCGGAAACCGTGTTTCACTTGGATCGCACATTCACACACGCGAGAAAATAAGGTTGGAGAGGGCGCTGCCGGAGGAACACCGTCTTTCATTTTCCGGCCATCTCTTGTTTCTTCCACCACTCTTTTCCGGCGATCCCTTTTCTCACAAACCAAACATGGTACTTCATTCCTTAATGCCTCTCCTTCGTTCATTTTCACACTCTCCATTTAGATCTTGTAGTTTTTCTTGGTTCGTTTTTAGGTTCCGACATTGGTTATTTTTTCTTTCGTATCTGTAAATTCTGATTTCATGCATTTTTAATTATCGAAAAAGAAATTGCAATTCTATTTCAATTCACTCAATTCTCATCCAGTTTATGCATTTTGCACTATTGAAATCAGAAATTTGTGAATATTAGGTCAAATTATTATTTTATAATCATAATTTTGTTACTGTTGGTTTATTTATTTACTATTTAATATGTTGAATTAATTACTGAATGTCGTGGTTATAAACTACGGGTGATTTTGAAATGTTTCTTTGACTTTTGGATCCGATCTAGTATCATCCAAATCCAATCGTGCCTTACCTCCCTGTGTTATGCTATGCAACCCGTGTCGATTGATTTTGTTTGTTTGTGATTGAAATTGAAATGTGGAATTTATGGGTTTGTGTAGACGACATCAAGGCGCTTTGCGGACAGGAAGGTGGAGAAGTTTGAGAAGAATATTACCAAAAGAGGATTTGTGCCAGACACAACCTCTAAAAAGGGAAAAGACTACCCTGTTGGCCCACTGCTGCTGGGTTTCTTCGTCTTTGTTGTCATTGGATCATGTAAGACTATTATTACAACACCCTCTTGATAATTCGATTCTTTTGCTGAGATGTTTTCTATTTTGTTTTTCACTTTTAATTACCAAAACATCTGATTCGCGTATCTGATCTCACCTGTGGCAGATAAGTCTTTGTAGAGGAACCAGTAATAACACTTTTTATTGTTTCTTGTGTTTCATATGCTTTGAACATGGGAAGAACATTTTTGTTACGGAAAGCGAAAAAATAGTCATAATATGAAAACCTAAACATGTTCTTAACAGTGGTTTTTGTCTCAATTCCTGTCATGGATTGTATACATTTGTTGATGACGGGATATATTTAGTTGGATTTTGATATTTTGTGTTGTTGAGTTACATAGTTATTTTTTATATTAAAAAATGTTTGACAACTTATCAGGTATATCACTACATAAGAAAATAAGCTAGAAAGCAATCATTAATAATTGGATTACTTTTTTGGTTAATGATATGAAATATGCCTTGTGTTCCCCAAAATGTTGGTGGTTAACAGTAATATTCATATGCCTTTATTGTCAAAGAACATCAAATACCTTCCTAATTTATGGTCGGAACCCTGCATTGAAGAGGTTATACTTTCGAATGGTCTCTGCCAAAAAACGAGTTTAAAATTAATTGGATTGCAATACATTGAATCAAAGTGTGGGGTCTTGCATGCATAGCAATATTACTTTTGTGCGTTTACTGCACGCATGAGGGTGTCTCTTGAGCTAAGGTTTTATATATATCTCGTTAAGGATTATAATATATGTGCAAAGGAGTTTGTTTGATTGTAACTACGTTTCTTCCCATTTGCATTTTCATAGTCCTGTTATTTCTAGTTATATTAACTTATGTGTTTGCTTTTCTTGTCCAGCTCTCTTTCAGATTATCAGGACAGCAACAAGTGGAGGCATGGCTTAATGGACCTTTTTTTGGATTGTGTCATCTTCCCTTTCTTAGCCTCATAGAAATGCCAATACTTCTCTACATGTACTGTACTTGTACTAGACCCAATTCCTGTTCATGTTTCGATGAACTTTAAGAGTTTTTAATTTAAAGTACAACTATTGTTCGTCTTGTTTTAGTTCTACCGAAGGCAATGAGAGACCTAATTAGTTTAGGTTGGGACCGATGGATTTAAAAAAATTAGCTATAAATTTTGAAATATTATAGTGCATGTTAAAACCCCAAAACTGCCTATGGCAACGACCGAAGAGGTTTAGATAAAAACTTATTAATCCCTCTGACTTATGACAGGAGTATTGATTGTGAGATTCTAATGCACTTCAAAACTTCAAAACTTAATTTAGAGAGTAAACTAAATAATATCAAATTTATTCACGTTACAGAAGTCAACTTTAAAGGGTAACAAAAGCATTGAAATTTTCACAATATACTTTCAGCGGTCTGCCTACTTTTTTTGTTCATAATTGATTCGATGGCATGTGTTCGATGTGGTATATATAGCCTACATAGGCCTTGTTTGTATTATAATGCCAGCATTTTCTATTTTAGTGCTTTGGGATAACAGTGCATCTTTAGCTCAGAACGGAATCACGCCAATTAGTTATGGGTTCAACAAGTCTGAATTATTCGTTAAAGGATGTTTTTTTTTTCACTTGGCTCCAGTTAAGGATCTACTTATCTTTTAAAAAAAACATATCATCTATTGATTTTACCACCAAAATTTTAGCTCTTGTATTATCGGGCCAGAGTAGGTTGGCAACCTGAAACATTGAAAAGAAAACCACAACCTTTTGATAGTGAAATGAAGTTATCAAACGTAGATTATCTGTATTCTACAGAACAAAGATCAGTGGTTGGTTCTTTATTTCCACTGTTTGCAAATAGAATTTATCCTAATCCGTAAAATAAGAATGACCTTAACTTAAATTGTACTACTACATTGATGAGTAATAAGGGAGAGACGTCAAAATTGGAATTCCAGCTTCTACCCGTGTGACAAGCTGCAAGCAGACCTAGAAAAACTACACGTGTGAAACAAAGATCACGCCATTTTGGGGAGACACATATTTGTGTAAAAACATATTATAGAATACAAAACTGCAGATCAAAGCATGAGGTGCCAAGTGACACCAGAATAACCCGTAGCTATAGTCCCTGATAAGGGGAGTGACTAGAGAATGAGTGAGGATCTTCATATACTCTCCCATGTCTCAGGGAATCTTCAATTCTAATTTACTTGGTTGCTCCAGCTCTAGTTTGAAAACCTTCCAGCTTGAAAACATGAATGATACTAACAGGAACTAAACTTTCATATACAGACAAAAGTCTTGAAATGTTTGAGTACGAAGAATACATGAAGTAGTACAAATCCGTATAATTTTCCATCCACTCTGTTAACCAGCAATGAACATCATCATTCCTACATCAGCATCAACGGCCAGCAAATTGCAAGGAACCTCATCGTTTGAGGGAAATATTCTCAGGCCATTACTGTCATTAAACAAGCCAAATCAAGCCGTTGCAGTGAGGCATGGATAAAATGCAGTACCATGTGCTATCCATCGCCGTTTTCTTTCATGTGGCACCACACACCCAGGAACCTTCATCCATTCCTTCCTTGCTATGTTGTACGTAACCAATCGATTCATTTGTTTTGATCTCAAGGATAGCATGAGGTAGCCTTTGTTTCCCAAGCAAGTCATTCTAACGTGCTTCCCATAAAAGTCCAAGCACCATACGTTTGGCATTCTGTCAACCTCCTTCCACAAGAAAGTCATCTTCTGCAGCTCCCATATGCATATACACGTGGCTGCATTCTTTGTGAGCAACCCCACAAGGAATATCCGGCCATCACACTCAGCCAGTGCGTGGTCAGTCAGATGCAATGGCGCTGGGATTATGTACTGCATCCAAACCCCAGTTTCCATATTATAGGAAACAATCCCTTCAGGATCTGACTGCATGAAGTACAGGGTGCTGTCAATAGAAATGGCTTGTGACCTAAAATTGAATGACAGCGGCAGCTTAATATCTCCAGAGATGTTTCCTGGATCATTCCAAGACTTTGTTACTGAGTCATAAATTCCATATTCTCCATCACAACCTACCACTAGGATCCTGTAGCCAGCACCAGTTGAGTTCCCATTTACTATCATTCCTATAGCAGCACGAGACCCAACCCTAACTGACCAAGCTGGTAACTCCTTTAAGGATCGAGTCAATGGGTTACAAACATATAAATTGTGACGGTATACGTCAAGAAAGCAAACTAGACCCCCTGCAGAAGCCACCGGTAAAACTATCAATTCTGCAGGCAGTGTTGACGTAGTGCAATGGTGCCACTTCTTCATGGAAGGGTCATACATGACTCCAGAATTTGCATGCACATGAGTTACAGTGTAAAACCATGGGTTTGCTTGTGTGACTTGAGCATAATGCCGAGAAAAACTTTGAGAAGTCAGCAAGGAATTCCATCGCTGGCATACAGTGCGGAAGCGAAAAAATGTTGCAATGGGAAGTCTTGCAATCACAGGCTCAAGTAGATCCTCGGGCAAATCTTTCCAAATTTGTTGTTCCATAGCTTCATCACTGGAGGACCGTCCAGATGATTTTCCCCGGCTCCTATCTCTTCGAGACTTCTTAGATGCATGCTTTAGAGGCTCCATCATCCTGAAACTTCCAGACTTTCCAGCTGCCATTACAAGGCCACAGAAGTCATCTACGGAGTAATCATCAATGTCAAAGAAGGACCATCTGTGAAATGATGCCCGAAGATATTCATATACTTCATTTGATTGAATAGTAGAATAAATAGGCCTAGAAAGACCAGTGTGATTCATAGGAAAAAGTTTAATCAGACTATAAAATTAATGCACAGATTCATATCCTGCCCGAAATTAAGATTGGCCCTACTGCATAGTCCAAGGATCAGGAAGATATCCGATTATATCAACTTAAACACATAAGCAACCCAATGTGCTAAGTTACTAATACAAAGCTTTTCCTTTGTATAACACTATTACAAAGAAACTATGCACAGAGTCCTCAACATATGTTGTTTATGCAATAACGAAAGTCACTTGGTTAGAATAGACACTTAAAGCATAAATGTTCAGATATGAATGTGTGATGAAATAGTGAAACGAAACAATTATGGTGTGTTTGGGAGTGAGGTTTTGGAGCAAGACGGAAGGGAGGGGAATTTTCTTACTTTAAGATTAGGAGTGTTATATAAAATTTATATATATAAAAAAAAGATCAGGACATTAAATTTATATTAATTTGTTATTCTATTTGATGTATTTTCAAAAAATAACAAATAAGAGAATATTTATTAGAAATTAAAGTTCTGCCTTCCTTCCCCTTCCTCTAAAATCCAACTCCCAACATGCCCTTAGAGATTAGGGATTCTGAGTAGCCAGTCAATGAGTAAGTCATAAATAGGCATTTCGGAATGTTATCCTTGCAAGGATTGCTTACAGCGTGTTTGATGTAAATCCATTGAACCAATGTTCCTATCTCCTGTCGTGCATAAGAAACTATATTTTATACAAATAGAGAACCAAGGTGATTTATCCCTTCTTAACATGCATCCTTCAGAAAGCTTACAGTCAGAAAAGTAGAATCAATATTTTACACTTGAATAACACACAGAAAAACACACTCAGACAGCTTCGAGTGTGGACCTAGTGGTCATCTTTCACTTGCCTCTTTGTTGTCAAAGCAAATATATTGCCTCTAACCTCAAAATAATATGGCTGTACTGTTCTTACTGTGTGTCTCAATACATGTTTCTAAATCAGCACATAGGCTGAATCAAGTCCACCTCGCTCCATTTATCTCTAATGCAAAATTCGATGTAAACCTAGTCAAACTACGCTTAGAGAACAAACAACGAGACATCCATGTTCAGACCAAGAGAACACAAGGAACAATGTGCAAGAACTATCAAATTGTAGCAGTCAATTTTCTCCAGAACAGAATTAAACAAAACAGAAAGAACAAAAACAAGCATAAGGCAACCAATAGCCAAGTAATGTTCACAAGTTTCACAATTTGATGCAACAAAAAAGAAAATCTAACATCTAGGTTATGTTCTCAGGAAGCATATTGTCAATGAATGCACACTACAGAGCAGAAAGAAAAAGAGTAACCAAACCCAGTTAAAAAAACAAAGAAAAGATCAACCTTGCATGGTTAGGAGTTTCACAGAAACATAAAAGAAACAAAGGTAAAAGAGCAGGAAAACAGGGGAGGGGGAAAAAGCATAGATTTTTTTGAAAGGGTTAAGAAAGGATACATTGAAAGTAGATCTAGGAGAAAGGATGAGACCTCGGGAGTTGTTGAGAGAGTGGAGGGTGAGTGTGATGGTGAGGTTGAATGGTAAAAGAAGGTGAGAGAGTGTGATAGTAATGGTAATGGTGATGGTGGAGAGTGATGAGCATCGCATGCCCCTCTTCTTCTTCTTCTTCCATGCCCCCCAACTCAATTCCCCTTTGTGTAAAAACCCTTTTTTTTTCTTCTCTCTCTCTCTCTCTCTCTACTTTGTTACCCGCTCTTCATTTTCCACGTTGCCTACCACAGAACGGAGTTTTGCTCACGCACCCCTGCGCCACTTTAAACTACATTTTAATTACAAATTATTTTCGTAAGAAAACGAGTCTTTTCTTTTTCACATAAATATATGTTAATCAGAGAATGTGTAAAATAATTTTAACTGTTAACAAAGCATAAATTACTGTTACAATAATTTATAAAATACTTATGTCAAAGCAACAAAATTATTTGCATCATCAGTTATAAAAAAATGTTTTCAAAAATAGGGTCAGTATATAAATTCAGTATTTAAATGTTTATTTGAATTTAATGAATTTAATAAAATAATATTTTTATGTAATAATATTTTTTATAAAAAAATATATTAAATATTACTATCATCTTACTATTAATTATAATAATAATTATAAATATAAAAATATTAAAGAATAAAAAATAATAATAATTAAAATAAAATAAAAATATAATAAAGTAATTATTATTTAAAGTTGACTTAATTAAATTAAAACAAAATAAAAAAATTATGTTAAAATAATTTGATTATAATTTTTTTATCAAAATTGGTTCAACTAAAAAATGTATTCCATTTTGTTCCAAATTCTTTTATTTCATTTTAATTTATTTAAAATTTAATTATTTAAAAACAATAAACTTTTTTTTTTAGGTTTCCAATTCAATTAGTTAAACTAATAGATATGATCCAATTTTTAAAATAATAATCATAAATGAATCATAACTTTTTAAAAATAAAAATAATCATAATATAATTGTTTGAAGAATACATAACTGTTAAACTCTTTTTTACCCTAAGGTATGTGCAACTTAGTTTTTGTTAGTAATACATCTTGAGTAGTATTTTTTTTAATATCATTTAATTACTTAAATAGAGAATATTAATTAAAATGTTTGATTTCATTTTTAATTAGTATAATGTAAAATCTTATTTATTATTTTTCTTTTCATTTAAATTCTTCCATTCATTGAATTATGATATATCAAAAATCGTGGACACATTAAATGCGGAACTTCCTTTGAGACGAGGGACCATAACCATCGAAAGTTGTGTAATATTTATTATTTTGGTTACTCCATATTTAATCATAAAATTTTTTAAATTACATTAATATTTATAAATTTAACTCCAAAATTTAATAATTATTAAATATATTTATTTATATATTTATAAATTTAATTATTAATATTTTATTAATACTTTATCTTTTTATAATTATTTATTATTTATTAATAATATATTATTTAATTATATGAATATTAATAATTAATATATATTACTAAACACAATAATATAAAATATTATTTTAATATATATATATATATATATAATATAATATAAACGAAAAGTTACAAAATTTATGTAAAATATAAGTTTGCCTATAGTAAGTTTGTTTAAATTTATAATAATTATTTTGAAGTTATTCAAATCATAACTTTCAATTTTATACAAAGTATTAAAGTTAAACTCAAATGATATATAAAAAAAGAAGAAATATATGTAATTGAGATTGTTGTATTAATTTAGTGTACGAATAAGTGATTTATTTTTCTTTTGGGACATTTGTTGTGGAAATAATTGATGTAAAACTAATAAAAGAAAATATAATAACCCTTAAATTACATATACTGAGTTTTGTTTTGTATGTTGAGGCACGCACGCACTCATAGTCTGAATGTGAATGATGATTTTGTTAGGTTTACGGAAAAGGCCCTCCGAAACTAATCGATGCCATTTTCCACTCACTCATTCTTCATAAGTGGCATGCAATGAGTGGCATTGTGCCAAGGAGTTGTTGTAATTATGGTTTCCCAGCTTTCACTCTTTTCCTTTCTTTATTAACTATTCATTCCACTTTTATTTTGCAATAAACATTTCATTTTTGGATCACACCAACATTATATTATTAATATGCTTATTCCTCTTTTGGGACTAATAATCCTGTGCTTTATCATGCTAAAAAAAAATGGTTTATCACTTTTGTTGCTTAGAAATATTCGACACTAATTCTACCATAAAATCATGACTAAATTGTTTTAATGCATTGAGTTACATTATTAAGTGGAAACTCACCCAGCACGAGATGTGGATTGTGACATGATAGGGTAGGGGTAGGACGCATAAGGTAGGTTCACACATCAACATCAACATCAATTCTTTTTTTTTTTTTTTTTTTTTAATCTTTCCTTATTTATGAAGTTTTCCACAAGTTATAATTTAGATATTTTTCGATTTATAATTTCTTTCAACTATGGGTATTCTTGATTTTGTTATAGTTCAAATAATATTTAATATAGATGTATGCTTAAAATTTAAATTTTAAGAATGGGTTATATGGTTTCTAGGAAATAAGTTAAATCTGACCTTTCATGAAAGTCTATTGAATAAAAATGTCAAATTTTAAACTAATTTTTACATGCTTAACATTCATACTTATTTAAATAAGTGTTAAATAAGTTGTTGATATATATTAAAAAATATTTTTAAAACAAATAAATATTTTTATTTTAGTATTATTAAAATGTTTTCTTTTTTTGTATACAATAATTATAATAAATAATTATTTTTAGTATATCAAAATATTTTGTATGATTTTTATGTATTATTAAGTATTCTGTTAAAATTTTAATTATCATCAAGAAATATGTTAGTTTCATGATTTAGGAATATGTTTTCCAAAATCGATTTTTTTGGTATAATTTAAAATTGCTTTCTTTGTTATCGATATTTGAAATAACATAAAAGTCCTTTTTCTTTTCGCATAGCACTTGGCCTATGATTGTTTACTATTTATGCAGAAAAGAGAGGATAAAAAATACAATAGTTTATTTCTGACTTAGCATTGATTTGCAGAGAAATTATTTGGTACACATTCATCTTATATCTTATTCCTTCTCCTTTGTAATGAAATGACTAAAAAACTAGGTCAAAGCAATACAATAATACCATTTTTCTCTTGTCCATTACATTTCCATGTTTTTACAATTACATAAGTTTAGCACACAAATTGCTTGTATTTGTTTTCTTTTAATTTTAATTCTTATTTTATTATACATATAATTTATTTATTTATTATTAAAATGAATTTCTAATGAATTCAATTTCATAAAATACACGTTATTTACTACGTGAAAATAATGATGCAAATATATTTTTAGTCTGCAAAAGATATTAATACCGTAAATATATTCCATAAATATGTATTTTATAAATATATTTTTTAAATAGGGTAAGAATTTATTTTTTAATACGTGATTCTTATGATCAAATTTCAAAATAAATAGGATAGGGTGGATAATCTATTCTCAATTAACTATTTGTAGGTATAAAATATAATTACAAAATTATTTAAGTGTTATAAATATTAAAATCATACAAATAATAATAAAGATTAATAAAAATTAATAAAGTGAATGAAAAGGAAGTCTAATTATTTGAAATATCTCCATTAAAATTTCATTAAAAAAACCTTATGAGATAAAAATATAGTGAAGGAAAAAAAGTATATTATTCTTCAATTAAATTTATTCATTTTTTCTCTCATATAACTCATTATTATTAAGATGATGAAATTAAATATTATGAAATAATTGTTCAAATACTTTCTTTAGTAAATATTTTGTAAATAAATATGTTAAATTTTCATAATATTTTGAATCTCTATATCCTTTTTTTTTAAATTATGAGTAAATAAGAATTTTGGAAGTATATGTATTTGAAAAATATAAATTAAAATATTTTTCATTATTTGATACACAATAGAATATTATAACCTATTTATAAAATACAAACTTGTGCAAACATGTGTATTTAATTAGATTATTAGAAAATTAGAATATTTTATAATTACAATAATCTTAACCAAATATTTTAAGATTTATACAATGATATTATAAATAAAGAATAAAGAGAAAGTAAATATTAATATGTACTTTTTTGTCTCCTTTAATATTTCACTTTTTCAATTGAGCAATATATGTATTATTATTTTCATATATGATTGTTGGTATTTATTTTTTTGTGAAGATAGACCACAAGTTTCTTGCACATGTTGAATTACTAATCTTAATTATTCACATCCATGATTAGCCTCATATATATGTTAAAATAAAGATATTTGATTAGTTAAATTATAGGTTTGTATAGTAGTACAAAATATTGTATAATCAGAACTTCTTTTATTTAGTCCTGATTTGTTGGAGTAAAATACTATAAGATCATAGTATTTGTGTACAAAAATAATATGAATAAAAATTATAAAATGAATTCTATGTTTTCAATTTGGTATTAGAGCTTATAATTTTTTTCTTTTTCTTTCTAAATCCTTAGAGATCTTAACTGGAGAGATGACAGAAAAACTAATTCCAATGGTTGTTCAATCTGAAGGTGTCTTCAACGTAGGCATCATCCTAAATGAATCCAATTATGACGTATGATCACAACTAATGGAGATGCAGATTGTAGAGAGGAAAAAATTGTCCTACATTCGTGGGAAGGTGAAGCCTCCAATAGAGAACGATGAGGGATATGAAAAATGGTATGCTGAAAACCAAAAAGTGAAAAGATGGCTATTGATGTCCATGAAGCCATAAATCATGAAAAGGTATCTTCGCTTATCCACTACCCTCGATATTTGGAATGCTTTGTCAAAGGAATTTTATGATGGAAGTGATGAGCTACAGATGTTTGCCTTGAATCAAAGGACATTCACTGCAAAACAAAATAATAGAACCTTAACTGAATATTATGGGGAGTTAGTTGAGATTTTTAGGGAATTAGGCCATCGTGACAAAATAGTCATGAAGGACCCTGATGATGTGAAGTCATATCAGAAGTCCATTGAAAGATTAAGGGTGCATATATTTCTTGCTGGATTGGATGATGATTTTAAGCAAGTTCGTGGAAAAATCTTACGCAAGGAAGTAACACCTGATTTAGAAGAATGCTATGCATTAATCCGGAGAGAGACAATCCAGCGAACAACGTTGAAAACAGAAGATATGATTTCTGATTCCACAACTATGATGACAAAGAAGCAGCCAACAAATCATCACAGCAAATTGAAGCAATCAAAATTTTTAAAAAAAGGTAACTACAAGTGTAGTCAGTGTAATAAGGATGGACACACCAAGGAACGATGCTATGAAATCATAGGATACCCCGAGTGGTGGGATCACAGTCGAACATCGAAGAAGAATTAAAAAAGAAATCCAATTGTTGCTGCTGTAACTGTCATTGACAAAGAGGACGACAAAGGCATGATGCTTGCTACAATCACAGGTAGTGATGATTCCAATGGTAAGACTTTAATAAGTACATCTACCGTTATGAATAATGCATGTATAATTGACTCTGCATATTCTGATCATGTGGCTTTTGATGTTAGACAGATTAAAAATCTTAAACCTTCCTCACAAAAAAGTATTTCCACAGCCAATGGTAGTAAATCCACTATTATTGAAGAAGGAACTGTCTTTATTTCAAACAATTTGAATCTTGATACTGTCCTTATTGTTCCTTCTCTTAAATATAACCTATTGTCAGTCTCGTAAATAACAAAAATTCTTTTAGGTGTTGTAATTTTTGGGTCTGACTCTTGTGTTTTTAAGGACATTCAAACGAGGAAGACGATTGGTTATGGTATTAGGCGAAGAAGATTATATTACCTGGACCTGACAGAAAAAGATTCAAAGAGACTTGGTCAAGTGCTAGCTACAAAAGGGTCTCAAGAAGTAAGAAAAGGCGATGATATTTGGTTATGACATAAGCGTCTAGGACATGCATCTTTTGGTTACATAAAGAAATTATTTTCAAATGTATTTGACCAAGTAGACACTTCAACTTTTTATTGTGATGTTTGTGAGCTTGCAAAGAGTCATAGAACATATTTTCCTTTAATTTCAAATAAAAGTTCTCTTCCTTTTATGACCATTCACTCTGGTGTATGGGTTCCATCTAAGGTTACAACGTTGGGTGACTTAACGTGATTTGTAACGTTTATTGATGATTGATTTTTCATCAAGGAAAAGCTTGATAAAAATATTATGGAATTGCCAAATATTCGATCTGAAGATCAGCTGGCAGACATTCTTACCAAAGCTGTGACAATTCAGATTTTTAGGAGATTATTGGACAAGTTGAGAATGTATGACATCCATTTACCAACTTGATGGGGAGTGTTGAGATAAAGATATTTGATTAGCTAAATTATAGGTTTGTATAGTAGTACAAAATATTGTATAATCAAAACTTCCTTTATTTAGTCCTGATTTGTTGGAGTAAAATTCTATAAAAGATCATATTATATGTGTACAAAAATAATATGAATAAAAATTATAAAATGAATTCTATGTTTTTCAATTATATAATACTAGAATTTTTGCATGTTTTAACGATGTCACTGTAATGGTTTGTTTCATATATCATTATAAATTTGTAGTGTTACCACTTATGAACAAATATCTTATTTGTGATAAACTATTATGAGGATTTGACAAATACCGTACATCTCTATAACCCTTTAAATTTGATTTTGAAACATTTAAACAGTATAAACCCAAATTTATAGTTCTATTAAGATAACAAAATATATGTTTCACTCCAATCTAATATTTTCTTATAGGTGAAGAATTATATATTGCTAATAAATTTACAACAAATGCTATATCCGGTCAAGTATAGTTAGCAAGATACATTAGTGTTCCTATAATATTAAGATTATTTCAAGATAAAAAAATTTTCATCTTTCCGTTTACGTAAAAAATGATCTTTATCTACATTTAAAGACCTTACCATCATTAGAATATATAATGGACATTATTTATCCATATAATTTCTAAAGTTTGTAACTTTGTGGTATAATTTCAAAATTTTAAAAATATTTTATGAAAACAAAGAGAACTAGCTTTCAATAAAGGTATCACACTTAATTTTTACTAGTCATTTCTAATTTTAATAAAACATAACTTCTTACTTAAGGTTGAGATGTGTCAAGTTTTCCTACCAGTAAGACAAGCAAGGAAATTTTACTGGGAATGTTATAGATGGAATTAAACTTTAAAATTTTCTTTTAGGAGAGATAATATTGTTAACTTTACATTAAAAAAATGCTATGCAGAATGAAATTGGGAAGTTAGAGAAAATGACCAATATTTAGACTAAGGTAAAATTGGAAGTCTACTGTGACAAGAAATGACAATTAAACCCGTATCCGTGGGAATTGATCCGTTCCCGCTTCAAGTTTGACGGGGAAAAACCGAGTTGACTGGGGGCGGAGACGGATTCGAGTTTTCCCCACTTTAAAAAGTCGGAAGCAGGGGCGGGGATGGGTAATGCAATCCCCACCTCGTCCCTATCTCCGCCCCAACTTTATATTTAAATTTTAAAATATTAATATTTTAAAAGCATTTTCTTTTCTTTTTTTTATTACATATAAGGTCATTTTTTTTATATTTCACTATTTTTACTTTTCTTCTACCAACTTTTTAATTTTTTTTGTCTTTTTTAATCTTTTATATCAATTAGTTTATTACATTATTATCTCTCTTACCTTTTAGTTTTTTTACATTTCCTTATTCTCTCAAATCAATTTTTTTTTCAATCTTTTCAACCAATTTGATGAACACAAAGTTAATTTTTTTATTTATCTTTTTCTAAATATTTTACATAAATCTTAGTAGTAACTAATATTATTTTATTTATAATTTATATTTATTAGGTTTTATTATGTCATTTTTTTATCTTATTATTCTTATTTGTCATATATCAAATTTTATCTTAATAAAATAATTATATTTTAAATGATTAAAAATAATTGATAATTTAAACTTTTATTATTTCAAACTAAATAAATAAGAATTAACTTATTAAATATTTTCTTATAAACTATATATTTCATATTTTTAAATGACAACTTAAAAATGAATTAACTTATACATGTAATCAAATGTTTGAATACAATATTATAATTATAATAATAATAATAATAATAATAATAATATTATTATTATTATTATTTTTATAAGTATATAAATGTTTGAATATATAAATAAAAAATGATTAAATATTTCTTTTATATACATATTTTAATATAAATATAATAAATTAAAAAATATATTTAATTAATAATAATTATAAATTATAAAATTATAAATATTTATTTATATATAAAAAATACATAGTAAAATTAATTTATTATAAATATAATTATCTTTTTAAAAATAATATAGATAAGGATGAGGCGGGATGGGGAAATCCGAAACTCGAGCAGGGACGAGGATGAAAACTTAATTTCTAACCCCGATGGGGATCCAAACGGGGATGAAGATTATTAAAAAGTCGAGGGCGGGGATCGGAGAGGCAAAACCCGCTCTCGCCCTACCCCGTTGCCATGTCATTGGTGACATATGACCTAGTTGAATTTCTAATAAATTTTGTAGAATTTTCCTTGACACATCTTATATCATTTTAGAAACTAAATTTAACGGTGTTTAATCTTGCATCAAAATTTTAGTTATAGAATGTTTTTTAATAATTTTAAAACCATAGATGAATTGTCATATTCTCAATAAAGAATCCTGAATTTTTATTTTACCTTTTGCTAAGTATAGAAATTATTTCTATAACATTATTACTTGTATTAGTTGTATAAAAGAGAAGTGAGACTCCTAAATATTTTCTTTTGAATCTAAGTTAGTACATTGCTTGGATTTAATTTGCATATCATGCCTTGGACGTTATATTACTATTAATATTAATTATAGCATTAATACATATGTGATACTTGATGTATAAAAAAACTAAAAGAATAAAACGTATAGCATGACATGCAAACATTTTTAGATATATAATTATAACTATAATTGTAATTATCTTACCATGGCATGCAAGTGTGAGTGTATATCAAATAATAAGAAACACAAAATTGCATAGCTACTTGGAGTATGACATATGGTTGACCTTATGGATAACCAACAAAAAGTTATCCTTGGAAGGCACTTGGTGGATCTTGACCATTAATTTTGGGGGCAACAAATAATATATTATTAATAAATAATAAATAAATATAAAAGGGTGAAAGAAGATGAAAGAGTGAGAGGATAAAATTATAAATGTATAAATAAATATATTAAATGATCATTAAGTTTGAGGAGATAAAATTATAAATTATATAAGAGTTAGGAGTGATGAGAGGATAAAATTGTAAATATACAAATAAATATATTAAATGATCATTAAGTTTGGGGGGCCAAAATCATAAATTACATGAGAGTTACAAAACTTGGGAGGGGGGGGGGGTACGACCACCCTCAGCTTCTAAGAAGATCCGCCACTGTTGAAAGGGTATGTGGTGTCTTCTTTGATGATGATTAACGTTGTGTCTTAACCACACCAGTGGAGAAAGTAAGACCTTCATATTATATGTCAATGCCATATATTGATTAATGAACCACTTGTTAGAGAAGTCCATCCAAACCTATAAAATCCCCTTGGGGGATATTGTTAAGGGGTCAATCCTTAGGATTGAATGACTGCAATTGGTACTTAGAAGATGATTGTAAAGCTTAACAACTGTGGAGGATGAGGCGCTAAGTTGTAATAAGTGATCACATAGTTGACTTGATGACCCTTACAATCATACGAGTTATCATTAATTGGGAGAGCCTACCATTGTATCATGGGATGTTGTACTTTAAATAGTCATTCAAATAATATATATAAAACCACTAAATTTTGGGAGTTTTAGTGGCAGCTAGCTAGTAATAAGATAAACTATAACAAATTTAGATAAATTTGATAAGGATACGTGAAGTTAAGAAAACTTAAGAAACTCATGGAAAAGTGAAGAAATATAAATAGGTGTTGATTGACGACTCGAGTGAGATTCGTTAGACAACCGTATTGTATGATGCATAAGTAAATGTGATGCATTTGTCTTGGTATGTATTGTGAGGTTGGGAAGCTCATCCTTACATTTTGTTTCTAGGATAAAATGATATTAACAAAGCTGACATTTCACCTTAAGGTTAAGGACCTTTGAGGCAAATGGATACCTAATGTAGTCATGGGCATTAACCACTTTATTGGGTATCTTTAATTTACATGGAACCCTTAGATAATTCTAAGGAGTTACTACAAGTGTTTGAACTTTATTTATGACAGACCTAACCTACTCCCCCATATTATCAACGAACTCCACGAATGGAAGATTTCCTCATTTTCATTTTCATCTTCATCATCATCATCAAACCCTTCATACCACCCTCAAGACTATCTAGAAGATTCAAGTTACACTCTTACATGCCCTTATCATCATCACTAATTCACTCAACGATACAAACTTTTCTTATGGGCATCAAACCTCGAGCATTAACCTTACAAGGACAAGAGCTAAGAGAGTAGCATCCTTGATTGTAGAGACAAAGCATACATATAGGGAAGAAGATTTAAAGATGCAGGATGAAGTTACTAATAGGGAGGAAGATATAGAGATGCAAGATGAAGTTAGTAATAGGGATTTGGAGGCACTAAAGATTATCGTTACTACAACAGTGGAGAATCATATGGGATATGGATAATGGTTGGTTGAGGAGGATCCTCAGTAGATCTCTCATGGAGATTCTTCTCAAGGATCCTATAATTATGATACTTTTATCCTAAAACCCGACTTAGGCCTCAATGTGTTTCCATATCTAGTTGAGTATTAGAGATGGCTGTTTTGAATGTTCATATCTTCTTTTGAATTATGTGTGTTGGATATTTGGGTTGGGTATATATAGACATTTAAACTCTTTTGTGTGTATATGTATGTATTCAATCATCTTACTTTATGTCTCATGCTCTAGAAACTACTTTTAACTCAAAACTAAATCTACTTATTACTTATTAGTATGTTAAGTATGATATTATTAATGTGATGATGTTATCAATTTGTTCATTTATCTAGTTATTAGTTTTCAAAATAAATTTACAACATAATTTTATTTACAAGATTTCTTTTTACAAATGTTACAAAAACTATATTAATTTTTTTAATTCACTATGTAAGTTATATATACACACATATCTATGTGTGTAAAAAACAAATCCTATATAAATAAACTTTTGAAGGTCGAAATTCATAAGTTAAGCACATCGGGATATCTGACTTTCGAAGAAACAACCCATAGTGATACTATCAACGTGTGAAACCTAGTATGTAACAACATCTCCGTGTGTGTGTCATGCATTATGACTCAAAAGTTTGTTGAGCTCGTTGGAGGAACAACAACTTGGTGTGATGGTAATTCAACTTAATAACAAGTCGATTATCAAATTGGTAAAGAATCCGATCAACCATGAGAGGAGTAAGCATATTAATGTTCACTTTCATTTCATTTGAGAACACGTGAAATAAGGGACTGTAGAGTTGGTGCACTTGGCGAGTCAAGATCAAGTTACAAATATATTCACGAAGACATTGTCTATAGATTTGTTTGATAATTGCAACACAATGATTGATATGAAGGATGGAAAAAGCAATTAACTTGGTTATATTGGTCTTTGACTATTCTTAAAAAGTTGAAGAGAAACATTTCATTTTACGAGAGAGTTTTGTTGAATAAAATTCAATGGAAAATATTAGGTTTAAATGTTAGTTGGAATGTTTTTATTTTGCAGATATCTTAGGTAGTTAATATTACGATTATAGGGAGTTAATGTTAGGCTTTCAGAAAGTCAAAGTTGTAGTATTTAAATACCCAAATGTAATTCTTATTTCATGTGATAATGAGTCAATAACATACCATTTTCTAAAAATTCTTTATTATTAGAAATATCTGGTTAAATTGTCCTAGACTCTAAAGAAAGTTGTTTTCTAAAATAAATAATTAGATTATTTTTCTTAATTTAATTAAAAATGAATTCAGATTCTGTTAGTTCATGAAAGGAACTCTTATTTGGAACTTTCAAGCTCTTTTGTAATGTCACTCCTACATACATGCAATATGAAGGGATAATTTAATTTTTCAATTATGATGTCAAATGAAACTAATTCATTATGGAAATGGGGAGAGTATAATATTTGATGGGTCTAGTTATTTTAGCAAAATGTATTATTCAGGTTTTGTTCTGAATAATGTTATTATTTAGTCATGGGTTGACGTTCAAGATTTTTCTCATGCTAGTAGAGCCATTCTATCAGTTCAACATTTTCATGATGTTCAATTAAGCAAAAAGAAGTGTAGCAAGTGGCTTTAAGTCTAAACTTCAATTCATTTGCCCTCATGCACAAATCTTTGAGGCTTCCTTGTCACGTACTTGCAACTCACATGCTTTGGTCTATTACTTTATATAGTATACCTATACAACCACGAAGGCCTATAAATGTATATGCCTAGCCATGTGTACTGTAGCCACACGACTATGTCTGCTTATTATAGAGTGGTGGCCAAAAACATCTAATAAGGACAAGGAGTTAAGACCCATCAAGGAAGCTCAATAAAAGTAGTATAAATAGATGAGAATTTCAATGTATGATTACCGTTCATTTATTACGAATATTCTCCACACTAATATTCTCATTTGACTAAAGCGTCGGATGTCTTTTGTTGACATATCGATTACACCTCAGACAAAGAAGTGAGAACACGACAATAATCAAGTGACAGTAAAGATTTATAAAGGCACTCATTCATCGATTAATCTATAGTATTTGGTCTTGTAAGAGGTTCTTGGTGTATCCAAAATATTTTGGCAACAACCGTGGGGCATGGAAAGACTCTAAAGACTAAATAGTAACTACACAGAATATGACGAGCAGTGGAAGACCCCATCACCTAGAGGAGAGAATCACACGAACAAGCTAATGCTCACTGTTGAATTAAGAAAAGAAGTAGAGAACTTAAAAAAAAGTGTTGAAGAAGTTGAAGCTCTTAAGCACGAGAACATTCAAATTTGACAAAAGTTGAATGGGCAGGAAGACACCTCTTGTCACACACTGGAAACAACTCAGACAAACCAAGAGTAATCCACCAATGGCCTCCCATGTGTCCATGCACCTATCTTCACAAGTTGGGGGACATCACAAATACTCATTGATGAACGATTATTTTACCGCATTTTCTTATCTTTCTGTACTTATCTTAATTGGTGCATTGTGCTTAATTATCTATTATTAGTGCATTTTCATTGATTGGGCTTTATTGGGCCATTATTTCAAAATTTGCTTAATTTAGCATTAATTGGTCTAATTTTCATTTCTAATTATTTTTAGGTATTTTTGGTAAAGCAATTTTGGAGCTTGGACATTAATCTTGAGATGAAGAGAGTTTCCACATCATTTCCACGTCATTTCCACGTCATTTAATTGATTGGGCCAACATTTGAGGCCCAAAGTGGTATTTTTGTAATTCTAAACCCTAGAATGGCATTTTTGTAATTATGGAGTGCTGAGATGAGGGGAATACGGGAGAGGGTTTCATTTTTAGGAGAGGGGGCTTCTTCAAAACACGGATTCTCCATTTTTTGCCGTTTGGGAAGCTCTCCATGGTGCCACCATTTGGGTTTTGCATTTTCATTCTTGGATAAACTCCATTTTCATGTTTTCTTCTCATTTTCATGTTTTCTTCTCATTTTCAGCTTGGAACAACTTGGTATTCTGTATTTAGATGTTTGGAACAGTGCCCACTTGGGGTTTTTCAATTTTTTGCATATTGGATCTTTGATGTTTCGGTTTCCAGTTCTTTCATATATATGATGAAGTATTTTTGTTCATTTCTGTATTTGCGGTTCATTTCCATGGCTAGCTAAACTTTGAGTATTGATTCCTTGAGGAGAATGTGATGAACCCTTGAGATTTTTGTGTTTTGAAGCGCTTCTGCCATGTCTAGTTTTGGTCTTCATCTAATTAACTTTGTGCTTGATGAAGGGATGACAAATTTGATGTATGCTTAATCTCATATTTGTGTTCTTGCATTTAAACAACCCCTGTTCATGCTTAATGGATGTGGGTTGCTACATGGTTGCTTAATCCGTGGCACCAAGGTTGAATGATGTATGCTTGCTTAATGCATATTGGACTTGTTTTTAGTCTTCGCTTTGTTGTCTAGTTTCGAGTTTCAAGATTGAACATGGCATTCATTTTGGTAATCTGTGATAGGTGGATTTACATTTGAATTAAGGATTCAATACGTTTTTAATCTTTGCTTTTTGTCACTGTTGTTGTTTTGTAGAATTTAAATTGTGTCTATCTGTTTAATCTACAAACCAACCCCCCATCATTGTTTTATCTGTTTGATGTGTGAATCTTTGATTGAAACTAATGGTCCTTGGGAGACGACCTAGGAGTCACTTCCTAGTACTACATTTATCTACATTTATTTGACCAAGTACGACACCGATCAAATTTGGCGCCGTTGCTAGGGACTCATTGGTTTCTGTCAAAGGTGGTGTGTTTTGTGTTGTGTTTTGTTTTAGTTTAGGGTAGTTTATTTACGTAATTTCGTGTTGGGGTGTGATTTACTGTTGTGGTCAGTTTTATTTTCAATTTTGCGGTTTGTTATTGAAGGTTGTAGGTGCAACAATTTGGAGCAAGGAAGAATTTTGAATTTAGCTGCACAATTCACCTTAGAAGGCAATGGAACAACAACTTAAATTTGTTGTATAATTGCTATTGCAGAATTTTTTGTTTGCTATTTTCTACAAAAAAAATTTTGTTTGCTGTTTTTTGTTTGCTATTTTCTGCAGAATTTTTCTATTTGTTGTTTTTGTTAATTGTTGTTTCTGCTGTTTGCTGCCACATAAATTCGTCCAAGCTTGTTTTCTGTTTTTGCTGCAGAATTTTGCTGAAACAGTTTTTTTGCTTGCTGTTTTTGTTGTTTTTTGTTTGCTGTTTCTGTTGTTTTCTGTTTGCTATTTTTGTTGCTGTTTTTCGCTGCATATTTTGTTTTTGGAGGCCAACTCTGTTTTCTCTCCCTACTACTCCTCTGTTCCAGGTGTGAAATTGTGGGAAGATTGCATACAATGTTCTGTTTTGGGCCAAAATTCTGCTGCATATGTGAATAGTGCTATGAATAGTGCCAGTTTTTCACTAGTTTTAGGAAAATCTAAAAAAATACTTCCTCAACGAATTTTTCCCTCTTTTTTGGTGTCCACACTTATTTCATCATGTATTAAGAGCATGCAAAAGGACAGGTCCAAATTCATTCATTTGATATGGTTTCCAAGTGGGTGGTGAAGAAAAAATTGTTAAAACTTCAAACGGCCATAACTTTTGCTATGGTTATCAGAATTGGATGTATTATATATGCTTTTCGGCTAGAAAAATGAGATATACACAACCCAGACTGCTATGCTAGCTAACCTTGCTTAGAACTCCAAAAAGAGGTCGTTTACTATTTTTTTTTTCATTTTTGAAGTTTTATTACCTTATTTTTCCAAACTTTTCTAGGGCGGTTCACATAGCTAGACTTAGCATTTTTCCTTTATGATTTTTTTTATTGAATCTTATGATTTTAGGTGCATGCTGACCAAAGGGTTTGATAAATTGAGTTCTTTAGCTCAAGATTTGAATTTTTTAGTGATTCTGTTGACTATTTGTGGGCTATTTAGGTAAGGTTGACCCTTTTGTGCATGTACTTAACCATTGAATTTTCACCTAAAATTTTTTGTGCTAGTTTATATTGATCCTAGGATAATTGTGGTGCAGTTGTTTTGGTGGTTCTGAAAATTTTCAAAAAATTTCCAATTTTACCCCCTGTTTAAGCTTGTTTGAGAACTACTTGATATGCTATATATAGTGCATGACTAGGGGTAATCCAAGAATTTTACACCCATTTGACCCTGAAGTTGATAAGACCTACCATAGGTTAGTTAGGTATAATAGGAATCCACCTATTAGTGATAACTTGAATCTGCATAATTCTGAATATTCCTGTGCATCTGACCATTCTGCTGCATCTGAACATAATCTTGATTTTGATAACATGGGTGAGCAAAAAAATTTTGGACCTCGTGAGAGGACTCTTAGGGAGATGGTTGCACCTGATTTCACTTATGCAAATTTATGTATCCAATACCCTGAAGAGGATGTACCATTTGTACTTAAAACTAGACTAATCCATTTGTTGCCCAAGTTTCATGGTCGTGCAGGTGAGGATCCACACAAGCATCTCAAGGAGTTCCATATAGTCTGCTCTACCATGAAGCCACAAAATGTTCCTTAAGATCACATATACCTGAAGTCTTTTCCTTTCTCTTTGGAGGATCTGGCCAAAGACTGGCTGTACTACTTAGCTCCTGGTTCCATAACGAGTTAGGATGATTTGAAGATAGTCTTTCTACAAAAATTCTTCCCTACTTCCAGGACCACTGTCATCAGGAAGGATATATTAGGTATCAGGCAACAGATGGGAGAGAGCTTATACGAGTATTGGGAGAGGTTCAAGAGACTTTGTGCAAGTTGCCCTCACCACCAAATATTAGGACAACTACTGTTGCAGTACTTTTATGTGGGGATGAACATAATGGATAGGAGTATGATAGATGCAGCTAGTGGAGGAGCTTTAGGAGACACGACACCTGCTGCTGTTAGAGGTTTAATTGAGAAGATGGCATCCAATTCCCAGCAATTTAACATGAGGAGTGATGCCATAGTCCTTAGAGGTGTACATGATGTGGGTTCATCAGATTTAGTGGAGAAGAAGCTATAAAGTAAGATTGATGCCCTCACCACCCTAGTCACTCAACTTGCTGCAAATCAGAGACCTGCGCCACCTGCAAGGGTTTGTGGCATTTGTACTTCAAATGAGCATCCCACTGATTGCTGCCATTCATTGCTTGAGTCTACAGGTTTTGGAGCTCCACAAGCTTATGCAGCAAACATTTTCAATAATAGGGCTCCAAACCAATAACATAATTCTGACGTCTTAAGCAATAGATACAATCCAGGGTGGAGGAATCACCCAAATCTGAGATGGTCCAATCAGCAACACCAACAGCAGCAAAATCCTTTGCCACCACCACCATTTCAAAATTCTGCTGGTCCAAGCAGACCTTATATGCCTCCATCAATACAACAACAATATCAGAGGCAGCAAAATGAAGCACTTGCTCCACCAGCTCCTCAACCTTCTTCACCTTCATTAGAGGAATTGGTCAAACAAATGGTTGAGATGAACATATAGTACCAACAGAAAAATGATGCCTCCATTCAGAGTTTAACCAACCAGATTGGTCAACTAGCTACTGCTGTGAATCAATTGCAAAATCACAATTCAGACAAGCTTCCTGCATAGACTGTGGTTAATCCTAAAAGTGTGAGTGCCATCACATTGAGGTCAAGAAAACAGATTGACATACCCACTGTAGTATCTCCACCCTCATCTGTACCTGTCTAAGTTCCTGCACCTAAGCAACCAGTTGGTGGCGAAATTTGCATACAACTGGACCTTCTTCCAGCACCAGTTCTGACCTGCAGCAGCCTCCTATCCCTCTTCCATTCTCTCCTAAAGCAATTCCAAGCAAAAATATGGAAGAGGTCGATAAAGAGATTCTAGAGACCTTCAGGAAAGTTGAGGTGAACATACCTCTGCTTGATGCCATCAAGAAAATTCCTAGATATGCTAAATTCCTGAAGGAGCTGTGCACCCACAAGAAGAAGATAAAGGGCATTGAGATAATCAGCATGGGCAGAAATGTGTATGCTTTGATAGGTAAATCTGTTCCTTACATTCCTGAGAAATGTAAGGACCCAGTTACATTCTGCATACCTTGTATTATTGGAAATAATAAATTTGAGAATACCATGCTTGATTTGGGTGCTTCAATTAATGTCATGCCCTTGTCCATTTTTAATTCTTTATCTCTTGGATCTTTGCAACCTACGGGTGTGGTGATACAACTGGCAAATAGGAGTGTAGCCCACCCTACAGGTTTCATTGAGGATGTCTTAGTTCGGGTTGGTGAACTCATTTTTCCTGCTGATTTCTATGTGCTTGATGTGGAGGAGTGATTCTCCCATGGATTTGTCCCAATCATTTTAGGCAAACCATTTTTGAAAACAACCCGAACCAAGATTGATGTGTATGCTGGTACATTGTCCATGGAATTTGGTGATATTATTGTCCATTTCAATATTCTTGATGCCATGAAACATCCATCTGAGTGTCATTCTATTT
Source organism: Sphenostylis stenocarpa (assembly GCA_963425845.1). NCBI lineage: Eukaryota > Viridiplantae > Streptophyta > Magnoliopsida > Fabales > Fabaceae > Sphenostylis > Sphenostylis stenocarpa. Next base: position 33,374,481 of record OY731400.1, on the reverse strand, counting down.
TTCGTGTTAAGATCATTCATGATGTTATTGATGAGTATGTTTCTGATTTTCATTCCTTACATGTTAGAAAACATTGTTTTCTTTTTGATCTGTATACTTCTTTTGCATGCACCGAATCTGAATCTGAATCTGATTTTGATATTGACATTGATCTTCATTCTAATTCTGAGTTGTGTTCTGAATTTAAATATGATCATATGTCTGATGTTTTGGGTGTTGTACCTCTTATGGATATGAGTTCTTTAGAGTCAATATGCACTAACCATGTTGCAGGAAGTATACATGAATCTGACTTGCAGGTTGAGGTACAGGCTGTGGAACCCATTCTTCTTCCCTCTCTAGTTCCTTCTATTCAGCCAACACCCACTCCAGAACTAAAGACCCTACCAGAAAACCTCAAGTATTCTTATTTGGAGGATGATGAGAAGTTTCCAGTGATCATTTCCACCTCCCTTGATATTGTTCAAGAGGAGAAACTGTTGCACGTTCTGAAAAGACATAAGAAAGCCATCGGCTGGACCCTGGAGGACATTCTTGGTATCTGCCCATCCACATGCATGCATAGGATATTATTGGAGGATGGAGCCAAACTAGTGAAACAGCCACAGAGACGACTCAACCCCATGATTTTGGATGTTTTGAAGAAGGAGGTGACCAAGCTTCTTCAGGCTGGGATCATCTATCCTATATCAGATAGTCAGTGGGTGAGTCCAATTCAGGTGGTCCCCAAGAAGACAGGCTTCACTATTGTGAAGAATGAGAGGGATGAGCTATTAGACAAATGACATCTAGAGGGGGGGGGGTTGAATAGATGCACAAATTAAAATAGATGTCAAATTAAAAAATTATTTGTGAGTCAATAATTTGTTTGAACATAGATAAAGCAGAAACAATAATATAATCAGGAAAAGAGAAAGAGATAAGGGAAAGAGAAGAGCACACAGAGATTTATACTGGTTCGGGTATAGCCAACCCTACATCCAGTTTCCAGTAAACTCTTAACACAAGAGTGACTCCCAATTCACTATCTTTCAAAATCAGTTTACAAATTACAATCAACTCAGCAGAAGAACCAGTAAAAAGTAAACTAATTAAAAAGACAAACACCTCCTTAGAAACCTACTAAGGATGAACACCTCCCTAGAATCCCACTAGGGATGAACACCTCCTCTGAACAAATCAAAGGATGAAAAAACACCTCCTTAGAATCCCACTAAGGATGAACACCTCCCTAGAATCACACTAGGGATGAAAACCTTCTTTGAACAAATCAAAGGATGAAAACACCTCCTTAGAATCTCACTAAGGATGAACACCTCCCTAGAATCACACTAGGGATGAAAAATACCTCCTTTGCCACCAATACACAAAGGATGAAGGTAATAAAAATAAGAACAGTCACACCTGGGTAATGGAGACAACAAATTGTAGAAGCCTGTAGAATGTCAATCTCCAAGAGCAAGTGTGATTAACAATGAGAGCACAGAAGACAGTAGAGAAGAGGATTTTCTCAGAAGGTGTAAAATATCTCTGTTGCCTTGCTCATAATTCTTTTCTCAAAACTGATTGAATGTAAATTATATTTTCGAATTCTGTAATTGTGTGTTTTTGTTTTTTCATCAAAACTTAATTAAATAGAAAAATAACATCAGAAAATGGCCGTTGGACATTAATATTTTTGTGAATAAAAATCAAGATATATTAAAAAATATTTATTCTTCAAAACATATATATTTTTCAAATTTGAATTGCCATAATTGATTATATTACCAGTATAATCAATTATGACAGAGAAAATCATTTTTCCATTTCTGATGCATCATAATTGATTATGACAGTGAAAAATATCACGTTATGAATTTTATCACACTTGTGCTTTGGAGGCTTATGCATAATATTACTTCATCAACTTGTACCTCCATATCTAGTATTCTAAGACTCTATCTAGTCTTCAGGAATCATCTTGGGCTTGCTTGAATCATCATCTTTATCAAAAACATATCTTCGACATGTAGGGAAATGTTTCACATTTTCACCAACGTCTTAAATTCAGCTTGTCCTTAATTTATCTTGAATGGTGTTGACTTGAATGTAGTTGACTTGAATCATCATCAAAATCATCTCTTAGGAATGTATGGACATTTCCATCAATCTCCCCCTCATTGCTTTCATGAGCTCATTCCCACCATAATACAAAACAATTGGAGGGTCTGTATTGACTACCAAAGGCTCAATCAGGAAACACGGAAGGACCATTTTCCACTACCCTTCATTGACCAGATGCTTAAGCATCTGGCAAGTAAATCTCATTACTGCTTTCTGGATGGTTTCTTTAGTTATTTTCATATCCATATTGCTCCTCAGGATCAGGAGAAAACCATATTCACCTACCCCTTTGGCACTTTTGCCTATAGGAGAATGCCTTTTGGCCTATGCAATGCCCCTGGTACCTTCTAGCGGTGCATGCTTAGTATCTTTTCAGATTTCCTTAAAAATTGTATAGAGGTGATTATGGATGATTTCACTGTGTATGGATCCTCGTTTAATGCATGCTTAGATAATATGGGTAGAGTGCTTAATAGATGCATTAAAACTAATCTTGTTCTGAATTTTGAAAAATGTCACTTCATGGTAGAATAGGGTATAGTTTTAGGACACATTATTTCTAGTAAGGGCATAAAAGTGGATCCTGCAAAAGTCTCTGTTATTTCACAATTGCCTTACCCCTCTTGCGTGCGAGAGGTTCGATCTTTTCTTGGCCATGCAGGTTTCTACAGGCGCTTCATTAGAGACTTCAGTAAGAAGGTCCTCCCACTATCCAATCTGCTTCAGAAAGATATTGAATTTGATTTTGATGACAGGTGCACAAAGGCATTTGACTGCCTCAAGGAAGCATTGACCACCACTCCTATCATCCAGACACCTGACTGGACAGTCCCATTTGAGTTGATGTGTGATGCATCTAATTGTGCATTGGGGGTTGTCCTAGCACATAGAGTTGATAAGCTGTCTTGGGTAATATATTATGCTTCTAGGACTTTGGACGCTGTTCAAGCGAACTATACCACCACTGAGAAAGAGCTTCTTGCCATTGTGTTTGCTCTTGATAAATTTAGATCTTATTTGCTTGGTTCTCGTGTTATTGTTTATACTGACCATGCCGCTCTAAAGTACCTGCTGAAGAAGGCTGAGTAAAAGCCTCGATTGATCAGGTGGATGCTCTGGCTCCAAGAATTTGATTTTGATATCCGGCATAGGGTGGAGCTCAGAATTTGGTAGCAGACCACCTCAGCAGAATTGAGAGAGCTGAGGATAATGTTGAACTGTTGCCCATCCAGGATGATTTTCCTGATGAAAATTTATTAGTTGTTTCTTCTGTCTCTGTTTCTTACCCTACCACCCCATGGTTTGCAAATATTGTGAATTATTTGGTTACTTTTGTTTTTCCTCCCTTAGCATCCAGAGCTCAATGTGATAAACTTAAGAGCGATGCTAAGTATTATATTTGGGATGACCCATATTTGTGGAAGTTTTGCAATGACCAGGTTACCAGGAGATGCATTCTGGATCATGAGATTGACTCAGTCTTGCAATTTTTTCATTCTTCTGCAACCAGTGGTCATCTTGGCATTCAGAGGACAACTCGCAAGGTGCTTGACTGTGGTTTCTACTGGCCCACCATCTTCAAGGATGCGTGGAGGATTTGCAACACTTATGAGCAGTGTCAGAGAGCAGAAGGGTCCCTTACATGGAGACAACAGATGCCCCAACAACCCATGTTGTTTTATGAGGTGTTTGATGTCTGGGGTATCGATTTCATGGGTCCCTTCCCTGTTTCTTTTGGTTTTTATTATATTCTCCTTGTTGTTGATTATGTTTCAAAATGGGTGGAAGCCAAAGCCACCAGGACTAATGATGCTCGAGTTGTTGTGGATTTTGTCAAATCTAACATCTTTTGCAGATTTGGAGTACTCAGAGCCATTGTTAGTGATCAAGGCACCCATTTCTATAATAGGTCCATGCAGGCCTTGCTCAAGAAGTACGGGGCTGTTCACAAAGTCTCTACACCTTACCACCCCCAAACTAATGGGCAGGCTGAAATCTCAAACAGGGAGATCAAGAGAACTTTAGAGAAGATTGTCCAGCCCAACAGAAAGGATTGGAGCAACAGACTAGAGGATGCTCTTTGGGCGCATAGGACTGCTTATAAGGCACCTATAGGGATGTCTCCCTATTGGGTTGTCTTTGGTAAGCCATGTCACCTACTAGTCGAGATAGAGCACCGAACATATTGGGCTGTGAAATCATGCAACTTCTCACTTGATGAAGCTGGAGAGGAGAGGAAGCTATAGATAAATGAATTGGATGAGATCCATTTGGAAGCTTATGAGAACTCCATGTTCTACAAAGAGAAAACTAAGAGATTCCATGATAGCTCCATAGCTAGGAAGGAGTTCTTTGTTGGTCAGCAAGTGCTATTGTACAATTCCAGATTGGGTCTCATGGGTGATAAGTTGCGTTCAAAGTGGATTGAACCTTTTATTGTTACTAATGTTTATCCTTATGGTGAAGTTGAAATCAAAAGTGAATCCACAAAAAAGAGCTTCAAGGTTAATGGCCATCGACTGAAACCATTCCTCAGCAATCATTCTCTAGTGGATGCAGTTGTGGAGGAGATATCCCTGATTGATCCCACTTCTCTCCCACCATGACTTAGGGAGTTCTTTTTTTTCCTTCTTCTCTTTACTTTTTCTACACTTGTCTAATTCTATAAGTAATTTACTTGCCTGATCTTGTGTTTGTGCTACATTGGGACAATGTGTTGTTTAAGTGTGGGGGGGGGGGGGGCAGACTACTTTAGGTGTAGTAATTTAGCTTTATTTTTTATGTACAGTTTTACAGGTTTCTTTTTGATCTCTGGGTTTTTTTTAGGTTATGGGCACTTTCTTCACTCTTGGATAGGATTTGCTTTATGCTTTTTGGATTGAAATCCCTGTTTTTCTCTGCTTGTCAAGTTGGTTATGATGTTTGAGAGGTTGAATCAAATGCAACAATCTTACCCTTTGTGAGGAATTGAGCCACTATTTGTTCTTTCTTGTGTGTTATTCCTCTTGATTGCTTGAGCAGTAGCCTTGGCTTGACTTTGATTACTACTTCTTGATTCACATGCATGTTTGGAGATGATTAAGGCATTTTTGTTCTGATTAGCCTCTAGCCAAATGAGCCTACCTTGAATTAATTCCTTTGATAACCCCTTTGAGCCTATGTTTCCCTTTATTTCTTTTGAAGCTCATTAAAAGCCTTAAGTGAAAAACCATGATTACCTTAACCTTAGGGATTTTTGGAGCTTTGGAATTGTTTTGGGAATAAGTTATTGAATAAGTGTGGGGGGTGCATTTTGTATTTCATTAGATCATGTACTGGCTAGTTGGTTATATCTGCTGTACATTTTTTGTGTTTTCCTTTTAGTTATTTCATGTTCTGCTTTCATTTTTTTTAGTCCAAAAAAAAAGAAAAAAAAGAAAAAGGATATATATATATATATATATATATATATTTATAAAAGAAAAGTTGTGGTTGAAGCAAAGACAATAGTGGAGGTTTGATATTAGAGGTTTGTTAGAGGTTTTTGGGCATGCTTCTAGTGCTTATTTTTGACTTATTCCCCATTGCTCCTCTAGTTGCTCTGGTTCATAGCTACTTATCCCATATGATACCCTCTACCTTGTCCTTACCCCCATTACAACTTGAAAAGACCTTTTGATCTTTTTGTGCATGTGCGTTGGGTGTTGAGTTAGAGGCTTGTCAAGTCTATCTATTGTTTGCTTTTCTTGAGTGTTTTGAGAGTATACAGTAGCCTAGATTGTTAGAATTGCGCAGCGAAATGTTTGCGTTTACGGACAAAAACCAAGAGGGGGGTGAATTGGTTTCTTAACAAAAATTAGGGTTTTAAAATTTTCTCCAAATTTCACCGATTAAAATGCTGTGTAAAGTAAATAGAGCAAGGATAAAGTATTACACAGTCGATTTATACTAGTTCGGATCAAAAGACCCTACGTCTAGTTGCTAATCACTTAAACAAAGGATTAACGCTGTCACTATAATCACAGTTATACAATCAGATTACAAATGAAAAGATAAGGTAAAGAATACACCTCTCTTGAGTCACACAAGAAATGAAAACCTTCTTTGAATCCCATTGTAGACCCTAAATCTTGCCCGGCCTCAAAATAAGAACAGAAGACCTCCTATTCGAAGATGGATGAAGCCTAAAAAGCCAATAGGAGAGACTATTGGGCCGCATATTAGAGTAGGAAGGGTTTTTTGTACAAAAATAAGGATTTTCGCCTTCAGGAGTCGAGACTGTCGTCTCGACCAATGGCAAGTCGAGACCACCGTCTCGTTTAGCGAGACCACCGTCTCGCCACTTACCATTGGCGAGACCCCCCTCCCGTTTGGCGAGAAGGCCTTCTCGCCACTTGGCAAGTCGAGATCGCCGTCTCGCCAAACGAGACCGCCATCTCGACCTGACAGACACAAATCCCTATAAATAGTGAGCGCTCCCCCCTTCATTTCACACAGTTCTTCCACTTTCCCTTCTACACTTTCTCCAAATTCTCCTCCTAGAACTCCTCCGAAGCATTTCCGGAGTTTCTGAGTGTCTAAGAGAGCTTTTTATAGCATTTTCGAGAGCGATTTCGACGTTGTAAGAGCGAAGAGCTACCAAAACACACCTTATTTTTCAAGAGAATTAATCAAAAGCTTGTTCCGGAGGTTTCTTCACTCTCTCCCTCTCTTTTACTGTCTTTTTTATTCATATTAAATTGCGTAATAGATATTAGGGCCATGTAGTCATCATTTCAATTCTGCGAATAAAAATGGTAAAAGCGTCTTTTCAAAAGTTTATCTATAAAATAACTGGCCTATCATAGGGAACCCGAAAGGGGCATCGTAAGGGATCTAACACTTCCCTTACATGTAACGAACTCCCTTACCTAACTCTGGTTTTAACGAGAAAGTTGGTTTTTTGAAAAACCAACGTCTTTTCTCTCCATTTTTCGATGTTCCTGGTAAAAACATCGGTGGCGACTCCATAAGAACCCTTTCAAACTTATTCTTAGGTCAGCCCAATTATTGGACGATCTAGCAAAGCCCTTTCAAAAACCTCGCCCTTAGGTTCAACCCGGTTATCAGACAACTTAAAGGCGTTGTAACATCACCCATAAAAACGCAAAAAATGGAAAGTCGGAACCATCGCGTCGCTCCGACCACCTCTTTTTGATGGCGGCGATAGATTCCGACTCCACTGGGGAAGCCTAGAGAGTTGATCTCATTTAGTGATGGGCCAGTTGAATAAATAAACTAAGAAATTTCGCTTTTACCCTACCTTGTATTATAACATGCTTTAATTGCTTGACTTTAATAACTATTGTTTGTTTATTTTATGCAATTGTTTGAAATAAAAACTGTACACAAACATTTGCACACAACAGTTCCCTCTATATCCGGAGACAAGTGAGAAATCCATAGGGAGTGGGTGGCAGGTACGGTTTGCCGTAGTGATGGTCATGTGCCCACTGGTATGATTGGAAACCACTACTCAAGGTGATAACCTTCCTCTTTTGGCACAAAGGCTGACTATGGCCTTAGTGCTAAGCATGGTCAGAAGGCTAGAGAGTGGGGACCCTATAATGGGGGCACCTTGGGGGCCTAAGCCTTGGTGAGAACAGTTAGAACCTACCTTTGCCAATGCACTTTTTTGCAGGAAAATCCTACCTCGTGATTAAAACGACTTCTCACGTGTTCGCGGATGAGTGAATTGTATGTGCATCTGTTTGTTGCATTTGATTGCATAGCATAACCAAACAACAAAAACAGAAAAATATCTTTTACAACAAACGCCTTTATCTCGGACAGTCTGCCTTTTAGCTAGCTTGGTTTCAGGTTCTTTGTAAGCTAAGTAGCCACGCAGTCCGACAAAAGAGATAAGGGACGCTAAATATTCTTTCGCAATAAGCCATTTTATCTCGGACAGTCTGCCATTTAGCTAGCCTGGTTTCAGGTTCTTTGTAAGCTAAGTAGCCACGCAGTCCGACAGAAGAGATAAAAGGCTCTAAAACCAAAACAAAATAAAAATAAATGACCCAAATCAAATAAATGGGACCTTGTTCATAAACATAAAATTCATAAATCATCCATACAGGTAGTTTATTTTCCGAAAAATAAACACGCAAATATCATACATCATGTAGAAATAAAACATGATAAACATTTAGGGAAAAACAAACACCCGCATTCATATCTACAATAAGCATCATGTTCATAAAACATGCATTTTGGTTTTTAGAAAATGGAGGGGACTAGTAGACAATTGAAGAAAGTGGACATTCCCCGATACCATACTGAGAAGCTGGAACGACTTTGCACGATAATGCCATCGGAGGCCCGCTCCGACTTCGAGAAATCCTATGGACGGATTCTCGACCTGTTGAAGATCTGTGTCAATCCCATTTTTATCAGGGTTCTAGTTCATTTTTGGAACTCTAGCCTGCACTGCTTCGAATTCCCGCAGTTCGATATGGTGCCCACTCTGGAGGAGTATGAGATTATGCTAAAATGGCCCAAATCAGCCGGGGTCCATATTCGCCACAGGGCATATACTTCTGCAGCACAAATCACTGCCATCATCTGATTGCCATTCCGACAGACTACCCTGATAGAAAAAGGGAACATCCAGGGTTGGAAAGTCTCAATGTTAGAAGACCATCTGTCCTCTTTGGCTGAAAAGGCAGAATGGACTGCTTTTAACAAAACCCTGGCCTTGATCATATTTGGAACAATCTTGTTTCCCTTCCATATCGACACAGTACATCAAGCCGTCATGGACGCCTTCTTCGCCTGGGATGTGAACTCGAAGAGTCCCTTGCCTGCACTTCTTGCCGACACCTTGCTCTCAGTGGAATTTTGCCACCAGAAGCAAGGAAAAACACTCCGATGTTGCTCTTCACTACTTTTTATGTGGGGAATCACACATTTCTACGCCTCTAGTCACATGGGGATGTTCCCCGACCCTTTGAGAAGCTTCTCCAAAATCCCTCTCCACCGACGCCTAACCTTAGAGTGGAAGGTCGAGTTGGAACAATGGGACGCCAACCAATTATCTGGGGTTTGCCCTTGGTTCCGACCCGACCCAGTCCTCATCAGATGTGGGGATTACACGAGCATACCATTGATAGGACTCAAGGGATGTATAGCCTATTCACCAAGAGTAGCTATGAGACAACTAATGAGGACCCAAACTACAATATCCCGAGGGGAGCTCGGAGGACTATGTTTCTTCGGAGACCCATGCACTATTACTAACTCACTGGCTGTGAGAAGAGCATGGGAGAAACCAGTCTTTATGGGAGATAAAGAGCTAGGAAAAACTCGAGTAGCTGTCTCCAGTGACTACAAGGAGTGGAGACGGAAAAGAGGGATGTCGCAACCATCCACCTCACTCGCTACACATGCAAATAGTGAAAAGCTGCAAACTCAAGTTGACGCCTTGACCCAGAGGATAGAAATCATAGGAGCCCAGATGAGGGCCCTTGAAGAAAGAGAACAAGAATCTATCCTCACCATAGACGGTCTACAGAGGCAATGCAAGAAAAAGGATCATGAAATAGAGCGCCTCAAAGATCAGTGTGCCGATTTTAATGAACAAGCTATCCGAGCATCCAAAGCTGCTAGAACCAGCTCGGGTAGCCAATTTCAAGAAATAACCGCCAAATCAACACACCTTGAGGTCGAATGCGCAAAACAAGCTCAAACGATCAAGGATTTGTTACAGGATCTCAGAAGGATTCGGTCAGAAATATGCCAAGAGCGAGAGGCCAACCAGAGGCTTAATAGAAGTCTCACTGAGCTACACTGCAAAGAAAGAGACAGGCTAGCTCAGTACGGTCAAGTATTGCAAGAAAAGGACCGAGCCCTCGTGAAGCTCGATGAGCTGCAAGCCTTGGTCGTCCATCAAGAGGCGAAGATCAAAGAGGCTCAAAAGTACAGTGAAGATATGAGCCAGGCGGTCCAAAAGCAAAGCAAAACACTCGCTCGTCACGTCCAGGAAGCCGAAAGGGAATTACATAGAGATCAAGACCCGCCTGTGGGTTTCTTTAGGATTTTCCACTTCTGTCAGAAGTTGCTTTGTAGTATGGAATAGGGGAATGTACACCTTCTACGGATAAATGAAAATTTTCCTTATTCAACGATTGTCTACTTACATGAATATCATTCATTTGCATATTTGATTTCCCCTCCTTCACTTTTAATAAATAAGATAATAAAAAGGAAGGATTAACTGACACGTCTTCCAAATCAAAAGAATGGAGAGAAAACCGCTTTTAATGAAGCTCTCCCTAACGGTCGATCCACCACAAGAGGATGATAAGCCTCGACCGTTGGTCCTCAAAACCAGTAAGGAAGAGGGGGCAAGGACGCCCGTGCGACTATTTATGCCACGTCCTTTCCCCTACGAATCAAATAAAGCTGTACCGTGGAGATACGGAGAACCTTCACCAATAAAGGAGGATATCTCCGATATAGCCGGCATTGGGGGCATGACTAGAAGTGGAAGGGTCTACTCCCCCAAGGACTCACAAGAAGATGCCCCCAGAATAAAGGAAAAAATAAACAGACCAAAGAAAAAGAAAATAAAGAATTCAAGGAGGAGACAGAAGAATTACTCCAATTCATAAGACAAAGCGAGTATTCCATTATCGATCAGCTCAATCATACGCCTACAAAGATAACTCTGTTATCTCTAATGATGAGCTCGGAACCACATAGAAACGCCTTGATGAAGGTCTTGAGCGAAGCGCATGTACCTCACAGTATATCCCAAGAAAAGGTCGAGAGGATCGTCGGTCACATTACGGCAAACGACCACCTCACCTTCACAGAGGAAGAACTCCCCCTCGAGGGGTCAAGCCACAACAAGCCCTTGCACATTTCCATCAAGTGTAAGGAGTACCTCATTGCTAAAGTTCTTGTGGATAACGTGTCATCTTGAACGTGATGCCCAAGTGCACGCTAGACAAGTTGACTATTCAAGGAACCCGTCTGCGCCCAAGCAGCACTATCGTTCGAGCCTTCGATGGATCCAAGCGAGAAGTAGTGGGGGAAGTCAATCTGCCAATCCAAGTTGGACCCACTATCTTCAACATTGATTTCCATGTAATGGACATTACTCTGGCATATAGTTGTCTCCTCGACAGACCTTGGATTCATGACGCTAAGGCAGTACCTTCAACGCTCCACCAGAAAGTCAAGTTTATAGTGGATGACAAACTGGTCACGGTCCAAGCAGAAGACAATATCCTGATCAGTGGACCATCTACCCAATCTTATGTGGATGCGGTTGAAGAGGCCCTTGAAACATCTTTTCAAGCGCTCAAAATTGCCAGTGTAGAGAGACTTCCCAAAAACACGAAGGTAGCCCGCATGATGATGAGGCATGGTTACCATCCTGGCCAAGGATTGGTGTTAGAAAAGTAGGCTGAGATCAAGAGGGGGGGTGAATTGATCTTTGAAAAATTTTCGCAATTTACAGATTATCTATTTCAAAGATTAAGAATTCTGACCAATTCTTGAATCAAACACAACAAACAATCAAAGTAGAGGCAGTGACAAAATTAAAGTGAGAAAGGTTTAGAAAGGTACAACCAAGATTTATACTGGTTCACCCAATCCCAGGGCTACGTCCAGTTTCCTGCCAAATTCCAGCTGGGTTCCACTAGATTGAACATTTTACAGATTACAACTTCAATCACGCACTCAATCTACCACAAGAACCAAAATTCCAGTCCTTGCACCTAAACCTTCACCAAGAACCAATTTCCAGTTCTTGAACAACCCTGCAGCCAAATTCCAGCCACAGAAACTAGTGCCCACACTTCCAGGCACACACAATACAAAAAAGAAAAGTAAAGAAACAAAGAGAAGAAACTAGAACACCCAAACCAGGTTTATGCAGCTCTGCAGAATGAGTTTCTTTACCAAAAGAATGCAAATATTGCCTCAAGAAAGAACTTCTAAGAACTTCACAAAACTTGCGCGATTCTCTCTTGAAAGTAGCACTTATGATTGCTTGATTGATTGCCAAAAGATGTTATTTAAAATGTTCAAGCAATTCTGTTTATATAGAAGATTTTCCAAGTCACTTGGTTTATTTAATATGTTAAAATAATCTTTTAATCTGTTAAAAGTCTTGTTTTAATCTATTAAAACTTCTTTTAATCTGTTAAAATATTCTTGATCATTTTCTAGATTTGTTTTAACTGATACGACAACGTTTATATCAATTAAAACTCTTTGTAAAAAATCCTTCAAATTGTTTTAATCGATTATTTCGTCTTTTAATCGATTAAAATACTGCTAAAGGTTTTCATAAAACTTTCTAAGTTATTTTAACTGATAACATACTTGTTTCATTCGATTAAAACATTCTGGAAAAATCTCTTAGTTGTTTTAATCGATTATTTCGTATTTGTATCGATTAAAATACTGACAGAACAACTTTCAAAACACTTCAAGTTATTATAATTGATTATTTCGAGTTTGTATCGATTAAAATTCTGCCATAACACTTTTCAAAATATTCGAAGTCATTTTAATCGATTATATTAATTCTATATCATTTAAAATACTGGCAGAAGGTTTTCAAAATCCCTTCTAATGAAAACAATCGATTATTTCGAAAACATATCAGTTAAAAACTTGTTACAAAAGTGTTAAGAACATTTTAACTGATAAGGCTCATATAATACCAGTTAAAACATTTACTTAAAAACCATTTAACAAAATACTTTGTTTTTAACAGTTTAAACACGTTTTAGAGGCATTTGCAAAATCTTTTAAATGAAGAAACCTCATGCAGCAGAGAGATAAAAATGATTATACCTAAGTAAAGATGCAGACTCACTAATTACTCTACCCTTTTATCTAAGTGACCTTTAACTGCAATTGAGTAGCCTTTGACTTCATCAAATCAACAAGATCTTCGTTTAAATGATTCAAGAAGATCTTCATCACTTTCAATTGGGGGTAGATTCCCAAGGGATGAGGGAACCCCCAGAGTTCAAAGATAACCCCTTTAAGTATGGCCTAGGATATGACCCTACAAAGGGCCGAGCAGAAGGAAGAAAAGGGAAGTCTCCCCTTCGCACACTCAAGCAGATGTTCCGAAGCGGAGGGATGCAAGCGTCAAGAGCTACCCTAGTCATTAGGAGATAACCTTGTCTAAACAAACAAAAAGGGAAAAAAGGAATAAAAGCGCGTCCAAATAATCAAAATGTACCATTGCTATAACAATCAAGCTGATCGATTAGAAGCACAAAATAAGGTTTTACCTCACCATAAATAAAGCCGTGTTTCGCCAATATTGTGAAAAAAAAAACAACAAAAAGAAAAGAAAAAGCCCATAAAAGCCAAAGGCCAAAAGAAAAAGGGCAAAATACCCGGTAGGAAACCCACTAAGGGGGCTACGCAAAAGATAGGGTCAACCTGTTAGGACACCCGAACAAAAATAAAGGGTAGCCTAGGCAAAAGTTAGGGTTACAAAATGAAGTCCGCTAGGATTCCCTAAACAGAAAAAAGGAAGGAACCTAGACAAAAGATAGGACCAAAACAAAATATCCTAGTTCGAAAACCCAAAGGGCGATCTAGGGAAATCGATCAGCCATAAAAAGTAATGGAAATAGGCTTAGGCGCAAATCCACAAAAAAGGGGAAAAGAAAAATGTTTAGACAAAAACCTAAACACTTAGGGCTAACCTCAGCCAACCATTCTTACAAAATCTCTTCGGAATAAAATCAACTATCTAAAACACAAGCCGTTGAATTTATCCTTTACTTTTTTTCTCTTGACCCTCACAATATTATTCTAACAATTAGTTTGGGAATATGGAGGCGTATAGTCAACAAGAGGATTGAAACCCCTAAAGTGAAGAAAAAGAGACACCAACATGGAAAAGCGTGCTCTCCAAAAAAAAAAAGAAGAAAGAAAGAAGAAGGGAAAGTTATTCCTCGGTCACGTTAAGTCCGGAACCGTACAACCAAGTACAGCAGAAAAAACAAAGATCAGAGGGCACCCGTCTCTACAAGACGCACCAGTTAATCCTTCTGAAAAACTAATGAAATAGGCATTATAGAACATCAAACATGAAAACATTGCATGCATAAAATGTTTTTGAACAGGGTCCTATTTTCTTCAAAAAAAAAAAATCCATCTAAAAAATGGAGACCGTCGTCTCGTCCTCCCAGACCGTCGTCTCGACTCGCGCTGAAACGAGACCACCATCTCGACATTCGAGATCACCGTCTCGATTTGGACAAAGACGAGACCATCTTCTCGCTTGGCGAGAGGGCCATCTCGACTTAGGACCAAAACGAGACTGCCGTCTCAAAGATCTAGACGGCAATCCCGAACCCCGCAAAATCGAGACCACCGTCTCGACTTCCCAAACGACGGTTCCGAATCCAGGCGGAATCTTTATATATAGAAGGCCTTGGGGGGGGGGGGGCGGTTCAAACACTCTCTCCTGCACTCCTACCCTCCTTTCTCCTATATTTGAGCATCCTCCTACCAAAAATGCACAGAGATGAAGCTTCCAGGAAAAGAAGGGGTTCTTCTGGCCCAAACTCTTCCACGGCCCCAATTCTGCAAGATCCAACTCAACTCTCGCCCCCACACCAGGCCTGCCTGGAGCACATTCAAGGGTACACATGGCACCCTATGCTGACATTGGATTTCAGCATCCTCGCCGAATTTGGTTGGGAAGATGAGGTCCACGCCTACCTCGACAGCATTGCATGGCACTTCCTCTTTCAGTCTCACCCCACCCACATCTACTCACAAGCAGTGACAGAGTTTCTCGCCTCCATCACATATTACGAGCTCCCTACAATGGTGTCAGGACTCCCGCCGGCGAAGATGGTGTCCTACTACATAAATGGGTTGTACCGGACGACGACCCTGGACGAGTTCAACGTGTCGATTGGATTCGTCCGGCCCGAGGACGTCCTGACCCAGGAATACCAGGAGGCCATCTGCGAACGCCCCCCTACCCTCACCGCCAGGGAAATGTGGGAGGAACTCACCAGGATGCGTACCTTGTCATCCCTACTAAAAGGGTTCGCACTCACCCCCGCTCTCCACATCTGCCACAAGCTACTGGCTGGGACTGTCCACGGGCGGAAGGAGAGTCAGGGCAAGGTCACCTACCCAGACCTCTTCGCCCTCTACTGCATGAGCCAAGGGCGCTGGTGCAATCCCGACTACTTCTTCGTGAAGGCCCTTAAGGATTTCGGGAGTTGTCCCGTGTGAGCCATCCTCATGGCTCCCCTCATCACCCCGCTGGCAGAAAAATGGGGGTGCAGTGGAAGAGAGAACCTCTCCTCCGATCTTCGACCCAAGACCATCAACGGGTCCATCCTTGTCAGCATGGGGATGCTGATCCGCCAAGGGTCCCGGTTGGCCCTCCACCCCTCGCTAGCCATGACTTTCAACCTCCAGGACCTAGTGGCGATGCAAGATCTCCCGACACTCCCGGAGTTCCAGCAACAACAACAACAGCAGAAATAGTATACGGACGACTTTGCTGGCATCAACCACAACATCTACAGCTTGGACCAGATGTCTCTAAGGCAGGATGCCTTCGAGACAAGGATGGAGACCTTCGGTCAGATACAAGAGGGAATAAGGCAAGACCTGGTAATGTTTCGGCAAGAACACCTCGAAGCAGTCCGAGACTAGGCAGAATTTCAGAGGCACATGTACTGGCAATTCCCTCCTCCCGGATCGTCTCCCGACTCAAGTCCACCGTCTTAGGGATAGTACACAAAAAATAAATGTTGTAATCAAAGCTTTATCATAAATAAAATTCTCTTTCATACATTTTTTCTCTCTTTTCGAAAAGTTAGCGTAATGAAAAGAAACTGAAAAGTAAAAAGACTTACGCTTAATCCCGGAAAAGCCAAAATCCAAAATCGCGAGAAAAAAGATAAAACCGCAGAAAAAGGCAGGATTAAAAACAAAACAAGTCAACCACATTGACCAAAAGTTTTTTGGAAGACCAGTAGAAGCCGAACGATAAATAAACAAGACTACCCAGCGACTAACAAGCTGGATGACCACCAAAAGTAATCCCCGGCATAAACCGGACGACCACTCCAGAAAAGTCGAAAAACCAAAAGACAAGAGAACGCATCTCAACACCGGCGCATGAGCTACTGAGCAGTAAGCTGCCACCACCACCAGTCCTACGCAACAGACTGTACCAACCTGATGGGGGGTTCATACCCATCAACTTGCGCATGAAGTGCGCCTGATCTGCACACGAGTCAGACCAGTAAGTCGCAGCTACTAGCCTGATTGGGGGTTTATACTCATCTAGTCCTACGCACAGCGGACTGCAACTACCAGCCTGATGGGGGGTTTATACTCATCCTGTCCTACACACAGTGGACTGCAACTACTAGCCTGATGGAGGGTTTATACCCATCAACCGAAGGATCGACTACCGTCAGAAGAAGTATCCTGAGGTTCTACCCGGTGTCAACCAAAGGGATCGGCTACCGTCAGAAGGAGCATCCTGGAGGCACACAACACATTTTTCCCCAGAAGATCAACCGCCACAAGACGCAGCATCCGAAGGGTAACCGGGCAAGAGGGTTAACTCCTTCACCCTCCAGCCGATCTTCTTGGCACAACAGGCCAACAATCGGCTAGTCAGGTGAAGGGGGGGGCAACTATAGACCCTAAATCTTGCCTGACCTCAAAATAAGAGCAGAAGACCTCCTATTCGAAGATGGATGAAACCTAAAAAGCCACTATGAGAGACTATTAGGCCCCATATTAGAGTAGGAAGGATTTTTTGTACAAAAATAAGGATTTTCGCCTTCAGGAGTCAAGACCGCCGTCTCGCTTTTCGGGATCGCCGTCTCAACCAATGGCAAGTCGAGACCTCCGTCTCATTTGGCGAGACCGCCGTCTCGCCACTTACCATTGGCGAGACCCCCCTCCCATTTGGCGAGAAGGCCTTCTCGCCACTTGGCAAGTCGAGACCGCCGTCTCGCCAAACGAGACCGCCGTCTCGCCATTGATTCAAGTCGAGACCGCCGTCCCGAATGGTGAGACCGCCATCTCGACCTTGCCAGTCGAGACCGCCGTCTCGACCTGACAGGCGCGAATCCCTATAAATAGTGAGCGCTCCCCCCTTCATTTCACACAGTTCTTCCACTTTCCCTTCTACACTTTCTCCAAATTCTCCTCCTAGAGCCCCTCCGAAGCATTTCCGGAGTTTCTGAGTGTCTAAAAGAGCTTTTTATAGCGTTTTTGAGAGCGATTTCGACGTTGTAAGAGCGAAGGACTGCCAAAACGCATCCTATTTTTCAAGAGAATTAATCAAAAGCTTGCTCCGGAGGTTTCTTCACTCTCTCCCTCTCTTTTACTGTCTTTTTTATGAAAGTGATGAAGATCTTATTGAACTACTTTGGCAAAGATCTTGTTGATTTGATGAAGTAAAAAATGAAGTCAAAGGCTACTTAGTGGCAGTCAAAGGTCACTTAGATAAAAGAGTAGTGGGATTAGTGAGTCGACATCTCTGCTTAGGTATAATCATTTTTATCTCTTTGCTGCATAAGGTTTCTTCATTTAAAAGATTTTGCAAAATACCTCTAAAAAGTGATTAAACGGTTAAAAACAAAGTATTTTGATAAAAGGTTTTTTAATTAACTATTTTAACTAATAGCATATAAGCTTTATCAACTAAAATGTTCTTAACACTTTTGTAACAGGTTTTTAACTGATATGTTTGCGAAATAATCGATTGTTTTCATTAAAGGAAGTTTTGAAAACCTTCTGACAGTGTTTTAACTGATATAGTTTCTAAATAATCGATTAAAATCACTTAAAATGTTCAGGGAAGTGTTCTGGTATTATTTTAATCGATATAACTTCGAAATAATCGATTAAAACCACTTAAAGTATTTGTTAATCGATGTAATCTAGCATATGATCGATCAGAATGAGTTTTTGATCGATCAGAATAATTTTAACCGATTAAAATGTGATTTAATCGATTAAAACAACTTAAGAGAATTTCTACTAAGCGTTTTAATCGATTAAAACAGATTGTTATCAGTTAAAATCACTTAGAAAAGTTTATAAGAATATTTTGCAGTATTTCAATCGATTGAAAGACGAATCAATCGATTAAAACAGTTTGGAGGATTTTTTTACAAAGAGTTTTAATTGATATAAACGGTTTCGTAGCAGTTAAAACAAATCTGGAAAATAATCAAGAACATTTTAACAGATTAAAAGAAGTTTTAACATATTAAAACAAGACTTTTAACAGATTAAAAGATTATTTTAACAGATTAAATAAACCAGCACAACACACGATCCACTAAGAAAACCCACTTAGTGATTCTTATCGCTTCTAGCCCACACTAGGTTTCAAAAGCCCCTTTTTCCTCCAACAAACAGTTCTTTGGCAGTCACAACTCTCAACTTTTGTTTGAAAAAGGTTGTTCTATTTGCAGAGAGCCTTAGAGAACCTTAAGTAGAAAGATTAGGGTTTGGGAATTGGGGATTTTCGAAAACAGATGAATTGGGAATAGGATTTTCGAAACTTGGTCCAATTTTGAATTTCAAAACACATATCTGACTGAAATAATCGATTATCTTGAGTGTTAATCGATTATTCCAGAGCCAAAATCGTAGAGAACCCAAAACAGCTCAGTTTAATCGATTAATTGGGCATTTAATCGATTAACAGCCCAATTAATCGATTAACAGATGGTTTAATCGATTATTCGAGAGAGCAGATGCTGAAAATGGTTTTTCTCTATAATAATCGATTATCCTGCCATTTAATCGATTAATCAAGTAAGTTTTTGATAAAAATGAGTTTTTAGAGCTTTTAAAGAGTGATCTATGTGCTGGTTATCTTGGACTCTAATATTACAGACTCAAAATCATAAAAATAGAGTTATTACATAACATTACAAGTCTTTAAATCTTTAAGTCATTTATTCTTGAATCATCATCAAAATCAACAAGCTTCATATCCAAGCATGTTCAACATTCATATCCCCTTTTTGATGATGATCAAAATTTCCTTTAAAGCCCTTTGTAATAACCTGTTTTGTCTGTCACAGGTAACAAAAACATTAAACATACCAGACAACATTTAAATTTAATAAACATAAGGCTTTAAATAATTTCTCCCCCTATTTTGATTATAATAAAAAAAAATGAAAAGTTCCCCCTCAATAAGTGCATCATTTATAAGATAACTCCCCCTCAAACAAAGCAAAAATATCAATTTTATTCCATAAATTAAAATAATTACAAACAAGAATATATGAGGAAGAGATTAAAACTCTTCACTATCGCTATTGAATTGAGCATCAAATCTATCCTCTAGGTTACAAACCCTATCATCTATATCTGAGATACAACGAATGATTTCCTCATGTCGTTCTTGAGAAATAGTGAAGAATTCTTGCATTCTTTGATTCATATCAAAGAGCATATCTTCCATTGATTGGCGGGATGTAGGAGGGGCAGATGATGTCCCAATAGTATGTATATTTTCAGTAGAAAATTCAGCAGCTGCAGGCATCTCTTCATCAGAATCTTCAGCATTTTCAACCATGTTGGGAATGTCATCTTTATGCACATAGATACCATTTACACACATCATTTGTAACTGTGTTAGCGTGCTGTCAAGCATTCTATTTGAATTTATCATCCTTACCTTTTTCTCCCCTTCAACATTCACTCCTTTGTATTCTAAAATACGAGAAATGAGAAGAGCATATGGAATTTTGAAAGTAGGATGACACTTGGCTTTAAGCATGGTCATGGTGACTAGACTACCCCAGTCAATAGGCTCATTATTCATGATGACATGAATAATGCGAAGATCAATGGATGAACATTGGGCATGGTTGGTTGCCCGAGGACATAGAATCTAGACAATAAAATGCAGTAGCAATCGTTCCTCCTTCTTTAATTGGCCAACCAGAAGAAGAAGCCCAATTTCCATGGAGGGGTTTTGGAGAAAAGATCGGTAGGCCATAATCCTGTCAAAGTCTTCTAACTCCATAAAAATATTGATAACATCTTCTCTTACATTAAAATGGGCAACATTTTCCCATATATCGTCATCAAGGATGATAGTCACACCCTTGACACGAGAAATAGCTACATGATCTCTAAATTTAAAACGAGAATAGAATACCCTAACTAGATCAGGGTAGTAAGTACCTTACATTTGGATAAATGGGAGAACACCTTGAATTTCAAGAAGATTTGGAAAATTAAATCCCCTATTGATGAATTGATCACCAATAATGTATTTGGAGTGATGATCCCCCTTTCCTTCCAGAAAGTGAGAAATTCTTGTCTACCCTCATCGTCTGAGATCCATCCTTCAACACGAGATGAGAGGCACGGGGATGAGAGGCAGGGGCAAATCTTCTTCTTGTGGGGATCTTAGCACGAGATGAGGAAGCCATTGGGATTAGAAGGAAAGAAAACAAGAGAGTTTTGAAGGCAAATGAGGTTGAGAGAAAGCAAGAAGACTTGAATTATGCAAGAATACTTGGATTCAAGAATTTGAGGTGTGGAGAAGTGAAATGAAGGCTTCCTATATATAGGGAACAAGAAAAACGGTCATAAACGGTCATATGTGGGTGAAGGAGTGCCAAAATAGCCATTTCAAACGGCTAGAACAAGAAAACGTCCCAGTTTAATCGATTAAACCATCAATAGAACCAGATAATCGATTAACTGATGCTGTTAATCGATTAAATGAGTGGTTAATCAATTATTGCTTGAAATAATCGATTATTCCAGAGAGATACTTTAGGTTTTGAACATTTAGGTGCAAATAATCGATTATTCCAGAGAGATCATCAAATTTTTAAGGTTTAGACACATGATAATCGATTAACACCCTACATAATTGATTATTACAGTACAATCATGCAAAAATTGATTAGTTAAGCAGATTTTAAGCTATTTCTAATATTCCTAAGTCTCTTCTAAGATCATAGAATCTATCCTTGGGAAAAGGTTTAGTGAAAATATCTGCTAATTGATGCTTTGTATCAACATATTCAATTTTACAATTTCCTTTACTAATATGATCTCTTAAGAAATGATGTCTAATCTCTATATGCTTAGTTCTAGAGTGCATTACTGGATTCTTAGTAAGATTTATTGCACTTGTATTATGACACATCAAAGGAATATCACTTAGAAAGATACTATAGTCTTCTAATTGTTGTTTCATCCACAAAATTTGAGCACAGTAATTACCAACTGCAATATATTCAGCTTCAGTAGTGGATAAAGCAACACATGCTTGTTTCTTAGAGTGCCAAGACACTAATGATGATCCTAACAAATGACATGTTCCACTAGTACTCTTTCTATCTATTTTACATCCACCATAATCAACATCAGAATATCCTATTAAACTAGGAGAAGCTTCAGATGGATACCATAAACCAAAACTTGTAGTTCCTTATAAATATTTTAAAATTCTTTTTACTGCAGTTAAGTGAGATTCTTTTGGACATGCTTGAAATCTAGCACACACACAAACATAATGCATAATATCAGGTCTACTTGCAGTTAAGTATAACAGTGAACCTATCATACCTCTATACAAAGATTGATTAATTTCTAAACCTGATTCATCCTTGTCTAAATAACATGAAGTTCCCATGGGTGTGTTAGCTTCCTTTGAAGTGTCCATTCCAAATTTCTTGAGAATCTCTTTGCAGTATTTAGTTTGAGACACAAAAATGTCATCTTTAAGTTGTTTAATTTGAAGTCCAAGGAAGAATGTGAATTCTCCCATCATTGACATTTCAAATTCTCCCTGCATTATCTTAGCAAATTCTACACACAAGGAATTATCAATTGATCCAAAAATGATATCATCAACATATACTTGAAATCATTTGAAGTTAGAAAACTACTTAATCTTTCATACCAAGACCTAGGAGCTTATTTTAAACCATATAACGCTTTCTTCAATTTAAAAATATGATTGGGATATTTAAAATCTTCAAATCCAGGGGGTTGTTCCACATATACTTCTTCTTTGATAAACCCATTCAAAAATGAACTTTTAACATCCATTTGATATAATTTAAATTTCATCAATGAGGCATAAGCAAGAAGTAGGCATATAGCCTCTAACATGGCAACAGGAGCATAAGTTTCATCATAATCAATACCTTCCTCTTGACAGTAACCTTTGGCAACAAGTCTGACTTTGTTCTTTGTTATATTTCCATCTTCATCAAGTTTGTTTCTAAATACCCATTTTGTTCCAATTACTTGATGTGATTCTTCTCTTGGAATTAATTCCTAGACTTGATTCCTTTCAAATTGATTAAGTTCCTCTTGCATTGCTATGCACCATTGGTCATCTTTAAGAGATTCTTTAACACTTTTGGATTCTATCTGTGAAACAAAAGTTACAGACATGCAGAAATTTGTCATATTTCTTGTTCTTACCCCTTTTGAGATATCACCAATTATATTGTCCATTGAGAGTCCTCTTGGTGATTGCCATTATTTTGCTAATTCAGTTGGTTGAGATGACTCATTTTCATTCAAGTACATTTCTTCTAGAGCCTATCTTATGTACTCATCATCACCTGCAAGTTCTTTATTTGACTCAAGAGGATTTCCCTCAAGGTCTACAATTTCATCAAAGGTGAGATGCACAAATTCTTCAACATTTAAAGTTCTTCTATTAAACACTCTATATGCTTTGCTAGTTAGTGAATAACCTAAGAAAATGCCCTCATCGACTTTTTGAGTCAAATTTTCCTAAGTTATCTTTTCCATTATTTAACACAAAACATTTACATCCAAATATTTTCAAATGAGCAATATTAGGCTTTCTACCGTTTAACAATTCATAAGGAGTTAATTTTATAATTGACCTAATAAGCATCCTATTTAACACATAACATGCAGTACTTACAGCATCAACCCAAAAATATTTAGGAACATTTGGTTCATTCAACATTGTTCTAGCAAGTTCCTCTAGTGATCTATTTTTCCTTTCTACTACACCATTTTGTTGGGGAGTCCTAGGTGCAGAAAAATTATGCAAAATTCCATTATCCTCACAATAATTTTCAAACCATTCATTTTGAAACTCTCCACCATGGTCACTTCTTAACACCTTAATTCTTAAGTCTTTCTCATTTTGAATTTGCTTTGCAAATTTCATAAAGACCTTAAAAGCTTCACTTTTCATTGTCAAGAAAAATGTCCAAGTATATCTAGAAAAGTCATCAACAATCACAAGACCATAATAATTTCCACCAAAGCTTTTTATCCTAGAAGGGCCAAATAAGTCTAAATGTAATAATTCTAAAGATTTTGATGTGGAAATGACACTCTTTGATTTAAATGATGATTTCACTTGTTTACCTTTTTGACATGCATCACATAACCTATCTTTTTCAAACTTTAACTTAGGCAAACCAACAACTAAGTCTTTTGATATCAATTTATTTAAATGATACATATTTATATGAGCTGCTCTCTTATGCCATAACCATGAGTTTTCTTCCTTAACAACTAAGCATGTTATACTAGTATCATGTATACAATCCAAATCAATCAAATATATATTATTATGCCTAATGCCTTTCAATGCTACATTTTCAGAATTCACTAAATGTATGGTACAAAACTTACTTTCAAAGATTACCTTGAATCCTTTGTCACAAAGTTGACTTATACATAGGAGATTATGCTTTAGCCCATCAACAAGAAGCACATCCTTTATCTCCAAAGTGTTTGCACCACCAATATTTCCAATTCCAAGTATCTTTCCTTTGTTGTTGTCCCCATAGGTTACATATCCTTGTTCTTTAGCTTTGAAACTTACAAATTTCGTTTTATCTTCGGTCATATGTTTTGAGCATCCACTATCAAGATACCACATAGACTTCTTGGATTTGGAAGTTTCCTACAAAACAAGAACATAGTAATCTTAGGTCCCCATAACTTTTGGGTCCTTGGGGTTAGAGACAAACAAATCATTTAACTATAGGAACCCAAACATATTTTCCTTTAGGAACACCAAAATGCTTAATTTTACATCTATTTGAGGTATGACAATGTTTCATACAATAAAAACATGCATTAGATGTAATTTTAGAATTTGATACATTTCTAACTATTGACATTTTAGTTCCTTTTTCAACCCATACTCTTCTATTTTTAATTTTAGGCTTTTTCAGGGGAACATGATAGTTTTCTCTATTTTGAACAATAACAACTTTCTCCTTATAATTATCACTTATTTCCTTCTTAGCTTTATCAAGCAAATGTCTAAATAAATCAAGTTCATATTCATACTCTTTACATGATGAACATGCTATATTCTTATTATCTTTTTCTTCTAAACATACAATTTTCGTTTTTAATGTTTCCTTTTCCTCTAAACATACAATTTTTGTTTTTAAGGACTTCACCTCTTTTTCGGATTTGTTCAAACACTTTTTCACATATTTGTATTCATTTTTCAAGTCCTTAAAAGCATTAAACAATTCTTCATATGCATTTTGTAATTCATCAAAGTTATTTTCATCATCACTTGAGGAAGAGTCGGAATCATTAACCTCAAAGTCAGAAGATATATTGTCTTTTGCCATCAAGCAAATGTTAGCTTCTATTTCCGAATCACTTGACTCTGAACTTGAGTCACTATCATCCCAAGCAATGTAGGCTTTCTTCTTGAAGAATTTCTTGCCTTTGTTATCTTCATTCTTCTTGTTTGGACATTTGGTTTTTACATGTCCTGTTTCACCACAACCATAACATTTGATATTTAAAGAAGTACTTTTTCTTACCTTTCCCTTACCTTTGAAGGGTTGCTTTCCTTTGGTTTTCATAAACTTGATAAATTTCTTTATCATAAGACTCAATTGTTCTGCTTCTTCATTTTCTGAGTCTTCTTCTTCCTTCTTGTTCTTACTCTTGGAAATTTCAATTTTGAAGGCTAGGTTCCTCTATTGATGCTGACCTTCTTCATCATTTAGCCTTCCAAGTTCAAGTTCGTGCTCTCTCAACTTTCCAAAGAGTGTCGCCATAGACATTGTTGCTAGATTTTGTGACTCCGTGATGGCCGTCACTTTAGGTTACCATTTCCTATCCAAAGATTTCAAGATTTTTACATTTAATTCATCAACATAAAAAATTTTACCTAACCCGGTGAGATGATTCACTATGTGTGTGAAACGCTTTTGAACGTCAAAAATTGTTTCTCCTTGTTGCATTCAGAACATCTCATATTCTTGGATCAATGAATTCTTCCGTGCTCTTTTTACATCGTCGGTACCTTCGTGGGTTACTCTTAACATTTCTCACATTTCTTGAGCACTTTGACAAACAGAGATCCTGTAATACTCATCAGGGGTTAAAGCAGATGAAATAATATTTCTAGCCCTAACATCATATTGGGCTTTTCTATTTTCCTCAGCCGACCATCTAGAAAATGGTTTTGGTACCTCTTCTCCGTTTTCAGTAATTTTAGGAATAAAGAGACCGTTTAAAATTGCGTCCCAAACACCTCTATCAATAGACTCCAAAAATATTTGCATTCTTACTTTCCAAAACGGATAATTTTGCCCCGCAAAAAGTGGGGGTCTATTGATAGAAGCACCCTTAACAAACATTTGATTTTGTCCGACCATTTTTGAAAATTGAATGACTATCAAAGCAAGCTCTGATACCACTTGTTAGAATCGCGTAGCGGAATGTTTGCGTTTACGGACAAAAACCAAGAGGGGGGGGGGTGAAATGGTTTCTTAATAAAAAATAGGGTTTTAAAGTTTTCTACAAATTTCACCGATTAAAATGCTGTGTAAAGTAAATAGAGCAAGGATAGAGTATTACACAATCGATTTATATTGGTTCGGATCAAAAGACCCTACGTCCAGTTGCTGATCATTCAAACAGAGGATTAACGCTGTCACTATAATCACAGTTATACAATCAGATTACAAATGAAAAGATAAGGTAAAGAATACACCTCTCTTGAGTCACACAAGAGATGAAAACCTCCTTTGAATCCCACAAAGGATGAAGAACAACTTTCCCTAGAGACGACACAACACACAATCCACTAAGAAAATCTACTCAGTGATTCTTATCGCTTCTAGCCCACACTAGGTTTCAAAAGCCCCTTTTTCCTCCAACAAATAGTTCTCTGGCAGTCACAACTCTCAACTTTTGTTTGAAAATGGTTGTTCTATTTGCAGAGAGCCTTAGAGAATCTTAAGTAGAAAGATTAGGGTTTGGGAATTGGGGATTTTCGAAAACAGATGAATTGGGAATAGAGTTTTTGAAATTTGGTCCAATTTTGAATTTCAAAACATATATCTGACTGAAATAATCGATTATCTTGAGTGTTAATTGATTATTCCAGAGCCAAAATCACAGGGAACCCAAAACAACTCAGTTTAATTGATTAACTAGGCATTTAATCGATTAACATCCCAGTTAATCGATTAACAAATGGTTTAATCGATTATTCGAGAGAGCAGATACTGAAAATGATTTTTCTCTCTGTAATAATCGATAATCGATTATCCTGCCATTTAATCGATTAATCCAGTAAGTTTTTGATAAAAATGAGTTTTTAGAGCTTTTAAAGAGTGGTCTATGTGTTGGCTATCTTGGACTCTAATATTATAGACTCAAAATCATAAAAACAGAGTTATTACATAACATTACAAGTCTTCAAATCTTTAAGTCATTTATTCTTGAATCATCATCAAAATCAACAAGCTTCATATCCATGTATGTTCAACATTCATATCCTTGTATTTTCAACATAGACACATGAGAGATACAATACATCTTATGAGGTTTTGTCGCTTTGATTCACCTTTTGAAATAATTGACCTCTTGCCAGGTTTTGAAATGCTTGGATGATTTCCATGAGTATCTGGTTTCTCTTACTCTTTGTGTGTTGGATGTTGTCTACCCCTTTCTTTTCCCAGGATTCATTAAGGATTGTGTAAATTTGTTTATGTTTTGTGTGTCTTCTTGTTCTTGCTCCTTTTTGTTGTGTCACTCTCTTTGATATCTTTGGATTTGTTTCCTCGCTCTGCTTCATTTCATGATTCTGCCTAGGAGTGCAAAAGGCTAAGTGTGGGGAATTTGATGAGCCATTATTTTCCCGCATTTTCTTATCTTTCTGTACTTATCTTAATTGGTGCATTGTGCTTAATTGTCTATTATTAGTGCATTTTCATTGATTGGGCTTCATTGGGCCATTATTTCAAATTTTGCTTAATTTAGCATTAATTGGTCTAATTTTCGTTTCTAATTATTTTTAGGTATTTTTGGTGAAGCAATTTTGGAGCTTGGACATTAATCTTGAGATTAAGAGAGTTTCCACATCATTTCCACGTCATTTAAGTGATTGGGCCAACATTTGAGGCCCAAAGTGGCATTTTGTAATTCTAAACCCTAGAATGACATTTTTGTAATTATGGAGTGATGAGATGAGGGGAATATGGGAGAGGGTTTCATTTTAGGAGAGGGGGCTTCTTCAAAACACGGATTCTCCATTTTCTGCCGTTTGGGAAACTCTCCATGGTGCCACCACTTAGGTTTTGTGTTTTCATTCGTGGATGAGATCATGGAGACTCCCTTATCGTTAACTTGGAAGAACTTAACGCTAGAAAGATATGATTGATCAAATGATTTGGTGGTCGCTTGGTTGGGATAATCACCACTATGGTGTCGCTAATCCAAATGCCATTGGCGATGGCAATGAAGGTGATTAGGACGGTAGGAGCACGATGATTGGGAAAAAATATTTAGTATCAATGAACAATGGATTCACCAGGGAGGCAAAGATTAAATCTAGCTCTAGATACCATGTTAAAATAAGAGAGACATAATTTGAACCCCTAATGTGTATTAAACACATAGGGTTATCTATTTATAAATAGGAAAATACAAAGATATAGGAAAATATAAAGACGTGGGTCTAAGCTTGTATATCTAACACATATGAATAGGGATAAAGAAGAAAATGACTCTTGTTTATGGCACATGAGACTTAGGCATTTAAATTAGAATAACTCTTGTTTATGTTACTATCTCAAACAAAATATGGTGTTTGAGCTATCAAAAATTGAGAAGAAAAATGAAGTATGTAAAGGGTATATGCTTGACAAACATCATCTTCAACCATTCCCAAAAGGAGCAAGGAGGAAAAAAAAAAATTATAGTTGGTGCACACAAATATATATGATCCAATGAGTACCTTTTCTCATAATCAAAATATGTACTTTATTTTTTTATCTATTGATGATTTGACTCGCATGACCTGAGTTTATTTCAAGAGAAAAAAATTGAAGTATTTGAAGTATTTAAGAAGTTTAAAACACTTGTAAACAAAGTAGTAGTTTTATAAAAATCTTGAGAAGTGATAAGGGAAAGGAATATCTCTCAAATGAATTCAAAAGATTTTGTGAAGATGAAGGATTAGATAGATAGTTTACTGTTAGTTGTACTTTTCAATAAAATGGTATATTTGAGAGAAGGAATCAAATTGTGATGGAGATGGTAAAATCCATGTTGTTTGAAAAGCAAAATGCCCAAAAATTGATGGAGGATAATCTAGGACACCATATTGGACTTCTAACTAGGACTAAGGCTAGAAGGATAGAAGAAGAAACCTCTTAGAGGACTCTTTTACACTATAATAGAACAGTAGAGATATTTTACTATCTTATTAACTTTATAAAAATACTGTAAGAGTTGTATGGTTTAAATTTCTTGTCTCCAAAAAATTAGGGTTTAGTAGGCATTAACAAGCTAACCTTGGGCCATCTTTGGGTCTCTAATTGGACCTAATTTTGACCATATTCTTAGGCCCAAAATCTAGCCACAACGTGCAACATTGAAGAGGGAAAATATAAGACATCAACTCATGTCTATAATAAAGGAGAAGCTTCTCCATATTATTCTCTCATTCTCCTAAAAAATTATACGAAATTGACTTGAAAGGAGACCATTTGGTACGAGAGAACATTGAATAATCCTAAAATAATGTGTTGTTATGAAGTGCTTAGTAGAAATTGAAAACATAATAGAGATATTTTAAGAATATTAAATTATATTGACATGATTATCTATATTTGTAAAAGTAAATTATTTATAATACTTCTAAAGATAATAAAAAAATAAAAAAAATAGAAAGTAATTAAATCTTTAAATTATTTTCCAATCATTTAAAAATATTCTCCACACATTTATAAAATTTTATAAATAATAAATTCATTGAAAATTATATCTCTGACATATAGTCGATATTCTCAATCAATTGCTAATCAAAGTGCATGGTAACGATTCTTTATTTTCTTCCATGTCACCCGAGGTTTCCTCACCTTATTACTTCAGTATATGGGCCCAAATTGCTTCCAAAGGAATTGGTAAAGTATCATTCTATTCTTCCCGAATTTAAATTTTGTTTTATTTACCCTGGTCATCCTTTTAAATCTAATATCTTTTAAGTTCAATTAATTAAGTGCTTAAATTGTTTTATAACATTTAATTTCAAATTTTTGACATTCAATGAGCATGGCACGGATCACATGATTGGGGCATAGGACATTAATATCGAGGTCTCTACATTTTGAAGCACAACCATCTATATATTTTTGTTATCTCTAAAGCGTTTCCACCATCGATTGGGTCACAGTTTGTCAAATTGGAAATGTAATTGGATATACTTAATGAAAGATACAGAGACGGTTTGAAAAACAATAAAATTTGTAGACAAAGAATATTTATTCTCTGAATTGCGATCTTTCTAGCTCCAGGTATCAGCAGCAGCTATGGTTAAACATTGTGGACTGTATTTTTCTGCCTACTCTTTTAATCAGAATTTAAATACTGTTCTGAGCCATGCCTTCTATTTAGTATATAGTTTGATACTTGAGAATCAATTTGTAGGTCTGGGACCTAAGCTCTCATCTCAATAATGCTCCAGCAAAGACCGAAATAGAAGGTGTCCAAGGAGTTGCAGCAGTTTTTAATCCTGGAAGGCTTTAATGACTTGACTATGATCTTCATTTTTTAAGGGGACTGCGGTAATAGCATTTATCTATGGGAGCCACTGGAACGTGGCATGTTGATAATGCTTCATTTACTGGACATACTGCTAGAATTGAAGATCTGCAAGTACGTGTTCTAATATGCGAATCAATAGTTTCTCTCCTAGATTCAGTATATTTAGCATGCATTTACTTGTTTGGAGTATTCAAAGGAGTGGATAAGAGTGTTGTATTTATATAATTTATTATATATATATATATATATATATATATATATATATATATATATAAATTATTATTCTTTATTTGTTATGGATTAACATTAATCAATAAATTAATTATTTATAATTATCAATTATATTACACATCATCATTTTTTTTATAATATAATAATTTAATTTGGGTTTCGATGAACGGTTCGTGATGGGTTGGACTGTTCAGAATCGGTTACTTATTGAGAGATCCCTGGTCTCTACTCGATAGGTGGATAAAAACTGATACCCCATTAGTCAGTTTTATGTGTGACAATAAAAACCACTTTACACACTACGTTCAAGAGAACCTATCGGAAAGAGAGCAATATTCTCTCATACGCGCTCTATGGATCCTTCAACAATTCCAGGTACACAATGTTTTGAATATATTATATTTTGTTGTATCTTATATTATATTATTATGTATTTCACACAATTGGTATCAGAGCCAAAAGATACAGAATATAATTGTTCATTAATTTTTGAAGAGTGTATCATAAATTTTAATAATTATTCATTATGAAGGCATGAAATTTTAATTTTCTCGTTTGAGTTCAAATTAATTGAGTAAGGGGTGGATTTCAAAATTCTTTTCAAGTGAGAGAATTCTAATTAAATAAAATCCCCAATTATAAAAATTAGAGTTTTTTTGTTCGTTTGAACCCTAAATCTGCAATCGAGAGGTTGAACCCTAAATTTGCAATCAAAGTTTTTTTTTCCTTGAACCCTAAATCGTAATCGAGAGGTTGAAACCTAAATTCACAATCAGAGGTTTGTTCTGTCTGAACCCTAAATATGCAATCAGAGTCTTTTCTTTTGAACCCTAAATCTACAATCCTTTTAACATGTTTCGAATCAAACATTTATGTTATCAATCTCTGTAACAATGATGGGCAAAACAATTTAGATGTTTCTTTTTCGAACCTTTTCTTCCTGCGCGTCTTCATCCTCTGTGGTGGCTGCGCCTCTGTTTTCTGTTTTCACTGCATGATTCCAGCGACGGTGGTCTACGCAACAGGTGGTGGTCTGCGACGGTGGGTATCTGCGTCGCCGTCTTCTTCAGCGCACCTCCTGCGTGCGCATCCCTGCCGATGAGAACCAGTGGCCCACGAACTCGCTTCACCTCCGTTGAAGCATGCGTCTCCCTCTATGGTGGCTGATGTGGCGCTTTTATGTTGTCTTGGAGGATCTGCAAATTCCAGAGGTGATGCAAGGAGAAGAAAAGTTGGATTGCGAGGCGATGTGAATGGGTCTATGCATTATGCTAGATTCAGGAAAGTTCCCCGACCTCGGATGCAGAAATGCAAGCTCGTAAATGAGTGATCTTTGAGGTGAGACCGGGTCCATCCTCTGCGGTGGGGGATCGAGACACGTGTGGAGCCTCGAAGGTCTTCCCACAGAAATTGGCCCAGTCCATAGTCATTCCTCATTAAATTAAATTAAAATTTTATATAATATATTATAAAGATGGTTGATTAATTATATAATATATATATATATTATAAAGATGGTTGATTAATTATATAATATATATATATATATAATAAATTATATATATAAAATCTTATCATTATTATAAATTCATGTATCATATAACTTCATTATAAGCATGATATAATTTTATATGATTGTGAACTCATCTATCATGGGTACAGTTATATGAAATTTTGTGAAAATAAAATAATTTATTTATTTTGTACAAATAAAATAATTTATTTATTTTATTTAATTTTATTATGTCAATTATTTGTCTTGTACCCTATCGGTATTAGATTTCTAGTACATGAGATGTGCATTGTATTTTTTATTTGGTACAATGTAATTTTGAATTTTATTATGTCAATTATTTGTCTTGTACCCTATCGGTATTAGATTTCTTGTGACATGAGATGTGCATTGTATTTTTAATTTTTATTTTAATTATATTTCTTATTTATTATGACTCGGGACCCTTAGGCGGGGTCATAGTGAATGAGAAATTTGATATCATAGGCATGTTTTGTTGTGTATTTAGAGACATTTATTTTGTTTATTTGCACAATAATTGTGCGTATTAAATGTTTCTTTGTTATTTTGATACCAGCTTCTTTGCCTATGCAATTGACTTCGGTCAAAACTTTAAATGGGACAAATTTTGAGGATTGGAAAGAATCTTTGGATTTGTATTTGGCAATTACCAATATAGACCTTTGTTTGAGAGAGAACGAGCCTCCAGCTCTTACTCCCGAGTCCACTACTCGTCCAAAGAGCTTATCGTGAGAAATGGGAACACTCAAATAGGGTGTGTTTGATGGTGATGAAATACACCATGGAGAAGTCTATTCGACAAAGCATTCGGATGATGATAATGCTAAGGTTTTTACGAGATCGGTGGGTGAGAAGTTTAAGACTTTTGACAAAGCTCAAAAGGGTCAATATCTGTCACTTCTTGAGAAGACCAAATATGATGGTGTCGGTGGTGTTCGTGAGCATATGATGAAGCTTGTGCACTATTATAACAAACTCAAATCTTTAAAGGTGGAGCTTGGTGACGGTTTTTGATTTGGCGGGTTATGGAATCACTTCCTTCTCGGTTTGATGTGTTGAAGACTTCTTACAACGCTCGAGAAGGAGGAATGGACAATTGATGAGATGATAGCTATTATTTCCCAAGAGGAAGAATCTATTAAAAATCCAAGCCGCATAGTGTGCAATTCACAGCTATTACTTCAGGTACTAAACCTATTAAAAAGGGTTTCAAAGGCAAATCTCGCCATGAAAAGAGGAACACAGGGAAAACATCAGTAGGTTTGGAGCCTAAGAAGAAGTACTTTAAGGGGAATTGTGCCTATTGTAAGAAATTTGGGCATAAGCTAACTGACTGTTATATTCTTAAGAAGAAGAATGCTGATAAGGAAGGTAAGCACATGTATGTTCTAGCTTGTTTTGAATCCAATGTTATTGATGTTCCTCCCAATTCTTGGTGGTTTGACTCGGGTGCTACTATTCATGTTGTGAATTCTTTACAGGGGTTCACAAGCCTGAGAAAACCAAGTGACCTTGAATCCAAGATTATCATGGGAGATGGAGCTAGAGCACAAGTTGAAGACATAGGAGTAGTGTCTTTAAATTTACCTTCTGGACATGTTTTGTTATTGAAAGATGTTGTTTATGTACCTTCTATGCGAAGGAATTTAATTTCAGTTTCATCTTTGGATAAATGTGGCTACACTTTTGAATTTGACAATGGAAAACTTGCTATTTACTTCAATTCAATTATTGTTGGCTTAGGAGTTTTATGTGATGGGCTTTACATGTTAAATCTGAATGACATGTCTATTAATTCTATTGTTGGACATAAGCGTAGTAGAGTTGATGAAAATTCCTCTATGTTGTGGCATAGACGTGCGGGGCATATTTCTAGACCTCGGATTGAGAGGTTGATTAAAGAGGGTATTCTGCATGATCTGAATTTTTCTGATTTTGATACTTGTGTTGATTGCATTAAGGGCAAGCTTACTGCAAAAGTAAGAAATGCAAGTGCAAACAGGTGTGATGATGTGTTGCAACTTATTCACACTGATATGTGTGGACCTATGACACCCATTTCCATGGGTGGATACAGGTATTTTATCACGTTTATAGATGATTATTCCAGATTTGGATGGATAGATCTCCTACAAGAAAAGTCAAGTTCCTTGGATGCTTTTAAGTCTTTCAAAGCTGCTATTGAGTTGAAAACTGGAAAGAAGATAAAATGTGTAAGGTCTGACAGAGGTGGAGAGTATTATGGCAGATATGATGAGACTGGAAGAAATCCAGGACCTTTCGCTAGATTTCTTAATGAATGTGGTATTGAAGCTCAATATACTATGCCCGGTACTCCTCAGCAAAATGGTGTTGCAGAAAGGAGGAATCACACTCTTCTAGATATGGTGAGATGTATGTTGAGTCATTTCTCTTTACCGAATTTCCTTTGGAGAGACGCTTTAAGGACTGCTTGTGTATATTCTTAATCAAGTACCTAGCAAGTCTGTTTCAAAGACTCCTTATGAGCTTATGATCGGGAAGAAGCCAAGTTTAAGACACTTTCATGTGTGGGGTTGTAAGGCGGAGGTGAGACCTTATAATCCTCGAGATGAAAAAACTTGATCTTAAGGCTGTCAGTGGATTCTTCATTGGCTATTGTATCGGTTCTCGTGGTAGCAGATTTTACTGCCCTTCTCACTCCATCCGAGTTATTGAGTCCGACCAGTGCGATATTCTTTGAGGATGATTTGGACGAGTGGGAGCAGTGTGCCACAACCGAGTCACTCTTAGAGAAGGCTGTGTTGTTGTTCCCGTACCATCCAATTTTTTTCATGCAGATAATGTGATTCCAGTTGTTCGTGATGAAAATGATTCGGTTCCAGATTTTGTTGATGCTACATCACATATAGTAGATGAACAAGTTCATGATGATGTGACTGAAGAGGTTCCTTTGAGGAGATCTCAAAGATTACGCAAGTCTTCTATACTTGATGATTATCAGGTGTATCTTCAAGAGCATGAATATGATCTTAATGATGTTGATGATCCTACTACTTTTAAAGAGGCTATCTCTAGTTCTCATGGTTCTGATTGGTTAAATGCTATGCATGATGAGTTAGCTTCTATGGCCCATAATGGAGTTTGGGATCTTGTGGATTTGCCACTCGGTTGCAAACCAGTTGGGTGTAAATGGGTCTTCAAGACTAAGCGTAATCCAGATGGAAAATTTGAGAGATATAAAGCCAGACTTGTAGCAAAAGGCTATAGTCAGAGGGATGGCATTGATTATAAAGAGACTTTCTCACCCGTCTCTACTAAGGATGCTTTTCGTGTGGTTATGGCTTTAGTAGCTCATTTTGATTTGGAACTTCATCAAATGGATGTCAAAACAGCTTTTCTTAATGGAGATTTATTTGAGGAAGTGTATATGATTCAACCTGATGGTTTTGCTAATAAAAACAATGAGCATTTGGTTTGCAAGTTAAAAAAGTCTATTTATGGGTTGAAACAAGCTTCTAGACAATGGTATTTGAAATTTGACCAGGTGGTCACTTCTTTTGGCTTTAAGGAAAACGCCTCGGATCAATGCATTTACTTGAAGAAAAATGAGAGTCATTTCATCATTCTTGTCTTATATGTTGATGATATTCTTCTTGCGAGTAGCAATGTTGAACTTTTGACTGAGACAAAATCTATGTTAAATAGTCATTTTGATATGAAGGACCTTGGTGATGCCTCTGTTGTTTTGGGCATTCAAATTTTTCGTGACAGGTCACGTGGCATTCTTGGATTGTCTCAAAGAGGATATATTGATAAAGTCCTTAAACGGTTTAACATGCATTCTTGCTCCTCATGTATAGCACCTGTTAAAAAAGGTGATAAATTCTCTAAATCTCAATGTCCTAAAAATGATAATGATAGAATTGAAATGGAAAAAATTCCATATGCTTCCGCTGTTGGTAGTTTAATGTATGCTCAAGTTTGTACTCGTCCCGATATTGCTTTTGTTGTTAATGCTTTAGGAAGATACTTGAGCGACCGGGTTTGGGTCATTGGAAAGCCGTTAAAAAGGTCTTTAGATATTTGCAGGGAACTAAGGATTACATGTTGACCTATAAGAAGTCTGATCAACTTCAAGTCATTGGTTATTCTGATTCTGATTTTGCTTGGTTGCCTCGACGATCGAAAATCTACTTCCGGTTTTATATTTAAGTTGGCGAAGGAGCTATTTCTTGGAAGAGTGTTAAACAAACTCTTACAGACAACTTCTACTATGGAGGCAGAATATGTTGCTTGTTATGAAGCTACTTGTCAAGTTGTGTGGCTTAAAAATTTGGTTTCCGGCTTTCAAATTGTTGAAAGTATTTCCAGGCCACTTGTGATATATTGTGACAACATCTAGCTGCTAGTACATTTTTCTCAAAACAACGAAGTTCTACTCGCTCAAAGCATTTTGATATAAAATTTCTGTTTGTTAGAGAAAAAGTTTTGGATTTTCAAACTCGGATTGAACATACTGCTACGAGAAAATATGTTAGCAGATCCACTCGACTAAAGGCTTAGCTATAGGAGTTTTTCAAAATCATGTAACTCATATGGGTGTGGTTAAGTCTTTTGATGTACTAGGTTAGTGGGAGTTTGAGATTCATAATTTATATTATTATGGTTTTTACGAGATGTAAATTTATCAATGACGTCATTTTCATTACATCTCTTTGATACATAAAATGTATGAACCATTTTGGGATCACATATTTATTATGTTTGGTTTTATTTTATTTATTATCTATTATTTATGAAATCTAAGCATATGGTAATCATCCCTATCGGATATTATCTTTGTGATTCATGTTTATATTTCTTAATTGATATTTGTGTTTGTTTTGTAATTGATATGATTAATTTATTTATCAATGTTATCCAAGTGGGAGAATGTTATATTTATATAATTTATTATATATATATATATATATAAATTATTATTCTCTATTTGTTATGGATTAACATTAATCAATAAATTAATTATTTGTAATTATCAATTATATTACACATCATCATTTTTTTATAATATAATAATTTAATTTGGGTTTTCGATGAACGGTTCGTGATGGGTTGGACTGTTCGAGAATCGATTACTTATTGAGAGATCCCGGTCTCTACTGATAGGTGGATAAAAACTAATACCCCATTAGTCAGTTTTATGTGTGACAATAAAAACCACTTTACACACTACGTTCAAGAGAACCTATCGGAAAGAGAGCAATATTCTCTCATACGCGCTCTATGGATCCTTCAACAATTCCAGGTACACAATGTTTTGAATATATTATTTGTGGTGAAGGAAAGACAATAAAAATAATGAAGAAAAATAAGTGGAAAGTTGATAAGAAATAAAATTGATGTGATTAAATAAAAAATATTAAAATAATAATTTAAAGTATATAACGATTAAAATATCTTATATTTATAAGAAATAAGAAAAATATAAATTAATTTTAAAATTTAGTTAAAATTAATTAATTTATGTTTTATGTAAGATATA
Organism: Sphenostylis stenocarpa; assembly: GCA_963425845.1. Taxonomy (NCBI): domain Eukaryota; kingdom Viridiplantae; phylum Streptophyta; class Magnoliopsida; order Fabales; family Fabaceae; genus Sphenostylis; species Sphenostylis stenocarpa. Next base: position 33,337,006 of record OY731400.1, on the reverse strand, counting down.
TTAAAAATATTTTATATATAAAATAAAAAATAAATTTTAATTATTAATTAAACATTATATATAAATTTTTATTTCAAGTACTAACTAGAAAATAAAATATAATGAAATAATTCATAATAAAAAAATAAAATCAGTTACATGTTAAAAAATTAAATTTATATTTAAATGTAAATTTGATTTTATTATAATAAAATATTATTAAATCACGTATAATTATAATTATATATATTATTAATATTAATTTATATATAATAAATATAATAATATTTTTAATATAAAATATTATTTATACTATATAATTAATTATTTATATTATATAATTGATTACACAAATTTATTTAATCAATTAGATGTTTTCAAAAATTTATAGTTCAGATAATTTATTTATAAAACTATATTCAAACCAATAATTACATCATATTATATATATATATATATATATATATATATATATATATAATAATAATTAACATAAATTTAATTATTTTGATTTTATTATAATAAAATATTATAAAGTCACGCATAATTATAATTATATATATTGTTAATATTAATTTATATATAATAATATGTTTTAATATAAACTATTATTTATAGTATATAATTAATTAATTATATTATATAATCGATTATATAAATTTATTTAATCGATTAGATGTTTTCAAAAATTTATAATTCAGATATTTTATTTGTAAAACTATATTCAAAACAATAATTACATCATAATATATATATATAATAATAATAATAATAATAATAATAATAATAATAATAATTAACATAAGTTTAATTAAATATAAATAAAATTGAATATAAATAACAAAAATAATACATAATGAAAATAAGATTATATATTAATACAAAAATTAAATATAAATTATATATATATATATATATATATATATATATATATATATATATATAATATAGATATATAATTATTAAATAAAAAAATAAAAAATAAAAAATTATAAAGATAAAAAATTATGAAATGAGATAATATATTTCACGATAATATGAATAATAAATATCATATAAATAATTTTTTATATATTATGTAAGAAGAGAAATATAAAATATAGATAATCAACTTTATTTTTAAATGACCACAAATTATAAATTTTTTCTTTAAATCTGCACCTTAAATTTTTTTCTTTAATAAATAGTAAAATTACGGAAAGAAAGTTTAACAGTATTTACAAAGGTGTGAATTAATCACTCCAGTGTAGGCGTACATGTCCTAACGTTTTTTCTCCTAGTTATGTGGAGATGTGAATGTTATGTCAATGAACCGGTATTAATTATACGTTCTATAAATTCCTATTCGATAACATTTCACCAAAATTTTTGTCATGTCACAAATATTTTGGAATAACGGAAGTAATAATAAAGGGATTTTTATAACTGAAAAAATATGATATTATTTTAATTTAAAACTTTAAAAATAGTAGGTTATGATTTTTATTTATAAATGATTTTAATATAAGATTTCAATTGTATTGGTACATTCCTTAAAGAATAAAAAAAATGGTAAACATGCTTCTTTCATTAAAGGAAGGTTACTCCGTGCATGTGATGTTCTCTCCTGTCGATGGTGTTTGAAGAACTATTTGGTGTGCTTTATAAAGTAACTTTCACAATGTCTGATTTCTTTGTCCTTATTAATTTACTTTTTGTTATTAAAGCTGACATGAAAGAGCAGGAAGGAGATTATGTGGTTGCACATTTTGAATATCGCACGCATCCAATTACATCCATTGAGTGGAGTCCACACGAAGCCTCTTCATTGGCTGTTTCATTTCCAGATATTCAATCAGCTTGGTAAGTAAAGGATATTGATGTATATTGCTTTTAGTACTATGAAGAGATTCAGTGGTAAATATCATATGTAATAATACCTGACACGGAAAATGCTTACTTCTTTTTATCATCTTTGGGTTTCACCCTTCCCCAGAACCTAAACCTACACGTGTGAGCTTCATGGACTTATATGGGACCTTTCATTAGACAAGGACGAAGAAGACCAGACTAAATTTGAAGCTAAAATCAAAGAACAATTAAATGATATTAAGAACAATAAATTTTAGAATTGAATAACTTTGTTTGTATTGATAAAAAAAATGATACAACTGATATTTAAATACATAATTTTGGTTTAATTGTTAATTATTACATCTTCAATTGTCATAAAAAAAACCTTCTAACTAACTATTTTACCAAACTTCTAACTAATTATTTAATTATATTTATCAATTAACTATTCGTTATAGTAAGTCATTTATACTACACTCTTACATATTAGTATCATATTATTTTCATTTTCATCATTGAGACAAACAGTTAGTCATAATACTTTTCATTTTAGACTGTCTCTTCAAATCTTATATATTTGGAATCTTCTAAGAAACAAACAACATGTATCTCATTCGTCTTAGACTGCCTCCTCAAATCTTATATCCTTGGAATCTTTTAAGAGACAAACAACATATACCTCATTCGTTGAGTTGTGTAGGTCTTGTAGACTTTATATTTTGGGTTGTGGTTCTTCTTCCTTCTCGATTTCCAAACTAGTTATAATTGATGGTGACATGCTCGACTTCCATTGACATCTTTCAATGATTCACACCAGTTCCACTCACTTGTCTCATCTACTCGGACATATCGGCTTACAATTACACTCTTACTAATTGGGTCTATGAGCCTATAAACTTTTGTCTTCTCATCATATCTGATAAAGACATACTTCTTACTCCTATCTTCAAGCTTTGACCTCTATTGAGCTGGTACCAGTCCATAGACAATACTATATGAGACATAATCAATTTTTGACTGCTCCATGTTTTTTATGATGGAGGACCATTTAAGCTATTACACACTAGGCCTTGACTAAGGCCTAGAGAACCATCTAGACCTAATACATTGGACCTCAAACAAAGCTCATGCCAAGGAGGATAGAATAGGAGGAAACTTTTCCAAAAACACTCATCCTTTGGAGTCTCTCTTATTAAAATCCTCTTCTACCTTTTACTTTGTATAAAATTATAAAAAGGACCCTTAATCAAAGGGCTTCAAAGGGACTGCAGCCACAAAGCCACGACCTAACAATGGACATGCTACATGGAGAGGAAGTTCACAATCACTCATTCACTTACCTCACTTGGTTGCACATTATGCAAACTCCTTGCTATATAAACATTGGAAGACATCTTCACCATAACAATGTGGGACTTGAAGGAGGTGAAATGTTAAAGAGATGAGCAAGAAAGAACATTGGGATGGAACAAAATGGTTACACCATTTTTCCTCACATTTTTGGCCAAAGAAAGCCAATTCCAAGCTAGAAGGTCCAATCTTCACGGCTTGGTTGCAACTATGGGGAGCATCGAAAGCATTGGGGGGGAGATTGATGGAAATGTGAAACATGTCCCTACATTCCCAAGAGATAATTTTGATAATGATTCAAGTCAACAACATGCAAACATCAAGCAAACCCAAGATGATTCCTGAAGACTAGATAAAGTCTTAGAATATTGGATATGGAGGTACAAGTTGATGAAGTGGTATTATGCATAAGCCTCCAAAGCACAAGTGTGATAAAATTTCGTAACATGACATTTTTCACTGTCATAATCAATTATGATGCATCAGAAATGGAAAGACGATTTTCTCTTTGTCATAATCGATTATACCGGTAACATAATCGATTATGATAGTTTAAATTTTAAAAATATATCCGTTTTGAAGAATAAATGTTTTTGAATATATCATGATTTTTCTCTATGAAAGTATTAATGACCAACGACTATTTTCTGATGCTATTTTCCTCTTTAAATGAGTTTTGATGAAAATAAAAAATACACAATTACAGAATTCAAAAATTCAATTTACATTCAATCAGTTTTGAGAAAAGAATTCTGAGCAAGGCAACAAAGATATTTTACACCTTCTGAGAAAATCCTTTTCTCTACTGCCTTCTGTACTTTCATTGTTAATCACACTTGTTCTTGGAGGCTGATATTCTACAGGCTTCTACAATTTGTTGTCTCCATTACCCAGGTGTGACTGTTCTTATTTTATTACCTTCCCCTTTTTAGGGTTTAGAAAGTTGATATTGAATTCCCTGTTTAGGGTTTAGGTGATTGTCGTTAAATTTCCTGTTTAGGGTTTAAGTGGTTGCTGTTCAATCCCTTTTTAGGGTTTAAGTGGTTGTTGTTTATCCTTTGATTTGTTTCGGAAGGTGTTCATCCTTAGTGGGATTCTAAGGAGGTGTTTTCATCCCTTTGATTTGTTCGGGGAGGTATTCATTCCTAGTGTGATTCTAGGAAGGTGTTCATCCTTTGTGTATTGGTTGCAAATGAGGTGCTTTTCATCCTTTGATTTGTTCAGGGAGGTGTTCATCCTTAGTAAGATTCTAAGGAGGTGTTTTCATCCCTTTGATTTGTTCAGAGAGGTGTTCATCCCTAGTGTGATTCTAGGGAGGTGTTCATCCTTTGTGTGTTGGTGGCAAAGGAGGTGCTATTCATCCTTTGATTTATTCAGAGGTGTTCATCCCTAGTGGGATTCTAGGGAGGTGTTCATCCTTAGTGGGTTTCTAAGGAGGTGTTTGTCTTTTGAATTAGTTTACTTTTTACTGGTTCCTCTGCTGAGTTGATTGTAATTTGTAAACTGAATTTGAAAGATAGTGAATTGGGGTCACTCTTGTGATTAGAGTTGACTGGGAACTAGATGTAGGGTTGGCTATACCCGAACCAGTATAAATCTTTGTGTGATCTTCTCTTCCCTATACTATCCTTCTCTTCTCTATAATCTTTCCCTTTATCTATCTGATTATATCGCTTCCAGTATAAATTTCTGTGTGATATTCTCTTCCCTATACTGTCCTTCTCTTCTCTATAAGATTTCCCTTTATATATCTAATTATATCGCTTCCGCTTTATCTGTATTTTATCTGATAATTAAAATTGAATTAATAAATTATTGGACATCTTAAAATAAATTTTTAATTGGCATCTAATTTAATTTGTGCATCTATTCACCCCTCTAGATGCCATTTGTCTAACAAGTATGAGCATAAGCATATATAAACTCTTAAAATCATGTAGATAAAAGAAATGTGGGACTTAAATCCCTTTGTAATTGAGAAATTTGGCCATCACTTGCATAAGGCCAAATTAGTCCCACCTCCCCTAAGTAAGCGAGTGAATGGGAGGGGAACAACTATATATATGACCTCTTGTGTAGCTTTTTCAACACATTTGAATGAAGTCAAAACTTGTGCGTGGAACTTGCATGTTTTTCTTATACCTAGAATTGACTTATCTTCAAGCGTCTTTGGAGATTTCTTTCTCCTATTCTCCTAACAAGGAACCTTCCTTGAAGGAGCTAGTGTCAAATTTCTCTTGAAACATGGGGAAGAATTTTGGTTAACTCTTGGGTGCTCATGGTGCAGAATTTCGATGTCATACTTGGTGGAGAGGAGGAAGAATATTTCCATCAATTTGGTATTAAGAGCTAGGCATAGAGGTCTACAAGAGATAAGTACCTTTATGTTTCTTCTTTCTAGTCTTTGAAATTCAGTCATGTATGACATTCTTTGAGTAAACTTTTGAGTCATATGCAATTCGGTCATGGAGTCTTAATTTCTTGTAATTGGTTCATTGTTTAGTTCATTTCTTGAATCAATTGTATGTTTAGGAATTTCTTTAATATGTTGTATGAGTAGCCATAGATTTTCTTACTTAGCTTTCAATTTTATAATATTCCATATTGTGTGGTAGAAAGTCATGTATAGTCTTTATATGTTCATAATTTCATAGATGTTATCCAATATGTGTTAGAAAAAATAAAATAGAAACCAAGTCTTATATGCTAGGAACTGAACCATGTGTATGTTGGCTTGTAGTTGTGAGTAATCTTTTTGCTACTAGATCATTAACAAATTTCTAAGCATAAATCCTTTCGTACTAGCCATGTTAATTTACTTTCCTTTAAAATCTTGAAAGTTGAATTAATGGTCTTTGAATATGCCATATATGATGTTGAGACTTGTACGATAATGCCATAAAAAAATTGAGTTGGAATTGAATTAGTGAAAAAGGTTTAAGTCTCATAAAAAAACAAAAGCAATTGAAATTGTAAAGTTGAAAAGAAGAAGAATTGAAATTTTGGAAAAGCCGAGACTTAGGAAAAAAAGAGTTGAAAAATATGTTTGCAACTCCTAAATAAGTCCCACACACATTAAGATAATAGTTGAATGGAAAATCTGCATGTATGAAGAGATGGATAGGGATGTATAATTCGACCAAGCTTAAATTGGGCTTATAAGTGGTTCAACTTGTGTTTTTTGTTTTGTAATCAATTATAGATCCATTCTTAAGATTATTCTGAGTGTTTCTTTTTAAAATTTACCAAATTTTCTTGCTTGTCTTTTTGGACTTTTTAAGTTTTGTCATCTAATATTCAATCAATTGATTGTGTTCATTTCTTAATTCAAGCTTTTCTTATATTTCTTATTTTTGCATCTTAAGCACTTAAGAAACAAGATTACCTCTTTGCTTTTCCTTGTTTCTTTGAAATTCACTTCTTCAAGGTAGCATATTATGTGTTGTTTAAAAGAAAGGAGAAGGTTTCATTTAAGGAAGGTTGGGATGCAAAATCAGGTGCAAGAAGAGTGAAATACTTGACCGGAAAGGAACCCTAAGTAGTGACAAAAAAAATTACCAATTTTCATCAAAAATAGCCTTGCAGCAAAAATTTTCGTCAAAAAACTCGCTTGCGACCAAATTTTGTTGTTGTGACTCCTAGTTGTAATTTTGTCATGAATTTTCCTTGTATCATTGCTTTGTTGTAATTTTTCTCTCTATGGGTGTTTTGAGAAAATGTCTTTGGTACAATCCCATCTCCCATTATAAACCTTGTAATAAATAGTACACGTATTAGTCTTGTGGAAGTGCTTCAAGTGGCTTCTTAAGTGTCACTTGAATTTTTACCCTAGGTTTTCATCTAGTTTACCTTGTGTTAATTTTTTGCAAATTAGAATTTTATTTTTTCCATGGAAAAATCTAGTTGAGTTTCTAATCGAATAGTTTACCTTCCTTTGGTCTTAGGGGTCTGACACACACACTTAAAAACTTTTTTTTCTTTTTGTAAAAACCTGTCACTTCATCTTTGGAAAACATTTCTCAAACCTTTATGAAAATCTTTCTTGAACAAAGATGAGTGACCATTCTCATGCATATTCAAGCCATTCTATTGTGGATGGGAGCTACCGGGGTATAAGGAAAGATCGTCGATTAGAGATAAGCTTAGGAACTTAGAGGAAAAATTGGAAAAAAAGAGATGAAGAAATAAGGGCTATGTTTCCCCAACTCCTAAATGACAAAAATAAAAATAAAAATAGAAGTGAGGGTTCTAAGAGAAGACAAGAACACCATGAGGAACTCCACTCATAACACATGGAGGTTTATAATAGTCACTACAATGACAATTACTATCAATACTCTCCCCCTAGGAGACATAGGACTAGGGTGGATCATCTTAGAGAACCTAAGGTAGACCTTCCTCCCTTTCATGGAAAAGATAATGTAGAATAATATTTAGATTGAATATGAATGTTGAACAACTATTTGAGTGTCATAAGATTAACGAGGAAAGAAAGATGCTCACGACAACCCTTAATTTCAAGGCCATGCTTTACATTGGTGGATTTTCCTAGTGAGAGAGAAAAAAAGAATACATCATGAACCCTAAGTCCGATATTGGAATGAATTAAGAAGTGCCATTAGGAGAAGGCATGTAATCTTATACTATGATAGGGAGTTAATGGACAAGCTCTAAAGACTCCAAAAGAAAAACATGTCATTAGAGGAGTATAGACAAAAAATGGAACTCCTAATGATGAGGGCGAGGATTAGGGAAGAGCCAAGAGTCATAGTTGTTAGGTTCCAAAGTGGCCTCAACCTAGACATTAGGGATAAATTTGAACTACTACCTTATAATGATTTAAATGAATTAATTCAGCTATGTGTAAGAGTAGAACAACAAATAAAGAGAAAATATTCTCATAAACCCTAAACCCTAATGAGGAATACAAGAGGGAGGGACACCCCTCCAAATCTAAGGTTTAAGGGTCACAAAAAGAAAAAGAGAAAGAAAAACAAAAAGAACAAGAAAAATATAAAAATAAAGAACCTTCCAAAGGGGTTAGAACTAAGATGTTCAATGCTTTTAATGTCTTGATAGATGATACTATGCTTCTAAGTGTCCCAATAGAAAAATTATGCCTTTAAAAGACCAAGAGATTATAAGTGAGGATGAAGCTCACTATTCACCAAGTGCAGAGAAAGTTTTAAACTCTAAGGAAGAAATTTTCCCTTGTGATGGAGAAATACTTGTGGTGAGAAGGCTTCTCGGAAGAAAACCTCATGAGCTGGAGCAATTACAACGAGAAAACCTATTCCACACAAGATGTAAAGTTTTTAAAAACACTTTTTTTGATTATGGATAGTAGTTCTTGTTGTAATTGTTGTAGTTCTAGGTTGGTGGAAAAGTTAACCTTAACTACTACACCTCATCCAAAACCTTACAAACTTCAATGGCTCAATGAAGATGGTGGTATAGTAGTTAATAAACAAGTAGATATACCAATATCTATAGAAACTTATAAAGAAAATATTTTGTGTGATGTAGTTCCTATGGATGCTAGGCATATCCTACTTGATAGGTCATGACAACATGATATACAAACTATCCATGATGGCCACACCAACAAGAAAAGTTTCTATCATAATGACAGAAAAATAATTTTATGTCATCTCATACCTCAACAAGTGAGGGAGGACTAAATAAAAATCAAAAATAAAATTGAAAGAGAAAAGAAAAAGTCAAAACAAAAACTTTATCTTTCAACTAAAAATTGAATTGAGAACGAAAAGGTTTTGGTGGGTTTTGTGTCCCCTCCAAAAGTGTTATTCACAAAAACTTTCCAAAATAAATTGCTCCTCTAAAATTTGAAGAACCTCTTTTCCTTCTCTCATGAAAATCACACTTGTTGTCACAATACACAAACTTAATTCTCTACCACATGGGGCCTAACAAAGTTTTGAGAGATTGAAGCTTTATTTCCCAAAAAATGTACCTTATGGACTTCTACTTGTAGGGAATAGAACATTCAATGGATCCCTTGGGATAGAAAATCAAGTAAGTGACTTGCTAAAGAAGGGTTGAGATCAAGGAGAGTCTTTTGTAAGGAAGATTTGGATCTAAGGTTAGATCATTCTCAAGAGGGAGGGTCTCATGGAGGATCATCTAGGCCATAACACATTGAGTCTCAATTAAGGCCCATAGAACCATCTAGGCCTAATACATTGGGCCTCAACTAGAGGTCAGAGGACCATCTAGGCTATTACAGACAGGGCCTCAAATAAGGCCTAGGCTAGCTAGGTCGCAACACATTGGGCCTTAAACAAGGCCCATGGCTAGGAGGATAGAAGAGGGGGAAGCATTTCCAAGAACACTCCTCCATTGGACTCTCACTTATTAAAATTCTTTTCTACCTTTTACTTTTATAAATTTATAAAAAACCTTCCTTTTCTTGATGGAAATATTCTTCCTCCTTTCACCAAGGGCGCTGAAAGTCCTGCACCATGAGCACCCAAGAATAAACCAAAATTCTTCCCAAGGTTTCTAGAGAAATTTGGCACTAGCTCCTCTAAGGAAGGTTCCTTGTTAGGAGACTAGGAGAAAAAAATCTCTAAGGAATCTTGATGACAAGCCAAAATGGGGTATAAGAAATTTATGCAAGTTTCACACACTAAGCTTGATTTCATTCAAATGTGCTAAAAAAGCTACACAAGGGGTCATATATATAGTTGTTCTCCTCTCATCCACTCACTCACCTAGGGAATGTGTGACAAAATTTGCTTCTAAAAGCTATGCTCTGAATTTCCTAGCTTCAAGTCCCACTTACCCCACTTTTAATTATGAGTTTCTATACCAAAAAATCTCAAATGTTACAACCAAGAGTTGAAGTTTGGACCTCCTTCAGTGTTTGGAGTGCTTTGACCGAATTTGAGAAGGAAAAATGATATATTACCTTTTTGTGGTAGCCAAGACTTGAACCTTCTCCTCTTTTTTTAAGTGTAGCACCTTCAAGTCCCGTATCCTTTAAATTTGTCTTGTTTCAAGTGTTTATATACATGAACCCTCTCTAAATTTGAAACCAAGAATAAAAATTTGACTTCTAGCCTGTATGCGGCTGAATTTAAGCTAGGAAAAAAGTTTGGTTGAGATTGTGCTTTGGGTCAAGATGCACTCTCCTTTTGATTCAGCCTAATGTTGTTCCTTGCTCCTTCCTTTATTATTCCATATCCTTCAAGTTCCACATTGCTTTGGGAAAGACATTTTTCAATGTTTATATATCAAGGATTTTCCACAATGTGTAACCATGTGGAGTTAGTGAAGGGAAGTTGTGACTTATGTAACTGTGTCAAGCTCTTGGGTAATGCCTTGTGTGCTAGACTGTGGTCTTGTTTGTTGGATCAAACATGTCCGACAAAAGAGATAAGAGAACATTACAATTTTATACAAAGAAAAAGGTAGAAAAGGGTTTAATAAGAGAGACTCCAAAGGAGAAGTGTTCTTGGGGAAGCTTCCTCTTTTATCCCTTAGGTCATGGGCCTTGGTTGAGGCTCAATGTGTTGTGGCCTAGATGGTCCTCCATCATTTCTTTTGTAGGACACGCTTGATCATAGGGCTTCAAAGGGGTTGTAACCATAAAACCACAACCTAACAATGAAAAGGCTAAATGGAGAGGAAGCTCACGACCACTCCTTCACTTACCTCACTTGGTTGCACATTATGAAAATTCCTTGGTATATAAACATTGGAAAATGACTTCACCATAGCAATGTGGGACTTGAAGGAGGCAAAATGTTAAATAGAGGAGCAAAAAAAAAACATTCAGATGGAACAAAATGGTTGCACCTTTTTCCCTCACATTTTCGGCCAAAGAAAGCCAATTCCAAGCTAGAATGTCTAGGCTTCAAGTCTGTCTTACAACTATGGGGAACATGAGCATATATAAACTCTTAAAATGATGTAGATAAAAGAAATGTGGGACTTAAATCCCTTTATAATTGAGAAATTTGACCATCACTTGTATAAGACCAAATTAGTCCCACATCCCCTAGGTGAGTGAGTGAATGAGAGGGGAACAACTATATACATGATCCCTTGTGTAGCCTTTTCAACACATTTGAATAAGTCAAAACTTGTGTGTGGAATATGCATATTTTTCTTGTAACCCCAATTGACTTATCTTCAAGTGTCTTTGGAGATTTCTTTCTCCTATTCTTTTAACAAGGAACCTTCATTAGAGGAGCTAGTACCAAGTTTTTCTTGAAACATGGGGAATAATTTTGGTTAATTCTTGAGTGCTCAAGGTGTAGAATTTCGGTGCCATACATGATGGAGAGGAGGAAGAATATTTCCATCATTTTATGTCGTTACACCATCAAATTTTGCGTGTGGACATCTATTCTAAACATAGATGGCACATTGTACTACTTCTGCTCAAAACTCTTTTGGCATATTCTTGGTCTTCAACATTGACTGAACCATATAAGAATAATTTAGTTCTTCCTTTTAGCCACACCGTTCTATTGTAGATAGTATGGACCTGTAAAGAATCTCTTATTCGTTCATTTTTATAGTTCTTCATAAAAGTTGTTGATGTAAACTCTTCACCTCTATCAGATCAGATTGACCTAGTGCTTCTCCCAATTGTCTTTGATCGAAGTTGTTCTCAACCAAATAAATTCAATAATTAAAATATGTAGTACTAGGAAGTGACTCCTAGGTCATCTCCCAGCGAACTATAGATCAAGTCAATGTTCTTACACGAGTATGCAGATTAAACAGCAGAAGAAAAAAGAAAAAGGGTTTTGCAAAATAATAAATAGTAAATTAACAAAAATAGAATTTGAATAAAGTAGTGAGAAAACAATTGATTTCCTAATTCGAATGCAGTGTCACTTATCCTAGGTTATGAAATTAATTTGCTTTAACCCTTATTCCAACCTGAAATTAACCAACTAAGTGAAGATTAACCCAAATTATCCTTATACAATTAAGCATTACATACATCACATAATCTCATCTCTAACACAGAATTAAGCAAATTGTGATATTGGTTTCGGCTTATTAAGCATAAACATATTATAATTCACACTGGTTTAGAAGATGTAGAGTTAAGAGAACAAACGAAATAGAAGAACAAAACCTCAAAGATCTATTGCATTCTCCTTAGAAAATCAATACAAAGATTTAGCTATTCATGGAAAAATCGAAAACGCAGAAGAAGAGACATCATTAAAATTGAAACAAAAATTGTGCTTTAAAAAATGACAGAAGAGTAAACAAACATGAATATAAAATGCAGAATATGAAAATGGCGTTCGGAGGATGCGATTGCATGATGCGTGTGGTGATGCCGTGCATGTGCCTCCTTCTAACCCTACGTGGTCACTAACATAAATAACCCGAAACCCTAGTCTACCTCTAGGTTTGGGCCCAATTGACCCACAAAACACATAAAAAATAAATAAAACAAAAACCTTAATCCTAATGGACAGCTGTCATGACATCTGACCCAATCTTCCAAGCCCAAAATTGCTTTAAAGTGTCCTGAAAATAATAATGAGCAAAAATTAGATCAATAGATTCAAATTAATTAAAATCTGAATTACTGGCCCAATGAAGCCCAATTAATAAAAATTCACTAATAACAGACAATTAAACCCAAAATACTAATTAAAATAAGTACAGAAAGGTAAGAAAAAATGAGAATATAATGACTCAATAAATCACCCCACACTTAGTCTTTTGCACTCATGGGAAAAATCAAGAAGCAAAACAAGGAAATAAATCCAAAAAAATTAAGGAAAATTATGCAAAGGACAGAAAAAAGAAAAAAAGAAAAAAACAGATTTACATACTCCTTAATGAAATTTGGGAAACGAAAGGAATAAACAACTTCAACACTCAAAGAGTCAAAGAAACCAGACATCTATGGACATCGTCCAAATAATTCAAAACATGTCAAGAAAATCAATCTACTCAAGAGGTGAATGAAAAGCAACAAAACCTCATAAGATATGCATTGTATTACTCAAGTGTTTAGGCTACAATATACTCTCAAAGCACCTATGGAAAACAAACACCACATAGACTTGGCAAGCCTCTAAAATCAACAACCAAAAACACATGCACATAAAGATCAAAGGACTTTCAAAGGTTATAATGGGGTTAAGGACAAGGTATGGAATCCTGTCAGTGACAATTCTCTTAATAAATTATAATTACTTAATAAATAATAATTTAAAATGTAATAAATAATAAAAATATAGTATAAAGGGGAGGGGGCCTCAAGATAAATATAAATAATAATTCAAAATATAATAAAAAATATAATATAATAAATAAATAATTTATCTACAAATAATTACCGACAACTTATTCAAATCCGTCGGTAATATTTACCGACAACACAATTTCCGATGGATTTTTGCCTGTCGATAATTCGTCGGTAATATCTATTTACCGACAAATTTTCTTAGTTATCGACGAATTTTATCTCGTCGAAAAATCTAATTTTTCTTGTAGTGTAAGAGGGGGTGAATTGATCTTTTGAAAGTTTTTCGCACTTTATGGATACAAATTATCGATTTCAAAAGATTGAGATTTCTAACCAATAATTGATCCAAGAAACACAAACAGAATTGTATAAGTACAAGAAGATTTAAAAAGTGTATATGAATAGAGAAAGAAACACAAGATTTATACTAGTTCACCCAAACCACAGGGCTACATTCAGTTCTCAACCAAATTCCAGTTGAGTTCCACTAGATTGATTATGTTTTTTATTACAGACCCGAATCACAAAACACCCAACCTATACCAAGAACCAATTTCCAGTTCTTGAACCAAAAATTTACCAAGAACCAAGTTTCAGTTCTTGAACCAACCTACAACCGAATTCCAGCTGCAGAACCAGTGCCCAAATCTTCTAGACACCCACACAATACAAATATGAATTGACAAAAACAAAGAGAAGAAACTAGAACAACCGAACCCGGTTATGCAGATACAATTCTTCCTCTGCATAATGAGTTTCTTCACATGCAAGAATGCAAAAATGCCTCAAGAAAGAAATCTGAAAAACTTCACAAAAACTAGCGCACTTCTTCCTTGAAAAGATCTCTATTGATTGCTTGATTGATATCTCAAAGGTGTGTTTTAAAACGTTGAAGCAAATATGTTTATATAGAGACTTTTTCTAACTAACTAGTTTAATTAATCAGTTAAAACTTCTTTTAATCGATTATTAATTCTTGATTAATCGATTAAAACTTATTTTAATCGGTTAAAATATGCTTGACCATTTTCCAGATTTATTTTAACTAACGCAAACATGATTTAATCGATTAAAACAGTTATACAAAAATTCTTTAAGTTATTTTAATTGATTGATTTGCGATTTAATCGATTATAATACTGCCATATAAATTCTCAAAACTCCACAAGTGATTTTAACTGATAAAAGCATGATTTAATCGATTAAAACATTTAACAAAAATTTCTCTAAGTTGATTTAATCGATTAATTCGATGTTACATTGATTAAAATTCTGACAGAACACTTTTGAAAACATCTCAAGTGATTTTAATCGATTAATTTGAAGTTACATTGATTAAAATACTGACAGAACACTTTTCAAAACATCTCAAGTGATTTTAATCAATTAATTCAAGGTTACATCGATTAAAATATTGACATGATACTTTTCAAAACATCTTAAGTGATTTTAATCGATTAATTAGAAGTTATATCAGTTAAAATACTGACAGAAGGTTTTCAAATACATCTCTAATGAAAATAATCAATTAATTTGAATGTGCATCGATTAAAACAACGACAGTATATGTTTTAAGTTGTTTGAATTTTTTTTAATCGATTATTTTAAAAATACATCAGTTAAAACTTTGTCAGGAAAGTGACTGACTGATTTTAATCGATTAATCTTTAAATATATCAATTAAATCTTTAGTCTTAAGAACATATTAATCGATTAAACTGGTTTTTAACAGATTAAAATGTTTAGAGGCATTTCAAATTCTTTCAAATGATGAAACCTCATGCAGAAGAGAAGAATGAATGATTATACCTATTAATATTGATGCAGATTCACTAATGACTACACCCTTTATCCCAAAGAACCTTTGACTTCATCAAATCTTCAAGATCTTTTAATCTCTTCATAAGATTCAATAAAATTTTCATCACTTTCAATCTCCCCCTATTTGATGAAGACAAACACCTCTTGTGAATCTTTTTGAAAAGATATTGATCTGCAAAATAAACCACTTGGATATATAGATTATTAGTGAGTTGGATATACAGATTATTAGTGAGTATTGAATATTAATTTCTCCCCTTTTGACTTCATCAAAAATAGGGAAAGAGGAGATTTGGAACAAATATCCTCACAGTAACAAAAAGGTTAAACCAATTAGGGAAATAAATTGATGTAAATCACATTTAGTAAATTAAAATATAGATAACAGAAGTGTAGGACAAATATTAAGAGCTTTTAATCGATTAATTCATAAAATAATCGATTAAAACAGTAAGGATAATGTATTTTGAAACTGATGAAGATCTTATTGAATAATTTGATCAAACGAAGATCTTGTTGATTTGATGAAGTTAAAGACTTATCTGATGAAGTCAAATGTTACTTGGGTTAAAAGGGTAGAGTGATTAGTGAGTCTGCATCTATACATGGGTATAATCATTCATATCTCTCTGCTGTATGAGGTTTCATCATTTAAAAGAATTTGAAAGTGCCTCTAAAGATGTTTTAATCTATTAAAAATCAAAGTAATAAGTTAAATGGTTTTTAAAAAATTGTTTTAACCGATATTATATGAGCTTTATCAATTAAAATTTTTTTAAAACTTACATAACATATTTTTAACTGATATGCTTTCGAAATAATCAGTTATTTTCATTAAAAGAGTATTTGGAAACCTTCTGCCAGTGTTTTAACTGATATAGATTCGAAATAATAAATTAAAATCATTTAGAATGTTTTGAAAAGTGTGTTGGTAGTATTTTAATCGATTAAACTTCGAAATAATCGATTAAAACCACTTGAAAAGCTTTTTGATCGATGTAATCTCATATATGACCGATCGGAACAAGTTATAATCGATGTAATCTAAAAAATTATCGATCAGAATTATTTTAATCGATTAAACTGCGAAATAATCGATTAAAACAACTTAATGAACTTTTTGCTAACTGTTTTAATTGATTAAAACTTGTTGTTATCAGTTAAAATTACTTAAAAAGTTTTATGAAAGTTTTTGGCAGAATTTTAATCGATTAAATTGCGAATTAATCGATTAAAACAACTTAAGGGACTTTTTGTTAATTGTTTTAATCGATTAAAACAATGTCGCATCAGTTAAAATAAATCTGGAAAATAATCAAAAATATTTTAACAAATTAAATGAAGTTTTAACCGATTAATCAAATACTTTTAACAGATTAAAAGAACGGTTTACAAAATTAATTAAACCAGAAGTTGAAAAACTTTTCTATATAAACAGACTTGATTCAACATTTTAAGATACACTTTTGAGTAATCAATCAAGCAATCATAAGAGCTATTTTCAAGAAAGAATCGCGTAAATTTGTAGAGTTTTTCAGAGTTCTTTCTTGAGGCAATTTTTGCATTCTATTGGTGAAGAAACTCATTCTGTAGAAGCTGCATAATCCGGGTTTGATTGTTCTAGTTTCTTCTCTTTGTTCTTTCAATTTCTTTACTGTATTGTGAGTGTCTGGAATTGTTGGGCACTGGTTCTGTAGCGAGAATTTGGCTGCAGGTTGGTACAAGAACTGGAACTTGGTTCTTAGGTGGTGTGTGTTTGGAATTGTTGGACATTGGTTCTGTAGCTGGAATTTGGCTGCAGGTTGGTTCAAGAACTGAAATTTGGTTCTTGGTGAAGGTTTAGGTGCGAGATCTGGAATTTGGGTCTTGTGTAGATTGGGTGTGTGATTGGAATCTGTAATCTGTAAAACATTCACTCTAGTGGAACTTAGCTGGAATTTGGCTAAGAACTAGATGTAGCCCTAGGATTGGGTGAACCAGTATAAATCTTGATTGTATTTCTCTAAACCTTACTCTCTTTAATTTTGCTGTTGTCTTACTTTAAATAGCTTGATTTTCTTGGTTCAAGAATTGGTCAAAACTCTTAATCTTTGAAATAGATAATCTGTAAATTGCGAAAATCTTTTAAAGATCAATTCACCCCCCCCCTCTTGATCTCAACCTCTTTTTCTAACAATTGGTATCAGAGCAGGGTCTTGAAAAATACTCAAGACTTTCGGTCCAAATCCTTCATGGCTGAAAACAAATTACGTTTTTCTGAGGGAGTTTCTATTAATAGACTTCCACTATTTTGTGGTATAGATTATCCATTTTGGAAGATTATGATGAAGATCTTCATTGAATCTATTGATAGAAATGTTTGGGATATAATTGTTAATGGTCCATTAATTACAGAAAAAGAATGGTCTAGTTTAAATGATAAAGAGAAAAGAAAAGTTATTGCTAAAAACATAATTACTTCTGCTCCTAACATGAATGGATTCTTCAGAGTTTCTCAATGCAAATCTGCCAAGGAAATGTTGGAGGTTCTTGATGTTACTCATGAGGGAATTGCTGATGTGAAAAGATTTAGGAAGCATACTCTCATCAGAGAATATGAGCTATTTAAGATGCAAACTGGAGAAAGCATTGCAGATGTGCAAAAACGATTCACTCACATCATCAATCATCTAATGGGCCTAGGTAAGACCTTTGATAAAGAGGAATTGAATATAAAAGTTTTGAAATATCTTGACAGGTCATGGCAGCCTAAGGTCACAGCAATCTCAGAGTCAAAAGACTTGTCCATCATGACAACAACCTCTTTATTTGACAAACTCAGAGAGCATGAGATGGAAATTAACAGATTCAATGAGCAAGAAATATCTGAAAAGAAAGGTAGAAGCATGACACTCAAAGCTGAAGAGAAAGATCAAGAATTAGAAGAAGAAAGTGAGAATCTTGGACTGCTGGTCAAAAAGTTCAACAAGTTTCTCAAGAAAAAGATCCAAGATAAAGAAAGATACAAAAGGTATGAAAAGAAATCTGATTCTTTTAACTATAAGTGTTATGGTTATGGTAAGCAGGGTCATGTAAGGATGGAGTGTCCAGAAAAGAATAAACATAATGACAAGAAAGAAGAAAAGATCAAAAGAAAAACATATATAGCATGGGATGACAATGATACCTCATCAACAAAAATTCTGATGACGAAGAAGCTAACTTGTGTCTAATGGCTAACCAGAATTATCAAACCAGCAGTGTAAGTTCTAACTCTTCTTCTAATTTTGTGAATTATAACTCATTGCAAGAAGCATTTAATGAAATGCATGAAGAAACCAAGAAACTTAAAAGAGAAAATGATAGGCTAAAAGGCATGAACAATTGACTAGAAAATAGAGTTGATTCTCTTGAAAAGAAAATTCTTGAAGATGAAACTGATCTTGATTCTTTAAATTAATCCATGATAATTCTGATTTCTTATGTAATAAACCATGAAATAATTGTCCATATTTACAAAAGAAGATTGATTTTTTGTTACAAACTGTTTCTAAATTTACATAAGGTCAAGCTAATCTTGATGTTCTTCTTGGATCACAAAAACTTATTTTTGACAAATCTGGAATTGGATTCACATCTAGCAAGAAAACCAGAAAAACTGTTGAAAATAGGAAATCATACTCATCATTTGTTATTAATGCTTTTATTGTATGAAAAGAGGTCATTCTGTTAAATTTTGTAGAACCAAGAAGTATGCTATACCAAGAGGAAGAATGAAGTGGATTCCCAAGAATTCATTTCATATAACCTGATTGGACCCTATAATTCTAAGAGTACTAGATATATGCTAAATCTGTTTTGCAGGAACATAATCTGGAAATTCTTTAGTACCTTATCAACAAATATTGATTATGGATTCATGGACTGAGTATTTTAATTGATATAAAACTATTTTAATCGATTAAATTCACTTACGGAAAATTTTGAAAAGCTATCCGTACAGTTTTAATCGATTATTCATCAAATTAATCAAATAAAACCTCTCAGCTTTATAACTAATATTCCATATCTCTGTTTTAATCGATTAAAAAGGATTTACATCAGTTAAAATCATTAAAGAGTTAAATTTAATCGATTCTTTTTCAATTTAATCGATTAAAATTCCGTGATCATTTCATTAAACATATTTAGTACAAATTAATCGATTTTTTTTTGTGTTAATCGATTATTACACTGTTGCTACTTCTGACCTAAGATTCCAGATCAAATTAATTGATTTATTTAATAATTAATCGATTAATTCGCTCCTTAAAATCACTATAATATGGTTTAATTACAGAATTTTCAACAAATCAAAAGTTAAATTTTTAAGATTCGTTCTTATCACTTATGTAAAAAGCATTTACTGTGTTTGTTTGACCAAGTCAATGTCTATCCAATTAACAAATTAGTTGATGTACCCACTATCCAAAGTATGCACCTCTTCCTTCGGTCAAGGGAACACATTCAATTAAAACTGAAACATTGCAGGTCTGTCATTCGGAATTCAAAAATTTGAAATCCGACCTTCATTCTTGGAAAAAGGTTCTGTATAAACTCAACCATCTCGCTGCTTCTTCTCTCTTCATATCTTTTCTATATTTCTTCTCAAAATTTCTGCTACAAGATGTTTAAAAGATCAAAATCAAGGAAGAAACATAAGGCGGAATCTTCCTCTGTTGCTGGCAATGTTGGTGGACACGTTGAAGCATGGTTCAATGGAGACATTGACAAGATGAACAACTTCATTTCAAACTTTAGCCAAAAGCAATTGGTGATTCCTAAATACATTAAGTTTGCTTGGTTAGATGAAGAAGGCTTTACCTCACTAAGAAGAAAATTGAAAAGACAAAAGTTAAAGACTTTTCTGGAGCACACTGGTAACATCCAACTTGATCTTGTGAGGGTTTTCTATGCCAACCTCACAGTCAGCGACTCCACTTTAAGGTCTCAAGTTAAAGGTATAAATTTGCTGATTACTCCTGAGGTGTGGGAAGAAGTGGCTGGTCTTCATGATGTTGGTGTAAAGGTATTCAGAGGTTACATTGCAGAGTTACCTGATTTTAACAAAATTCAATTTTTCCGCAGTTGTCTAAAAAATCAAAATGATTCTATAAGAACTATTAACGCTGGGAAGTTGGAGCTTGAACCAAGAATTCTTGCCTTCATCATTGCCTGAATGCTTACTCCAAGAGGAAGTAATCATGCTTTACTCAATGAGGGTGACTTACCTTTCATGTATTACATTGAAAATAATATTCGTGTAAACTGGATTTTTGTTATCAAAGATCACATGATAAAAGCAAAAAGATTGGTTGATTATAAACTCCAATATGTTATGTTGATTAATAAATTTTTTAGATACTTTGAAGTAGATCTTGCAGGAGAATATGTGGAAACTCCAAAGGCCTCCAATAATATTGATGATTCCACTCTGTGGAAGATGGGATTTATCAAAATTGATGAAGAATGGATCTCAAAGATTGATGCTGGGATGTCCGAAGATGAGGAGGAAGATGAAGAAGAAGCTGATCAAGGTCAAATTCCTTCTTCTCTAGCTGCTGTCGAGGTTCCTGAGTCCACTGGTGGTCAAACCTCTTATGAGAACATGGAAATCATATCCTAGATAGAGCAACCTGACCGTGGGACTCCTCTCTCCCAGTTTGAAAGGACCATGCTCTCTCAAATGTCCTCACTACAAGAAAATCAAAGGAGACATATGCAGATGACCTACCAACATTTTCAACAATCCAATACTCAATTCACCAACCTAGGAAACCAGACTGTGGATATTTATACTAAGATGGAGGACATGCATCTCAATTAGGGAAATTGGGATGACTAATCACATCAAGAAGGGTCTTTTATATCATAAGCTTTTTCTATTTTTCATTTGCTGTCTTTTCTTTATTTAATGTTTTGTTTATACAATTAACTGGTCTTTGATCAGAAATACTCCGTGAACTACTTTAAATATGATAAAGGTGTTTAATTTTAAAAGCAAAAAATGAGTTAATGACTTTAGATAGATCAAATAATACATATTTTGATAGTTTTAGCCGATATAAAATCATTTTAATCGATTAATTCCATTCACAGACATACTCACATAGACAATTTGTACTTTCTTAATCGATTAATTTCATTTACAATTCACCTAGGCTATATGTTCTATTTTTAATAAATTATTCTGTGAAAGAATCGATTAAACATTCTAGGATGTGGAACTGTGTCGCCTAAAAATGATTAAAATCACTAACTGTGATATCATATTCTATTATTGTGCAAATTTTCCACTTATTCATAGGTTGTCAATATTCATCAATAGTATGATCTCTGATTTTTCTTAACATCATATAACTATTGGATTTTAGAATATTTGACTTGACTTTAAAATCTTTGCAAATTTTATCAAAATAAAACAATCTGCCTGATATATTCACAAAACCTATTGCTCGTGATCGATTTTATAAAATCCAAACTGTATTAGGCATTTTAGATGCATCAAACATCACTTAGTTCTCATTACTGATTATTTTAATTGATATAAACTAGATTTAATCGATTAAATTCTATCAGGATTTTAATGTACATCTGTCATTTCTGTTTTAATCGATTAAAATGTTATCTGTATCAATTAAAATCATTAACATGATCAATTTAATCTTTATGTCCTATTTTTAATCGATTATTATTCTGAAAAGGAAATTAAAGGCTTTAGTTAATGATTGTTCTTGTAACATGCTACTAAAGCAAGGTTCCCTTATCTTTACATGTGTTAACGAAGATAAGTTTGAATAAACTTTAATTGTTTCTTAAATGAATAATACATCTCATTGGTATTCTTTTTCCTGCTGTTTTTCAAAATAAATTTTGTTATCATTACATGCTTGTTTTATCCCTCTCTTCCCTATTTTTGATGAAGTCAAAGGGGGAGAAATGATTAATTTTTTAAATACTCACTAAACTAGGGGGAGAAATAATTGATATTGAATACTCACTAATCTATATATCCAAGTGACTTCTTCTGCAGATCAAAAACTTTCAAAGAGGTGTTTGTCTTCATCAAATAGGGGGAGACTGAAAGTGATGAAGATCTTATTGAATCATTTGATAAAATGAAGATCTTGTTGATTTGATGAAGTCAAAGGCATATTTGAGGAAGTCAAAGGTTACTTGGGTTAAAAGGGTAGAGTGATTAGTGAGTCTACATCTATACATAGGTATAATAATTCATATCTCTCTGCTGCATGAGGTTTCATCATTTACAAGAATTTGAAAATGCCTCTAAAGATGTTTTAATCTGTTAAAAACCAAAGTAATCGGTTAAATGGTTTTTAAGAAATTGTTTTAACCGATATTATATGAGCTTTATCAATTAAAATGTTTTTAAAACTTACATAACAGATTTTTAACCGATATATTTTTGAAATAATCGGTTATTTTCATTAAAAGAGTATTTGGAAACCTTTTGTCAGTGTTTTAACTGATATAGATTCAAAATAATCGATTAAAATCATTTAAAATGGTTTGAAAAGTGTGTTGATAGTATTTTAATCGATTAAAATTTGAAATAATCGATTAAAACCACTTGAAAATCTTTTTGATCAATGTAATCTCATATATGATCGATCAGAACAAGTTATAATCAATGTAATCTAAAAAATGATCGATCAGAATTATATTTAATCAATTAAACTGCAAAATAATCGATTAAAACAACTTAATGAACTTTTTGCTAACTATTTTAATCGATTAAAACTTGTTGTTATTAGTTAAAATTACTTAGAAAGTTTTATCAAAGTTTTTGGCAGAATTTTAATCGATTAAATTGTGAATTAATCGATTAAAACAACTTAAGGGACTTTTTGTTAATTGTTTTAATCGATTATAACAATGTCGCATCAGTTAAAATAAATCTGGAAAATAATCAAAAACATTTTAACAGATTAAAAAAAGTTTTAACCGATTAATCAAAGACTTTTAACAGATTAAAAGAACGGTTTAACAAATTAATTAAACCAGAAGTTGAAAAACTTTTCTATATAAAGATACACTTTTGAGCAATCAATCAAGCAATCATAAGAGCTATTTTAAAGAAAGAATAGCGCAAATTTGTAGAGTTTTTCAGAGTTCTTTCTTGAGGCAATTTTTGCATTCTTTTGGTGAAGAAACTCATTCTGTAGAAGCTGCATAATCCGGGTTTGATTATTCTAGTTTCTTCTCTTTGTTCTTTCAATTTCTTTATTGTATTGTGAGTGTTTGGAATTGTTGGGCATTGGTTCTGTAGCGGGAATTTGGTTGCAGGTTGGTACAAGAACTGGAACTTGGTTCTTGAGTGGTGTGTGTCTGGAATTGTTGGGCACAGGTTCTGTAGCTGGAATTTGACTGCAGGTTGGTTCAAGAACTGGAATTTGGTTCTTGGTAAAGGTTTAGGTGCAAGATCTGGAATTTGGGTCTTGTGGTAGATTGGGTGTGTGATTGGAATCTGTAATCTGTAAAACATTCAATCTAGTGGAACTTAGCTGGAATTTGGCTGAGAACTGGACATAGCCCTGGGATTGGGTGATCCAGTATAAATCTTGGTTGTATTTCTCTAAACCTTACTCTCTTTAATTTTGTCATTGTCTTACTTTGAATAGCTTGATTTTCTTGGTTCAAGAATTGGTCAAAACTCTTAATCTTTGAAATAGATAATCTGTAAATTGCGAAAATCTTTTAAAGATCAATTCACCCCCCTTCTTGATCTCAACCTCTTTTTCTAACATATTTAAAATGAATTTAATCGATTAAAATAATTTTTTATCAATTAAAATGATCAGAATTTTTGAGTCATGATGCATCTATAATCCTAATTCAATTCTAAATTTAAAAACAAATATCCGCATGATATTAAGAGAGGTTCAAAGTGTAAGCTGGTCTAGGACCAGTTAATATTACAGACCCAAAATAGAAGAGAGAGAAAACAAATGTGATAGAAAGGGACCCTTGTTGGTAAAATTAGTCTTCCTAATTTCCATGATTGAGTTGCATATCCTCCATTTTGGTATACAAATCGGCAATTTGATTCCCAAGGTTGGAGAATTTAGCATTGGTTTGCTGGAAATGTTGGTAAGTCATCTGCATATACCTGCGTTGGTTTTCTTGTAGTGCTGCCATTTGTGAGAGCATGGTTTGTTGAAATTGAGAAAGAGGAGTCCCACGGTCAGGTTGAGCACAGAAGGGTATGATCTCCATGTTCTCAAAAGAAGGATGATCTTTAGTTGATTGGGGAACCTCAGTAGCTGGAGGAGAAGGAATTTCAGCTTGGCCAGGTTCTTCTTCATCCTCATCTTCATCCTCTAACATCCCAGCTTCAGCCTTTGAAATCTAGTCCCTGTCAATTTTGATGAATCCCATTTTCCTCAGAGTAGAGTCATCAATTTCATTGGAGGCCTTTGGAGTCTCCACGTATTCTCCTGTAAGATCCACTGCAAAATGTCTAAAAATTTATTAATTAACATAGCATATGGCAATTTTTAATCAGCCAGCCTTTTCCCTTTAGTCATGTGATCCTTGATGACATAAATACAATTGACACGAATACTATTTGATATACAATACATGAGTGCCAAATCTCCTTCATTGAGCAAGGCATGATTGCTCCCCCTTAGTGTGAGCATCCAAGCAATAATGAAAGCTAGAATCCTTTGTTTAAGTGTCATTTTGCCAACATTCAAAATCCTGATCGAGTCATTGTATTCTTTGAGACAAGAGCGAAAAAATTGGATCTTATTGATGTCAGGTATTTCTGCAATATTTCCTCTGGACACCTTGACTCCAACATCACGGAGCTCGACCACTTGTTCCCATACCTCAGGAGTAATCACCATGTTGACTCGTTTGACTTGTGATCTAATGGTGGAACCATTGACAGTGAGGTTGGCATAGAAGGCTCTTACAAGGTCAGCATAGAAGACTCTTACAAGGTCAGGTTGAATGTTGCCTGTGTACTCCAAAAAGGTCTTTAGCTTTTGACTTTTCAGTTGTCTTCTTAGAGGAGTAAAGCCTTCTTCATCCAGCCATGCAAACCGAATGTACTTAGAAATTACAATTTGTTTTTGGCTAAAATTAGTGATGAAATTGTTTATCTTTTCTACATCTCCATTGAACTAGTTTTCAAGGTGACCTCCTTGATTTCCAGCAGCCGAGGAGGATTCCCCCTTTTGCCTTTTTCTACTGGATTTTGATCTTTTGAACATTTTCTCCCACAATTTCAAAGAAAGGATTGATTTGTTTGAAGGGAAGAAGGAGTATTGAATTGAGAAGATGAAATAGAGACAAAATTTGAAATGGATTGTACAACCTGATTTTGTTTGGAAAAATAGAGACTTAATTTGATGATTTTTTGAAGTCCAAAAGTCAGTCAATGAAGTTTGTTTTGAGATTCCAACTTTATCAAATTATAGTGTTCCCTTGGACGAATACAAAGGTATGAGTCTTGGACAGTGGGTGTGCAGGATACATCAACTATTTTGATCTTTTTGAAGAGATAAGGGTTGATTGGTCAACAATGTTGCTTAATGCAGTAGAGAATCAAATCTTGATATTTGTTTATTAATTTGCTACTTGAAATACAAAATGATGTATTAAGATATACTGAAACATCTTCCAAGAACGAATTAATCGATTAATTATCAATTTAATTAATTAACTTGATCTGGATTTAATGGTTAGAAATAGCAGGACATAATAATAATCGATTAGAACAAGAAATTATCGATTAATTTTGTACTGGATATGGTTAGTGAAATAATAACAAAATATTAATCGATTAAAACGAGAAAGAATCAATTAATTTTGAGTCATTTAATAATTTTAACCGATATAAATCATTTTTAATCGATTAAAACAGAGATGATAAGCAAATACTAAATCCCTGAGTACATTTAATCGATTAATTTGTAGAATAATCGATTAAAATAGTACGGATAATTTTTTTTAACCGATTATTTTGAACAATTTGATCGATTAAAAATAAATGATTCAATATTTTAATCGATTAAAACTTATTTATATCAATTAAAATAATCAATTCATGAAATTATTTTATGTTCTACATATCCGAATACTTATTTGTTGACCAGGTACCAACAGATCTCTCGATTTCTGTTCTCGCAAAAATATTTTAGCAAAATCTCGTACCTTTTTGAAGAGAATAGGGTACTTTCAACTTATTTGTAATGATTTCTTAGGAACTCACTTCATTCTTCATTTTGGAACAACATATTTCTTAATTCTACAGAATTTTATAAAACGTCCTTTCTTCATGTAATAGAAACATGTAATAGATGATGATGAGACAAGTTTTCTATATAAAGAATGATTTTTTATCTTTCTAGTTTTCTTGCTAATAGGTGTAAAACCAATACCAGCATGCTCAATAACAAGTTTTTGAGAACCAAGAAGAATATTAAGATTAGCTTTACCTTGTGTAAACATTGAAACCATTTTTTGTTAGAAAAGAAGGCTGAGATCAAGAGGGGGGGGGGTGAATTGATCTTTGAAAGATTTTCGCAATTAACAGATTATCTATTTGTAAAAATAAGATTTCAGATATGTTCTTGAATCACACAGCAAGCAATCAAAAAATAAACGCAGCAACATAATTAAAAGAGGAGAAAGATTTAGAAAGATGTCACCGGTGTTTATACTCGGTTCACCCAATACCAGTGGCTACGTCCAGTCTCCAGCCAAATTCCAGCTGGGTTCCACTAGATCAAATGTTTTACAGATTACAATCTTACACTTAATCTACCACAAGAACCACAATTCCAGCTTCCTGCACCTAACCTTTCACCAAGAACCAAATTCCAGTTCTTGACAACCTCTACAACCAAATTCCAACATGAGAGAAACCAAGTGCCCACAATTCCAGTGCACCAAACAATACAAGTAAAAGAATGAAAAGAAATTGAAAAGAAGAAACTAGAATGCTCAAACCAATTTTATGCAATTCTGCAGTAAGTGTTTCTTCTCCAAAAGAAAGCAATTTGCCTCAAGAAAGAATTTCAAAGAACTTCACAAAACCTAGCGCAAATCTTTCTTGAAAGAGTATTAAAGTTTGCTTGCTTGATTGCTAAAGGATGTGTAAAAGATTGATATTTGATGATGTTTAAAAAGTTCAAGACAATATGTTTTTATAGAAGATTTTCAAAACTGCTCGGTTTAATCAATCTATTAAAATAATCTTTTAATCCATTAAAACGTTCTTGATTCTTTAACAAATTTGTTTTAACTGATACAACAACGGTTATATCAATTAAAACTCTTTACAAAAAATCTTCTAATTTGTTTTAATCGATTGTTTCGTGATTCAATCGATTAAAATACTGCAAAACTTTCTTGTAAAATTTTCCAAGTGATTTTAACTGATAAAAATAAGTTTTAATCAATTAAAACGCTGTGTAGAAATTTTCTAAGTTATTTTAATCGATTGAAACGTGTTTTAATCGATTGAAAAAGCTCGATCGGTCATAACTCAATTTGATCGATCATATCTGATTCTGATCGGTCATAATTGCATTCTGATCGATCATCCTGAACACTAAGTGGATTTAATCGATTAAAACCAAGTTGTATCGATTAAAATACTGCAAAAACACTTCTCTTAACATTTTAAGTGATTTTAATCGGTTATTTCGAAGCTTTAACAGTTAAAACACCGATGTAAGGTTTTCAAAACTTTCTTTAATGAAAACAACCTGATTATTTCGAAATTATATCAGCTTAAAAACTTGTTTAAGAAAGCTTTTGTTAAAATACTTTGTTTTTAATCGCTTAAACGTATTTAGAGGCATTTTGCAAAATCTTTTAAGTGAAGAAACCTCATGCAACAGAAAAGATAAAATGATTATACCTAAGCATAGCTCATGGACACACTAATCCCTCTATTATTTTATCTAAGTGACTCGTTGACCGCTACAAAGTTGACTTTGACTTTATCTTTGACTTCATCAAATCAATAAGATCTTTGCCGGAGTATTTCAATAAGATCTTCATCACTTTCAGTCTCCCCTATTTGATGAAGACAAACACCACTTTGAATAATAACTCGCAAGAGAAGTCATTTGATAAAACAGATTAGTTAGAAATAAAAAATGAATTATTTTCCTATTTCTCCCCCTAAATTGTTGCTTCCCCTAAATAATCCTAAATTGTTTCGATCAACAAGAAAGCAACTATTCTCCCCTTTTGACTTCATCAAAAAATAGGGATCAGAAGAAAAACAATGCAAAGGTATGTAATAAGTTTGAGATTTTGAAAATAGAGAAAAAATGAATACGATATTTTACTCATGTAAGGATTAATCAAAGTTGATTCAAACTTATCTTCATTAACACGTTTGTAATGAATACAATTAACACGTGTAAAGATAAGGGAATCACGCTTTAGTAGCATGTTACAAGAACAACCATTAACTAAAGCCTTTAATTTTTCTTTCCAGAATAAAAATCGATTAAAAACAGGACAAAATCGATTAAAAAGTTCTTGTTTAATGATTTTAATCGATTGAAATAAAGGTTTAATCGATTAAAACAGTGAAGGACTTCGAAAGTATGAAACATAAGTGCATTTAATCGATTAATTCGACATTTAATCGATTAAAACAGTAAAGAAAAATGTTGTATAAATTCTTTTAATCGATTTAAAAGATTTTTTTATTGATTAAAACAACCAGATTTGCAAACTAAGTAATGTTTTATGCGAATTTATCATGTCTAATCCAGTGTAAGTTTTGAAACACCGATCATTTAGAAGGATGTTTTACAATAATATCAACTATATCGATTTAGATTTTAACCAATAGATCCATCAAAATCAGGATAAAATCTTATTTAGCTAATTTAACTGATGTAAACTTGTTTATATGGATTTTAATCGATTGATACGAAGTTTAATCGATTATTTTGTTGTGAAAGTGTTTCCTTTAATTGATATGATCGATTAAAACCATTTTGTATCAGCTAAAAATATCCGGGATCTATGTTGAATTCTATCTAGACTAGTTTGATTCGATTTAAAACCTACATTATATTGATCAAAGCTAAAAAGATTGTACCTGGTATACAACCAGTAAATATTACGCACCGTAAATTGAAATTAGCATCAAAAGAAATAAGAAATAAAAGATAAGATAAGAAGGGACCCTTTTAATCCATAAAATCAATCATCCCAGCTTCCTTGGTTCAGCTTGCATATCTTCCAGCCTTGGTGTAGATATCAGCAATTTGGTTTTCAAGGGATGCGAATTGATTGTTTGTTTGCTTGGAAGTGTTGGAATGTCATCTCGCATATGCTTTCTCCGATTTTCCTACACAGCAGCCCATTTGAGAAAGCATTGTTCTTTCAAACCGAGATAAAGGAGTCCCACTGGCCAGCCGCTCCATGTAAGGAATAATTTCCATATTCTCATATGAGGCTTGACCACCGGTTGACTCAGGAACCTCTGCGCAGCACTGGAGAGGGAGGAATTTGGCCTTGTTTATTTTCATCTTCATCTTCTTCCACACCCTCAAACATCCCAAGATCAATTTTGGAGATCCATTCATCATCAACTTTTATATATCCCATTTTTCTTAGGGTGGAGTCGTCAATTTCATTTGATGCCTTGGGGGTTTCTATGCTCTCCCCGTAAAGATCAACTTCAAAATATCTAAAGTAATTATTAATTAACATAGCATATGGCAATTTGAAATCTGCCAACCTTTTAGCTTTCAACATGTGATCTTTGATCACATACACCCAGCTTACCCGAACATTATTAAAAATGCAATACATGAGGGCAAGATCTCCCTCATTAAGAATAGCATGATTACTCCCTCTTGGAGTAAGCATCCATGCCACAATAAAAGCAAGTAATCTATGTTCAAGTGCAAGTTTTCCGGCATTTAGAATTCTTATCGAATCATTTGGATCCTTAAGGCAAGACCGGAAAACTCGAATCTTGTTGAACTCAAGAATCTCGAAATATTCCCCCTTGAAACTTTGACACCTCTATCCTTAAGGCCGACAATTTGCTCCCAAACAGACAGGAGTAATTTCCATATTTACTCCCTTTACCCGAGATCCGATTGTAGACCCATTTACTGTTAAGTTGGAGTAAAAAACCCGAACCAAATCAGGTTGAATGTTTCCAGTAAACTCCATGAAAGTTTTCAGCTTTTGACTTTTTAACTTTCTTCTTAGACTAGTAAATCCTTCTTTGTCCAACCATCTAAATTTGATAAATTTTGGAATAACAATCTGTTTCTGACTAAACTCGTAGATAAAGGTGTTCATCTTTCCTATATCTCCATCAAACCAGGCTTCCGGATGGCCACCGGGATTTGCAGCAGAGGAAGATTCCCCTTTTGCTTCTTTCTTGACTTAGATCTTCTCAAGCATCTTGTTGTATTTTCGGAGAAGGGTTTCGAGACGTGTGTAAAAGGAAAGAAGAGAGGAACATTTTGAACCAGGAAGATAAGACTGAGAGTAATGAGCTACACAGGAGCAAACTGAAGATTCACGGATGTCAATTTTTGTGAATTGCAATTTACTTTAGACAGAACCTGCAAAATCAGCTTCAATTGCATATGTCCCTTTGACTTAGAACATAGGCACAAAATCTTGGACAGTGGGTGTATCAGCTAAACTGTTATTGGGAAGATGTTTGACTTGGTCAAACAATATTTAAAAGCATTATGCAGATTTTGATTACCAAAAAAAAACTTGGGATTTTGACTTTGATTTGCTTACCAATTTTCAATTGGATGTTATAAAACTAATTTTCAGAAACAAATTAATCAATTAACCAACTAATTAACCTATTAATTTGATTTTTAATACTAGGTTTGAAAATCCTGCAGTGAAATAATCTATTAATTCATAAAGGAATCGATTAGTCTTGTACAGAATGAAATTAATAAAATGATAACAGAATTTAAATCGATTAAAACGAAAAAGAATCGATTAATTTTGACATCTTAGTGTTTTTAGTTGATATAAATTCTTTTTAATCGATTAAAACAGCTAAACTCAAATCCTGAGAACATTTTAATCGATTAATTCGTCTTTCAATCGATTAAAACGGTACAGACAGATTTTCTGATATCCTCTGTAAGTTATTTTAATCGATTAATACTGTTTTATATCAATTAAAACAATCAGTTTATGAAAGCAGAACCTGATTTGCTGTTTTGAATACCAAGGGACTCCCAGATTTTGTTCCTGCAAAACAAATTTAACATAATTCTGGTACCCTTTATCATTACTGGGTCCAAACAGGTTATTTGAAATGAATTATTTTTGGGAATCCATTTCATTCTACCTTTAGGAATAACATACTTTTTAATTCTACAGTATTTTACTGAATGACCTCTTTTCATGTAGTAAAAACATTTAATCACAGAGTATGATTTCCTATTTACATTTGTTTTTCTGAATTTCATCCTAGACTTAAATCCTATTCCAGATTTGTCAAAAATTAGTTTTTGTGACCCAAGTAAAACGTCAAGATTAGCTTGACCTTGTGTAAACCTTGAAACGGTTTGTGATAAAAAATCAATTTTCTTTTGTAATTCTGAACAATTATTACAGGGTTTATTACATGCACAATCAGAATTATCATGAATTAATTTTAAGAAATCACAATCAGTTTCATCTTCAAGAATTCTCTTTTCAAGATAGTCTACTTTATTTACTAACCAATTATTCAATCCTTTTAGCCTATCATTTTCTTTTTGCAGTTTCTTAGCCTCTTCATGCATTTCATTAAATGCTTCTTGTAATGAATTATAGTTCACTAAATTTGAAGAAGAATTAGAACTTACACTGCTGGATTGAAGGTTTTGGTTTGCCATTAGACACAGGTTGGCTTCTTCATTATCAGAATTGTCTGTTGATGAAGTGTCATTGTCATCCCATGCTACATAGGCTCTTCTTTTGACTTTCTCTTCTTTCTTGTCATTATATTTGTTCTTTTCGGGCACTCCATTCTTACATGGCCCCGCTTACCACATCCATATCATTTAAAGTTAGAAGAATAAGTTTTTTTTCTCATACCTTTTATATTTTTCCTTGTCTTGAATCTTTTTCTTGAGAAATTTGTTGAATTTTCTCGACAAGCTAGTCCAAGATTCTCACTTTCCTCCTCTCGATTCTTGATTTCTTTCTTCAACTTTGAGTGCTATACTTTTGCTTTTCTTCTCAGAGACTTATTGTTCATTAAATCTGTTAATTTCCATTTCATGTTCTCTGAGTTTGCCAAACAAAGAAGTTGTTGTCATGACTGGACAAATCCTTTGACTCGAAATTGCTGTGACCTTTGGTTGCCATGACCTGTCAAGACATTTCAAGACTTTAATATTTAATTCTTCTTTATCAAAGGTTTTACCTAGGCCCATTAGATGATTAATGATGTGAGTGAATCGCTTATGCACATCTCGCAATGCTTTCACCAGCTTGCATTTTGAACAACTCATATTCTCTTATGAGAGTATGCTTTCTCGGCTCTCTTTACATCTCGATGTCCCTTCATGAGTAACCTCAAGAACATCCCACATCTCCTTGGCAGATTTGCATTGGGAGACCCCTGAAAAACTCATCCATGTTAAGTGCGAAGTAATTATATTTTTAGCAAGTGCAATCATTTTGAACTTTTTTCTTTTCCTCATCATTTAAACTCGGACCATTCTTTTTCCGTAATTAAAGGGCCATTAGCAATTACATCCCAAACATTTCTATCAATAGACTCAATAAAGATCTTCATCCTAATTTTCCAAAAAGGATAATCTGTTCCACAAAACAAGTGGAGGTTTGTTAATAGAAGCTCCCTCGAAAACCGTAATCTGCTTTTCAGCCATGGATCGAAGAACTTGAATAACTCTCAAGAACCTCGCTCTGATGCCAATTATTAGAAAAGAAGGCTGAGATCAAGAGGGGGGGGGTGAATTGATCTTTGAAAGATTTTCGCAATTAACAGATTATCTATTTGTAAAAATAAGATTTCAGATCTGTTCTTGAATCACACAACAAGCAATCAAAAAATAAACGCAGCAACAGAATTAAAAGAGGAGAAAGATTTAGAAAGATATCACCGGTGTTTATACTGGTTCACCCAATACCAGGGCTACGTCCAGTCTCCAGCCAAATTCCAGCTGGGTTCCACTAGATCAAATGTTTTACAGATTACAATCTTACACTTAATCTACCACAAGAACCACAATTCCAGTTCCTGCACCTAACCTTTCACCAAGAACCAAATTCCAGTTCTTGACAACCTCTACAACCAAATTCCAGCTGCAGAGAAACCAAGTGCCCACAATTCCAGGCACCAAACAATACAGTAAAAGAATGAAAAGAAATTGAAAAGAAGAAACTAGAATGCTCAAACCAGTTTTATGCAATTCTGCAGTAAGTGTTTCTTCTCCAAAAGAAAGCAATTTGCCTCAAGAAAGAATTTCAAAGAACTTCACAAAAACTAGCACAAATCTTTCTTGAAAGAGTATTAAAGTTTGCTTGCTTGATTGCTAAAGGATGTGTAAAAGATTGATATTTGATGATGTTTAAAAAGTTCAAGCCAATCTGTTTTTATAGAAGATTTTCAAAACTGTTGGTTTAATCAATCTGTTAAAATAATCTTTTAATCCATTAAAACGTTCTTGATTCTTTAACAAATTTGTTTTAACTAATACAACAACGGTTATATCAATTAAAACTCTTTACAAAAAATCTTCTAATTTGTTTTAATCGATTGTTTCGTGATTCAATCGATTAAAATACTGCAAAACTTTCTTGTAAAATTTTCCAAGTGATTTTAACTGATAAAAATAAGTTTTAATCGATTAAAACACTGTGTATAAATTTTCTAAGTTATTTTGATCGATTGAAACGTGTTTTAATCGATTGAAAAAGCTCTGATCGGTCATAACTCAATTCTGATCGATCATATCTGATTCTGATCGGTCATAATTGCATTCTGATCGATCATCCTGAACACTAAGTGGATTTAATCGATTAAAACCAAGTTGTATCGATTAAAATACTGCAAAAACACTTCTCTTAACATTGTAAGTGATTTTAATCGGTTATTTCGAAGCTTTAACAGTTAAAACACTGATAGAAGGTTTTCAAAAATTTCTTTAATGAAAACAATCGGTTATTTCGAAATTATATCAGTTAAAAACTTGTTTAAGAAAGCTTTTGTTAAAATACTTTGTTTTTAACTGCTTAAACGTATTTAGAGGTATTTTGCAAAATCTTTTAAGTGAAGAAACCTCATGCAGCAAAAAAGATAAAATGATTATACCTAAGCATAGTTGCGGACACACTAATCCCTCTATTCTTTTATCTAAGTGACTGTTGACCGCTACAAAGTTGACTTTGACTTCATCAAATCAATAAGATCTTTGCCAGAGTATTTCAATAAGATCTTCATCACTTTCATTTTTAACAAATATTCAATCTTCTTTTGTAAATCTAGACATTTTTCACAAGGTTTGATTTTATTACACAAGCAATCAGAATTATCATGAATGATTTTCAAATAATCAGAGTCAGTTTCATCCTCAAGTATTTTCTTTTCAAGAGAGCTAATTTTATTTTCAAATAGTTATTCATGCCTTTTAATCTATTGTTTTCTTTTTCAAGTTTCTTTGCTTCTTCATGCATTTCATTAAAGACATCTTGTAATGAGCTATAATTCATGAAAGTAGAGGAATTAGAACTTACACTGCTGGTTTGAGAATTCAAATTGGCCATAAAGCAAAGATTTGCTTCTTCTTCATCAAAATTTTCTCTTGATGATGTGTCATTTGCATCCCAAGCAATATATGCTCTCTTTTTCATCTTTTCTTCCTTCTTGTCAGGATACTTGATTTTCTCAGGACATTCCATTCTCACATGCCCCTGCTTACCACACCCATAACATTTATAATTGAAGGAATCATATTTCTTTTCATCCCTTTTTTTTGTCTATCTTTATCTTTAATCTTCTTCTTGAGAAATCTACTAAACTTTTTGACTAGTAGACCAAGATTTTCACTTTCTTCTTCTGATTCTTTTCTTGTATCTTCTGCTTTGAGAGATATACTCTTACCTTTCTTTTCAGAAATTTCCTGCTCATTAAATATTAAAATTTCTATTTTATGTTCTCTTAGTTTTCCAAATAAAGAAGTTGTGGTCATGATGGATAGATCTTTTGATTTTGAGATGGTTGTGACCTTAGGCTACCAAGACCTATCAAGACATTTTAATAATTTGATATTCAATTCTTCCTTATCAAAAGTCTTACCAAGTCCTATTAAATGATTGATGATGTGAGTGAAGTGCTTCTTCACATCTGCAATATTTTCTCCAGATTGCATTTTGAACAATTCATATTCTCTGATGAGAGTATGCTTCCTAGCTCTTTTAACATCAATTGTTCCTTCATGGGTTACCTCAAAACTTCTCACATTTCCTTGGCAAATTTGCATTGAGACACCCTGAAAAATTCATCCATGTTAAGAGCATATGTAATAATATTCTTAGTAGTGCAATCATTTTGAACTTTTCTCTTTTCTTCATCATTCAAATTGGACCATTCTTTTTCTATAATAAGTGGACCATTTACAATTAAATCCCAAACATTCCTATCAATAGATTCAATAAAGATCTTCATCCTGATCTTCCAAAATGGATAATCTGTACCACAAAACAGTGGAGGTCTGTTTATAAAAGTACCCTCAGAAAAAAGGTAATTTGTTTTCAACCATTAAAAAAAAAATCTGGACCAAAAGTCTTTAGTGATTTTCAAGACCCTACTCTTGATAAAAATTGTTAGAAATGTAGGCTGAGATCAAGAGGGGGGGTGAATTGATCTTTTGAAAGTTTTTCGCACTTTATGGATATAGATTATCTATTTTAAAATATTGAGATTTCTAACCAAGAATTGATCCAAGAAACACAAATAAAATTGTATAGGTACAAGCAGAATTAAAAAGTGTATATGAATAGTGTTAGAATCGCGCAACGAAATGTTTGTGTGGTCGGACAAAAACCAAGAGGGGGGGGGGGTGAATTGGTTTCTTAACAAAAATTAGGTTTTAAAAATTTTCCCCAAATTTTACTGATTAAAATACTGTGTAAACGTAAATAAGAAAAGGATAGAGTCTTACACAGGAGATTTATACTGGTTCGGATCAAAAGACCCTACGTCCAGTTGCTAATCACTCAAACAGAGGATTAACGCTGTCACTATAATCAAAGTTATACAAGCAGATTACAAATGAAAAAGATAAAGTAACGAAAACACCTCTCTTGAGTCCCACAAGAGATGAAGAACAACTTTCCCTAGAGACGGCACAACACACAATCCACTAAGAACTCGACTTAGTGATTCTTATCGCTTCTAGCCCACACCAGGTTCCAAAAGCCCCTTTTTCCTCCAACAAACAGTTCTCTGGCAATCACAGCTCTCAACTTTTGTTTGAAAAAGGTTGTTCAATTATCTGAGAGCCTTAGAGAACCTTAAGTAGATGAATTAGGGTTTGTGAATTGGGGATTTTCGAAACTTGGTGTATTTGGACTAGGGTTTTCGAAAATAGGTTTAATTTGAAGTTCAAAATCCAAATTTGACTGAAATAATCGATTAAATCAAGTGTTAATCGATTATTACAGAGCCAAAATCAACAGAACCCCAAAACGCACTGGTTTAATCGATTATTTGCCCTGTTAATCGATTAACAGGTGTGTTAATCGATTATCACAGTGAGCTGATACAGAAAATGATTTTCTCACTATAATAATTGATTATCTGGTGATTTAATCGATTAAACCTGAGCCTTTTTGATAAATATGAGTTTTTGAAGCTTTTAAAGAGTAGACTATGTACCGGCTATCTTAGACTCTAATATTACAGACTCAAACTCATCAAAACAGAGTTATTACACAATAATACAAGTCTTCAACTCTCTAAGTTCTCTGTTCTTGAATCATCATCAAAATCAACAAGCTTCATGTCCATGTAAGTTCAACATCAAGTCCTTGTATGTTTCAACAATCTCCCCCTTTTTGATGATGATCAAAATTTTCTTTTAAAGCCTTGTAATAACCTATTTTATCTGTCACACTAACAAACACATTAAACATACCAGATAATATTTAAATTTAATCATAAGAGGCTTAGGCTTTAAATATTTCTCCCCCTATTTTGATTATGATCAAAAATTGAGAGCTCCCCCTCAACATATGCATAACTTGGAGATAACTCCCCCTCAAACAAAGCAATAAAAGAATACCAAATTTTATTTCATAAGTGAAAATACATTACAACATAAGAAGAAATAAAAACAAACTTTAAAATTCTTCACTATCACTATGAAAGTGTGCATCAAATTTATTTTCTAAGTGACACACTTTATCATCTACGTTAGAGATACGGCGAATGATTTCCTCATGTCGTACTCCAGAAAGAGTGAAGAATGCCTGCATCCTCTGGTTCATATCAGATAACATGTCTTCCATAGATTGACGGGTTTCAGGATGAGCAGAGGAAGTTCCAGCACTTTGGATCTGATCAGAGGGAAACTCAGCATCAGGAGGCATATCTTAATCAGAATCTTCATCATCTGCATCTACATTTGGAACGTCATCCTTGTGAACATAAATATTATTGACACGCACCATTTGGAGTTGGGTTAGTGTGTTGTCCAGCATGCGGTTTAGGTTTGTTGTTCGTACTATTTATTCACCTTTGACATTCACTCCTTTGTATTCGAGAATGCAAGAAATAAGGAGGGCATAGGGAATTTTGAAGGTGGGATGACGTTTGGCTTTCAACATAGTCATGGTGACGAGACAGCCCCAATCTAATGGCTCATTATTCATTATTGCATGAATAATGCGAAGATCTATTGAAGAGCATTGGGCGTGATTGGTTGCCCGGGGTCATAGGATCCAGACGAGTAAATGCAAGAGCATGCGTTCCTCCTTTTTCAACGGTCCAGCTAGAAGGAGACGTCCAATCTCCATGGAAGGGTTACGAAGAAAAGAATGGTAAGCCATGATCCTGTCAAAATCATCTAACTCACAAAAAACGTTAATAACATCATCTCTTATAGGAAAATGTGCAACGTTTTCCCAAATATCATCATCAAGAATAATGGATACTCCCTTAACACGAGAGGTAGCTACTTGATCTCTAAATTTAAAGCGAGAGTAAAATACCTTAACTAAGTCAGGATAATACGTACCTTGCATTTGGATAAAAGGGAGAACTCCTTGAATTTCAAGGAGATTAGGAAAATTGATTCCCCTATTGATGAATTGATCACCAATAAGGAATTTGGGAGTGATAATACCTCGTTCTTTCCAAAAAGTCAGAAATTCCTGTCGGCCTTCAGTATCAGAGATCCATCCTTCTACAGAATTGGGACGGGGATGAGATGAAGGTGCAGATCTTTTTCTAGTGGGAATTTTAGCACGAGAAGATGAGGCCATTGTAGAATTTAGAGGAGTAATAAGAAAGATTAGGGAGACAAGTGATGCCAGAAGAAGGCAAGAATGATAGAATTAGGCAAGAAAGCTTAGATTCAAGAGTGAGAGGTGAGGAGAAGTGAAATGGAGGTCCCTATTTATAACCAAACACCTCCAACGGTCATATGGGAGTGTATGGGGGCCAAGAGAGTCGTTGGCAATGGCTAGAAAACTAAACCAACCAGGTTTAATCGATTAAAGCTTGAATTAATCGATTAAACCAGTAACAGACCCCTTTAATCGATTAACTCACCAGATAATCGATTTTAATCGATTATCTGGTGAGTTAATCGATTAATCCAATGAAAAATGTCATGTTTTGAATGTTTTGGATGCAAATAATCGATTAAAACTTCAAATAATCGATTATTCCAGAGAGTTCATCAAATTTTTGAGGTTTAGACACATGATAATCTATTAACACCCTACATAATGAATTATAACATTACACCCATCCAAAAACTGTTTAATTAAGCAGAATTTAAGCTATTTCTAATATCCCTAAGTCTCTTAAAAGATCATAGAATCTATCCTTGGGAAGAGGCTTAGTAAAAATATCTGCTAATTGATGCTTTGTATCAACATACTCAATTTTACAGTTTCCTTTACTTATATGATCTCTCAAGAAATGATGTCTAATTTCTATATGTTTGGTCCTAAAGTGCATTACTGGATTCTTAGTAAGATTAATTGCACTCGTATTATCACACATCAAATGAATGTCATTTAGAAATATACTATAATCTTCTAGTTGTTGTTTTATCCATAAAATTTGAGTACAACAATTACCAGCTGCAATATATTCAGCTTCAGTGGTGGATAAAGCAACACATGCCTATTTCTTAGAGTGCCAAGACACTAACGATGAACCTAACAAATGACATGTCCCACTAGTACTCTTTCTATCTATTTTGCATCCACCATAATCAGCATCAGAATAACCTATTAAACTAGTACAAGCTTCAGATGGATACCATAAACCAAAACCAGTAGTTCCTTTTAAATATTTTAAAATACGTTTTACTGCAGTTAGGTGAGATTCTTTTGGACATGCCTGAAATCTAGCACACACATAGACAAAATGCATAATATCAGGTCTACTTGCAGTTAAGTATAACAAAGAACCTATCATACCTCTATACATGGATTGATTTATTTCCAAACCTGATTCATCCTTGTCTAAATAGCATGAAGTTCCCATGGGTGTGTTAGCTTCCTTTGAAGTGTCCATTCCAAACTTTTTGAGAATCTCTTTGCAGTATTTGGTTTGAGAGACAAAATTGCCATCTTTAAGTTGCTTGATTTGAAGTCCAAGGAAGAACGTTAATTCTCCCATCATAGACATTTCAAATTCTCCTTGCATTATCTTAGCAAATTCTACACACAAAGAATTATCAGTTGATCCAAAAATGATATCATCAACATATACTTGAACCAATAATATATGTTCTTTTACTTTCTTTATAAACAATGTAGAATCAATTTTTCCTCTAGAAAAACCATTTGAAGTTAGAAAATTACTTAGCCTTTCATACCAAGATCTAGGAGCTTGTTTCAAACCATATAATGCTTTCTTCAATTTAAAAATATGATTAGGATAACTAAAATCTTCAAATCCAGGGGGTTGCTCTACATATACTTCTTCTTTAATAAAACCATTCAAAAATGCACTCTTAACATCCATTTGATATAATTTAAATTTCATCAATGATGCATAAGCAAGAAGTAGGCGTATAGCCTCTAACCTGGCAACAGGAACATAAGTTTCATCATAATCAATACCTTCCTCCTGACAGTAGCCTTTGACAACAAGTCTAGCTTTATTCTTTGTTATATTTCCATCTTCATCAAGTTTGTTTCGAAATACCCATTTAGTTCCAATTACTTGATGTGATTCTTCTCTTGGGATTAATTCCCAGACTTGATTCCTTTCAAATTGATTTAGTTCCTCTTGCATAGCTATGCACCATTGGTCATCTTTAAGTGCTTCCTCAACATTTTTTGGTTCTATTTGTGACACAAAAGCTACAGACATGCAGAAATTAGTCATATTTCT
The DNA here is from genome assembly GCA_963425845.1 of Sphenostylis stenocarpa. Taxonomy (NCBI): domain Eukaryota; kingdom Viridiplantae; phylum Streptophyta; class Magnoliopsida; order Fabales; family Fabaceae; genus Sphenostylis; species Sphenostylis stenocarpa. The sequence continues at coordinate 33,296,162 of OY731400.1, read as the reverse complement.
AATTCTTACCCCTTTTGAGATATCACCAATGATATTGTCCATTGAAATTCCTCTTGGAGATTGCCATTCTTTAGCTAATTCAGTTGGTTGAGAAGGCTCATTTTCTTCCAAATACAATTTATCAAGAGCCTCTCTTATATACTCATCATCACCTGCAAGTTCTTTATTTGACTCAAGAGGATTTCCCCCAAGGTCTACAATTTCATCAAAAGTAACATGTATAGATTCCTCAACATTTAAGGTTCTTCTATTAAACACTCTATAAGCATTGCTAGTTAATGAAATGCCCTCATCGACTTTTGATTCAAATTTTCCTAAGTTGTCCTTTCCATTATTTAACACAAAGCACTTACATCCAAATATTTTCAAATGAGCAACATTAGGCTTTCTACCATTTAACAATTCATAGGGAGTTGATTTTATAATTGGCCTAATGAGCATTCTATTCAAAACATAACATGCAGTACTAACTGCATTAGCCCAAAAGTATTTAGGAACATTTGATTCATTTAGCATTGTTCTAGCAAGTTCCTCTAGTGACCTATTTTTCCTTTCAACTACACCATTTTGTTGGGGAGTCCTAGGAGCAGAAAAATTATGCAATATTCCATTTTCCTCATAATAATTTTCAAACTTTTCATTTTGAAACTCACCACCATGGTCACTTCTTAAAACTTTAATTCTTAAGTCTTTCTCATTTTGAATTTGCTTTGCAAACTTCCTAAAGACCTTAAAAGCTTCACTTTTCATTGTCAAGAAAAATGTCCAAGTATATCTAGAAAAGTCATCAACAATCATAAGACCATAATAATTTCCACCAAAGCTTTTTATCCTAGAAGGGCCAAATAAGTCTAAATGTAATAATTCTAAAGATTTTGACGTGGAAATGACACTCTTTGATTTAAATGATGATTTCACTTGATTACCTTTTTGACATGCATCACATAACCTATCTTTTTCAAACTTTAACTTAGGCAAACCAACAACTAAGTATTTTGATATCAATTTATTTAAATGATGCATATTTATATGAGCTGCTCTCTTATGCCATAACCAAGGGTTCTCTTCCTTAGCAACTAAGCATGTTATACTAGAATCATGTAAACAATCCAAATCAATCAAGTATATGTTATTATGCCTAATGCCTTTTAATGTTACATTTTCAGAATCTATCAAATGTATGGTGCAAAATTTACTTTCAAATATTACCTTAAATTCTTTGTCACATAGTTGACATATACTAAGGAGATTATGCTTTAGCCCATCAACAAGAAGCACATCCTTAATTTCCAAAGTGTTTGCACAACCTATATGTCCAATTCCAAGAATCTTCCCTTTGTTGTTGTCCCCATAAGTTACATATCCTTGTTCTTTAACTTTGAAACTCACAAATTTCGTTTTATCACCGGTCATATGCTTTGAGCATCCGCTATCAAGATACCACATAGACTTCTTTGATTTGGAAGTTTCCCACAAAACAAGAACATAGTAAACTTAGGTCCCCATAACTTTTGGGTCCTTGGGGTTAGAGATAAACAAATTATTTAACAATAGGAACCCAAATGTATTTTCCTTTAGGAACACCAAAATGTTTTATTTTACATCTATTTGAAGTATGACCTTGTTTCATACAATGAAAACATGCTTTAGATGTAGCTTTTGAATATGATGCATTTCTAATAATAGATGCTCTAATTCCTTTTTCAACCCATACTTTTCTATTTTTCATTTTAGACTTTTTCAAAGGAACTTGATGGTTTACACTATTTTGAGAAATAGCAACTTTATCTTTATTAATGTTACTTATCTTCTTCTCGGCTTTATCTAGCAAATGGTTAAGTATATCAATGTCATATTCAGACTCTTTACAAGATGCACATGCTATGTTCTTTTCATCAATCTCATCTAAGCATACAATTTTCGTTTCTAAGGTTTCCTTTTCCTCTAAACATGCAATTTTCGTTTTTAATGACTCAACCTCCTTATCGGATCTACTTAAACTCTTTTTCACAGCTTTATATTCATTTTTCAAGTCCTTAAAGGCACTAAACAATTCATTATATGCATTTTGCAGTTCAACATAATTATTTTCATCATCACTTGAAGATGAGTCGGAATCACTTACTTCAAAGTCGGAAGATATGTTGTCATTTGCCATTAAGCAAATATTGGCTTCAACTTCCGAGTCACTTGATTCTGAACTTGAATCACTATTGTCCCAAGCGATGTAGGCTTGAAGAACTTTTTGCCTTTGTTTTCTTCATTTTTCTTGTTTGGACATTCGGTCTTCACATGTCCTGTTTCACCACAGCCATAACATTTGATATTTACAGAAGAATTTTCCCATACCTTTCCTTTACCTTTGAATGGATGTCTTCCTTTGGCTTTTATGAATTTTGTAAACTTCTTTATCATAAGACTCAATTCTTCTTCTTCATTCTTCGAGTCTTCTTCTTCCTTTTTATTCTTACCTTTGTAGATTTCAGTTTTGAAGGCTAAGTTCTTCTTTTGATATTGTCCTTCCTCATCATTTAGCCTTCCTAGCTCTAGCTCATGCTCTCTCAACTTTCCAAAGAGTGCCGCCATAGACATCGTGGCAAGGTTTTGTGACTCCGAGATGGTCGTCACCTTAGGTTGCCATTTCCTATCCAAAGATTTCAATATTTTCACATTTAATTCATCAACGTCAAAAATTTTACCTAATCCGGTGAGATGGTTCACAATATGAGTGAAACGCTTTTGAACGTCAAATATCATGTTGCCTTGTTGCATCTGAAACATCTCATATTCTTGAATTAAAGAATTTTTCCGTGCTCTTTTAACATCGTCGGTACCTTCGTGGGTCACTCTTAGCACTTCCCACATCTCTTGAGCACTTTTGCAAACGGAGATTCTGTAAAACTCGTCAAGGGTTAAAGCAGATGAAATAATATTTCTAGCCCTAACGTCAAATTGAGCTTTTCTATTTTCGTTCGCTGTCCATCTAGAAAATGGTTTAGGAACGTCTACTCCATTTTCAATAACTTTAGGAATATAGGGACCGTTTAAAATACTGTCCCAGACGCCTCTATCAACAGACTCTAAAAAGATTTGCATTCTAACTTTCCAGAAAGGATAATTTTGACCCGCAAAAAGTGGGGGTCTGTTGATAGACGTACTTTCGGCAAAAGTTTGATTTTGTCTGACCATTTTCGAAAAATTTGAATGACTATCAAAACAAGCTCTGATACCACTTGTTAGAATAGCGTAGCGGAATGTTTGCGTGGTCGGACAAAAACCAAGAGGGGGGTGAATTGGTTTCTTAACAAAAATTAGGTTTTAAAAATTTTCCCCAAATTTTACCGATTAAAATATTGTGTAAACGTAAATAAGAAAATGATAGAGTCTTACACAGGAGATTTATACTGGTTCAGATCAAAAGACCCTATGTCCAGTTGCTAATCACTCAAAAAGAGGATTAACGTTGTCACTATAATCAAAGTTATACAAGCAGATTACAAATGAAAAAGATAAAGTAACGAAAACACCTCTCTTGAGTCCCACAAGAGATGAAGAACAACTTTCCCTAGAGACGGCACATCACACAATCCACTAAGAACTCCACTTAGTGATTCTTATCGCTTCTAGCCCACACCAGGTTCCAAAAGCCCCTTTTTCCTCCAACAAGCAGTTCTCTGGCAATCACAGCTCTCAACTTTTGTTTGAAAAAGGTTGTTCAATTTTCTGAGAGCCATAGAAAACCTTAGGTAGATGAATTAGGGTTTGGGAATTGGGGATTTTCGAAACTTGGTGTATTGGGACTAGGGTTTTCGAAAATAGGTTTAATTTGAAGTTCAAAATCCAAATATGAATGAAATAATTGATTAAATCAAGTGTTAATCGATTATTACAGAGCCAAAATCAACAGAACCCCAAAACGCACTGGTTTAATCGATTATTTGCCCTGTTAATCGATTAACAGGCCTGTTAATCGATTATCACAGTGAGCTGATACAGAAAATGGTTTTTCTCACTATAATAATCGATTATCTGGTGATTTAATCGATTAAACCCGAGCCTTTTTGATAAATATGAGTTTTTGAAGCTTCTAAAGAGTAGACTATGTACCAGCTATCTTAGACTCTAATATTACAGACTCAAACTCATCAAAACAGAGTTATTACACAATAATACAAGTCTTGAACTCTCTAAGTTCTCTGTTCTTAAATCATCATCAAAATCAACAAGCTTCATGTCCATGTAAGTTCAACATCAAGTCCTTGTGTACAAGCAGAATTAAAAAGTGTATATGAATAGAGAAAGAAACACAAGATTTATACTGGTTCACCCAAACCACAGGGCTACATGTAGTTCTCAACTAAATTCCAGTTAAGTTCCACTAGATTGATTATGTTTTTTAATACATATTCGAATCACAAAACACTCAACCTATACCAATAACCAATTTCTAGTTCTTGAACCAAAAATTTACCGAGAACCAAGTTTCAATTCTTGAACCAACCTGCAACCAAATTCTAGTTGCAGAACCAATGCCCAAATCTTCCAAACACCCACACAATACAGATATGAACTGACAAAAACAAAGAGAAGAAACTAGAACAACTGAACCCGGTTATGAAAATACAATTCTTCCTCTGCATAATGAGTTTCTTCACATGCAAGAATGCAAAAATGCCTCAAGAAAGAACTCTGAAAAACTTCACAAAAACTAGCGCACTTCTTCCTTCAAAAGATCTCTATTGATTACTTGATTGATATCTCAAAGGTGTGTTTTAAAACGTTGAAGCAAATCTGTTTATATAGAGAATTTTTTTTAACTAATTGGTTTAATTAATCTGCTAAAACTTCTTTTAATCGATTATTAATTCTTGATTAATCGATTAAAACTTCTTTTAATCGGTTAAAATGTGCTTGACCATTTTCCAGATTTATTTTAACTGATGCAAACATGGTTTAATCGATTAAAACAATTATACGAAAATTCTTTAAGTTATTTTAATTGATTGATTCACGGTTTAATCGATTATAATACTTGCCATATAAATTCTCAAAACTCCACAAGTGATTTTAAGCTGATAAAAGCATGATTTAATCGATTAAAACATTTAACAAAAATTTCTCTAAGTTGATTTAATCGATTAATTCGATGTTACATCGATTAAAATTCTGACAGAACAATTTTCTAAACATCTCAAGTGATTTTAATCGATTAATTTGAAGTTACATCGAGTAAAATACTTGACGAACACTTTTCAAAACATCTCAAGTGATTTTAATCGATTAATTCGAGGTTACATCGATTAAAATACTGACAAAATATTTTTCAAAACATCTTAAGTAATTTTAATCAATTAATTCAAAGTTGTATAAGTTAAAATACTTGACAGAAGGTTTTCTAATACATCTCTAATGAAAATAATCGATTAATTTGAATGTGCATAAATTAAAACAGCGATAGTATATGTTTTAAGTTGTTTTAATCGATTATTTCAAAAATGCATCAGTTAAAACTTTGTCGGGAAAGTGACTAGCCGATTTTAATCGATTAATATTTAAATATATCAATTAAATCTTTAGTCTTAAGAACATATTAATCGTTTAAACTAGTTTTTAATAGATTAAAACGTTTAGAGGCATTTCAAATTCTTTCAAATGATGAAACCTCATGCAACAGAGAAGAATGAATGATTATATATATTAATATTGATGCAGACTCACTAATCACTACACCCTTTATCCCAAAGAACCTTTGACTTCATAAAATTTTCAAGATCTTTTAATCTCTTCATAAGGTTCAATAAGATCTTCATCACTTTCACTAGGTACAACCCCCCCCCAACTATTTAAGCACCCATTCCCAAAATAATTCCAAAGCTCCAAAATTTTCTAAGGTAGGGTAATCATGGTTTTTCAGGCTAAGGGCTTGTAATGAGCTATAGAACAATGAAAAATGGTCATGGGTTCAAAGGGGCTATCAAAGAGAATGATTCAAGGTAGGCTCATATGGCTAGAGGCTTATAAGAACAAAAATGTCTAAATCATCTCCAAACATGCATGATGCTCTATCTCAACTAGTAGGTGACATGCCTTGCCAAAGACAACCCGATAAGGAGACATCCCTATAGGTGCCTTGTAGGCAGTCCTGTGCGCCCAAAGAGCATCCTCAAGCCTATGACTCTAATCATTCCTATTAGGCTGCACCATCTTCTCCAAGATCCTCTTTATCTCTCTGTTGGATATCTCAGCCTGCTCGTTAGTCTAGGGGTGGTAAAGAGTAGAAACTCTATGAACGACCCCATACTTACGGAGCATGGCTTGCATGGATTTGTTGCAGAAATGGGAGCCCTAGTCACTAACAATGGCTATGGGTATGCCAAACCTGCAAAAAAATATGAGATCTAACAAAATCCACAACAACCCCGAGCATCGTTAGTTCTGGTGGCCTTAGCCTCCACCCATTTGGAAACATAATCAACAACAAGCAAAATATAAGACAAACCAAAAGAAACAGGGAAAAGGCTCATGAAATCAATACCCCAGATATAAAAAACCTCACAAAACAACATAGGTTGTTGAGGCATCTGTTGTCTCTAAGTAATGACACCTCCTGCTCTCTGGCATTGCTGACAGGTGATACAAATCCTCCATGCATCCTTAAAGATGGTGGGCCAATAAAAACCACAGTGAAACACCTTCCTTGTTGTTCTTTGGGAGCCAAGATGTCCACCAACTGCTGAAGCATGACAAAAATGAAGGATTGACTCAATCTCATGATCTAGAATGCATCTCCTAATCACTTGCTCACTACATATTTAACATCACTTTTGAGTTTATCAACATGAGATCTAGATGCTAGTGGGGGAAAATAGAAGCAACCAAATAATTAACAATATCAACAAACCAGGGAGTAGGGTGAGAAACAAAAATATTAAGGAGCTGCTCTTCGGGGAAGTCATCCCGGATAGGAGAAGTTTCAATAGCTACCTCTATTCTGCTTAGATGATTTGCCACTAAATTATGTGCTCCACTCCTATCCTGAATTTCCAAATCAAACTCCTGTAGTAGAAGCATCCATCGAATCAAACGTGGCTTGGAGTCGGTCTTCTTCAATAGGTACTTTAAAGCTGCATGGTTGGTAAAAACAACAACTCTAGAGCCAATCAAATATGATCTAAACTTATCACGAGCAAACACAATGGCTAAGAGTTCTTTTTCAATGGTGGTGTAATTAACTTGTGTAGCGTTTAAAGTCCTAGAAGCATAATAAATCACCCTAGGAAACTTATTTACTTTCTGTGCAAGGACAACCCCTAATGCATAATTAGAGCATCACACATTAGCTCAAAAGGGACCATCCAATCAGGGGCCTGGATGATGGGGGTGGTAGTCAAAGCAGTCTTTAGGCAATCAAAAGCCTCCTTGCACTTCTCATCAAAGTGGAATGCCACATCTTTCTGTAACAAGGTAGATATCAGAAAGGCTTTCTTGTTGAAATCTCTGATGAACCTCCTATAGAAGCCTGCATGGTCAAGAAAAGAACGAACCTCTCGCACGCAAGAGGGGTAAGGCAGTTGTGGGATAACATCAATCTTGGCAGGATCTACTTCTATGCCTTTACTAGAGATTACATGACCTAAGACTATCCCTTGTTGCACCATAAAATGACATTTTTCATAATTCAAAACAAGATTGGTCTCAGTGCATCTATGTAACACTCTATCCAAACTATCTAGGCATGCATCAAATGAAGACCCATAAATAGTGAAATCATCCATAAACACCTCCATGCAACTCTATAAAATCACTAAAAATGCTCATCATACACCACTAGAATGTACCAGGAGTGTTGCATAGGCCAAAAGACATCCTCCTATAGGCAAAGGTACCAAAGGGGCAGGTGAATGTGGTCTTTTCTTGATCCTTGGGAGCAATATGAATATGAAAATAACCAGAGAATCCATCAAGGAAACAGTAATGGGATTTTTTTGCCAGACGCTCAAGCATTTGATCAATGAAGGGCAAGGGAAAATGGTCCTTTCTTATTGCTTGATTTAATTTCCTATATAATCAATGCAGACCCTCCAACTGTTTTGCACCCTTGTTGGAATAAAATCTTCTTTTCTTTCTTCACCATAGGGATGCCCGTCTTCTTGGGGACAACCTGAACTGGGCTCACCCACTGACTGTCAGAAATAGGATATATGATCCCAGATTGTAGAAGCTTGGTCACCTCCTTCTTTACCACATCAAGAATCACTGGATTGAGTCTTCTTTGTAGCTATCTCACTGGTTTAGCTCCATCCTCCAAGAGTATCCTATGCATGCATGTAGATGGGCTGATATCAAGAATGTCAGCTAGAGTCCAAACAATAGCTCTTTTATGCTTTCTCAACACATGCAACAACTTTTCTTCTTGTTGGACATCAAGGGAGGTGGACACTATCACCGGGAGCTTCTCATCCTCGTCTAAATATGCAAACTTGAGATTTTCAGGCAGAGGTTTAAGCTCCAAGGTGGGTGGTTGAACAATACTAGTGGACTGCACCTCAACAATCAAGTCATATTCACATGTACTTCTTGCAACATGGTTAGTGCATTTTGACTATATAAAATCAAAATTAAGAGGTATAACACCGCAAGCATCAGATTCATGTGCATGATCAGAATGTGTATCAACATTTATATAAGTCATGTCAATAGTTGTATCAATATCAATATTCAGAAATTGATCAATGCAAGAACTACATACTTCAGAATCAGTACATGCAAGACAAGTGAAGGAATTATGCTGGGAAGTCAACATCATGAAAGAATTCAAGTACATGTTCATCAATTAATTCAACAATCAAATCAACATGAAAGACAGAATGGTCCTCATATGGGTGTTTCATAGCATCATGGATGTCGAACCTAGCCACACAATCATCAAATTCCATAGAAAGTGCAGCAGCATGGACATCTATCTTAGTTCGGGTTGTACTTAAAAATGGCCTGCCTAAAATAATGGGTACTGAACCATGGGAATACCCTTCTTCCATTTCAAGAACATAAAAGTCAGTCAGCAGGGAAAATGATTTTATCAACTCTAACCAAAATATCCTCAATAACACCAGTAGGGTGGGCAGTACCTCTATTTTCCAATTGAATAACCACACATGTGGGTTTTAAGGGTCCAAGGGACAAAGAATTGAAAACAGACATAGACATGACATTTATAGATGCTCTTAAGTCTAGCATGGCATTTTAAAATTTCCTATTTCCTAGGATGCAAGGTATGGTAAATGTGTCAGGATCCATACACTTTTCAGGAGTATGAGGAACATGTTTACCTATGAGTGTAGACACATTTTTGCCCAAACTGATTTGCTCATTACCTTTAAGTCTCCCCTTGTGAGTGCACAACTCCTTGAGGAACTTGGCATACCTCAGAATTTGCTTGATTGCATCAAGGAGAGGTATATTGACCTCAACCTTTCTGAAAGTCTCCAAAATCTCCTTATCCACCTCTTCCATTTTCTTGCTTGGAACTGCTCTTGGTGGAAACAGAAGGGGGATGGAAGACTGTTGCTGTTGGCTTGTTGGAGAAGGGCTGGTTGACTGATTTCTACTACCAATCTGCTCCTCTTCTGGTTGCATAGGACCCTTCCCTTTTGCTATTGCAGCTCCATCACTAATCTAAATAGGGACGTCAGGTACAGGTGCAGCAGGTGCATCAATTGTCTTGCCTAACGCGGACCGCAAGGTGATGCCACTAATATTCTTCGGATTGACAACAATTTGTCCAGGAAGCTTGTCTAAATTCTGTGATTGCATTTTTTTCACAGCAGTGGCTAATTGGCCAATCTGGTTGGTTAAACTCTGAATGGAGGCATCATTTTTCTGTTGATACTGCAGATTCAACTCAGCCATTGGCCTGACCATTTCCTCCAACGAAGGTGAAGGTGCAGCTCTTTGTTGAGGAGGGGGTTGTTGTGCAGAACTCGAAGGTTGATTATGTTGAAATGGTGTTTGGTTTTGCACTAGATTATTGCCCCATCTCTGGTTTGGATGATTCCTCCAGCCAGGATTCTATCTGTTGGATGACAAGTCAGAGTTTTGTTGCTGATGTGGAACCCTATTAATGTAGATATTTGCAGCATAAGCTTGAGGAGCATCAAAACCTGCAATTTGTTGCAATGATGGACAAACATCTGTATGATGATCATTTGAAGTGCAGATGCCACAAACTCTTGCAGCAGGTGCAATTCTCTGATTTGTAGCAAGCTGGGTGACCAGTGTAGTGAGAGCATCAATCTTACTATCCAACTTCTGTGTGGCTACATCCGAGGAACCAACATCATGAACTCCTCTCAAAACTATAACGTCACCCCTCATGTTGAACTGCGACGAGTTGGATGTCACCTTCTCAATCAGACCTCTAACAACAACAGGTGTCATATCTCCTAAGGCTCCTCCACTGGCTGCATCAATCATGCTTCTATCCATTATGTTTAGCCCCTCATAAAAATACTGTTGTAACAATTGCTCAGAAATCTGATGATGAGGACAACTAGCACAAAGTCTTTTAAATCTTTCCCAATACTCATACAAGCTCTCTCCAGCAGTTTGCCTGATTCCAGAAATATCCTTTCGAATAGCAGTGGTCCTGGATCCAGGGAAGAATTTGTCCAAGAACACTCTCTTCAAGTCATCCCAGCTTGCAATTGAAATAGGAGCCAAATAATACAGTCAGTCCTTAGCAAGATCCTCCAAAGAGAAAGGAAATGCCTTCAAGTAAATGTGATCTTCTGGAACATTTTGAGGCCTCATGGTTGAACAGAAAATGTGAAACTCCTTAAGATGCTTGTGTGGATCTTCACCTGCACGACCATGAAACTTAGGCGACAAATGGATTAGTCCAGTTTTAAGCACAAAAGGAACATCCTCTTCGGGATATTGGATGCACAAATTCGCATATATAAAATTAGGTGCAGCCATCTCCCTAAGTGTTCTCTCACAAGGTCCAACATGTTGATCACCCATGTTATTAGTTTGGAAATTATTTGAAGAAGGTGTATTGGATGGAGAATTATCAGGATTATCACTATGATTATCTAATGGTACGGACTCAAGAGATGAATTCCTAGAATGCCTAACTAATCTATGAAAGGTCCTATCTATTTCAGGATCAAAAGGTTGTAAAAGGCCAGGATTGCTCCTAGTCATGCACTATATGCAACAATTCATGTATTCCCCAAGAGTCAACCAAAAGTCCTAAAAAGTCATCCAAGAGGTGAGATCATGCAAAAATGGAGGAGAACAACTAATCAATATGTGTAAATATGTCAAAATGATGATGTACAATTTTCTAAAAATGTTGAAGACCTAAAACAAGATACCCTAATTTTTTTTTTATGTTTTTTGGAATTTTCTGGACAATATAAGCACACCTAAAAATTATTGAAAAATCGCAAAAATGAAAAAAAAAATGAAAATGTGGAAATTGAGGTCTCAGATGGTTGAATTTTGAAAAAATATGTCACCCAATTCGCTTTAGCGAAATAATTTTCCCATAATTCATGGTTTACCTAGAATTTCAAAAAACAATTTGCCTAAATTGGAGTTATGTAGCAAAAGTTATGGTTATTTTAAGTTTGGAGTTCACATAAATAATGCATAAACAACGAAAACAGAAAGACACTAACTAGTGTGAGAACCTTGGCTGGAATTGCAAGTTCCCCGACAACGGCGTCAAATTTGATCGATGTCGTTCTCAACCAAAAAAATTCGTAATGTTCTTAAGTCATCTCCTAGGAAGTTCACTAACTAGGAAGTGACTCCTAAGTCGTCTCCCAGTGAACTATAGAAATAAACTAGGAAGTGACTCCTAATGTTCTTACATGAATATGCAAATTAAACAACAGAAAAAAAAGGGTTTTGCGAAATAATAAACAGTAAATTAATGAAAATAGAATTTGAATAAAACAGTGAGAAAACAATTGATTTCCTTATTCAAATGTAGTGTTACTTATCCTAGGTTACTAAATTAATTTGTTTTAACCCTTATTCCAACCCGAAATTAACCAACTAAGCGAAGATTAACCCAAATTATCCTTATACAATTAAGCATTGCATACATCATATAATCTAATCTCTAACACATGATTAAGTAAACTGTGATATTGGTTTCAGTTTATTAAGCATAAATAGATTATAATTCACACTGAGATTAGAAGATTTAGAGTTAAGAGAACAAATGAAATAAAAGAACAAAACCTCAAAGATCTACTGCATTCTTCTCAGAAAATCAATACAAAGATTTAGCTATCCATGGAAAAATCGAAAACGCAGAAGAAGAGACATCATTAAAATTGAAACAAAAATTGTGCTTTAAAAAATGATAGAAGAGTAAACGAACGTGAATATAAAATATAGAAGACGAAAATGGCCTTCAGAGGATGCGACTGTGTGATACGCGTGGTCATGTCGTGCGTGTGCCTCCTTCTAACCCTACGTGATCACTAACATAAATAACCCTAAACCCTAGTCTGCCTCTAGGTTTGGGCCCAACTGGCCCACAAAACACATCAGAAACAAATAAAACAAAAACCTTAATCCTAATGGACAGTTGGCATGACATCTGGCCCAATCTTCCAAGTCCAAAATTGCTTTAAATTATCTTGAAAATAATAATGAGCAAAAATTATATCAAATAGATTAAAATTAATTAAAATCTGAATTATTGGCCTAATGAAGCCCAATTAAGAAAAATTCACTAATAACAGACAGTTAAGCCCAAAACACTAATTAAAATAAGTACAAAAGGTAAGAAAATATGAGAATATAATGACTCATCAGTCTTCTCCACCATTGCCCTGAACTTCTTAGATACTTCAAACACTTTAGACTTTTCTTCAAAAAATAGACCCATGTTTTCCTTGAAAAATCATCAATAAAGGTCATGAAATATCTTTTACCACTGAAAGATTTAAGGGTAATTGGTCCACATAGATCGATATGTACAAGTCTAAGTTGTTCCATCACCCTATACATGGCCTTTTTCTGAAACTATGTCCTCGCTTGTTTTCCGATCACACATTTTTCACAAAATCTTCTTTCATAGTCCATGTGTGGCAAACCAAGTACCATGCTTTCACACTCCATGTTTGGCAAATCGATGATGCCATATCAAATTGTGTCATTCACATTTAGTTTCAAACACTTCTGTCAAATATTTCTTAGTTACAACTTATATATTCTATTTTTCCCCATCTCTACTTGAGATCAATCTTCCAAGCTTGTCCTTCAATTGTAACTATCAGTCCTTCATCAAAACTGAGTAGCCCCTCTCTATCAGCAGTCTAATACTCAAAATGTTACTTCTGAGATATGGGACATAGTACACATCTTGAATAAATCCATTTAGGTCATCCTTCTACAAGTACTAGATCAAACCTCGATCTTTTACGGAGACCTTTAAGGTGTCTCCAAAAGATATGTATTTAACCTCTACTTTTTTTAAGTCTTCGAACAAATGCTCATCTCCACACATATGGTTGCTAGCTCTTGTATCCAGATATCATACCAATTTCAACTTGGTATCTTCTCGAACATCATTACTTCTACTTGCTAAGTTATGATTGGCCATCAAAACTTTTGTTTCTACCTCCTCTACGATATTGATTTCTTCCATCCTTTTCTTATCTCGACATTCTTCTGCAAAATGCCTCACCTTTCCTCAATTATAGCATTTGTTCGAGTAATAGTCCTTTGCATAGTAGTCATATTTGCCATATTTATAACATTCAATATTGTGGGTCACCGACCAATCTCCTTTCCGACCATGTCCTCTACCACATTAGTTTTTCTTATTAGAATCCTTCTCATCTTTACTTTGTCCCCAACCAGTACCTCCTCAGTCTTGACCCCCTCGACCTCATCCTCTACCACAAATATTTTGAGAGTAGAGAGTTTTTCCTTCTATAGCAGTTGTCTCACTCTTAAGTGTTTCGACTTCCTCCTTCTCCTTCTTCTTCTTCTTCCTATGTTTATGGGCATCAAGAGAACCAGCTAGCTCTTGTATAGAGAGCTTGGACAGGTTCTTCGGGTCCTATATGGCACACATAACATTCTCAAAATCATCAGTTAATGACCTCAAGATCTTCTCCACGACACGAACATTAGAGATCTCTCCATTATGATTAAGTTGGTTTATCATGGTCTTAATATGTGCAATATACTCGAAAACTCCTTTTGACTTTTTCATTTTCATGCTCTTTAGCTCGCCACGTAGTGTTTATAGCCTCACATGCTTGGCCAGATCATCACCCTTGTATGTTATCTTCAAAATCTTCTATGCTTCTTTTGTGTTTCTTGCATAAGCAATCTTCTCATATTCATCAATTGTTCGATACAACATATATAGGGTTGTCTTGTCCTTGACATATTTTTCTTTCGTGCTTTATTTACAGTAGTTGTTTCAATGTTTTCTAGTTATTTGAAACCATCCTCAACCACTTCTTAATTATCTTGGAATCCAAGAAGAGTCTTCATTTGAAGACTCCAATTATCATAATTGACTGTTTTTGTCAACAAGAACAAGAGTACACTGTTTGTCAGACCGACCATCTTCAAATTTTATCTCATGCTCAAACACTCGTGTACCTAGCTTATATTAATAAAAAATTATACAACTCAATCTTAATTGTCAATTATTACATCTTGAACTTCTAATTAACTATTTGGTTACACTAAACTTTTCAACTCACTTAAAGTTTAATCAACCGTTAATGCTGGGAAGATCTGCCTCCCCAACTATTGCTTATTCACGAGGTATGTCCAAATGCTCCACTTTATTTATCTGAATAGTACAATAAACTCCCTGATTAACTGTGTTCATTAGTTTATTTTGCTTTGAATTAAAACGGGGACAAAACAGAAAGACCTCTGAAGGAACTACATTGGCACGCACAGATTCCTTGAATGATTGTTTCTACCGTAGGAGATGGATTTAATATCCTCATGCCTTCAAATATTCATAGAAGACTACCATCAGATGGTGCTTTATAAATCACATCCTCACTAAGCTTTCAAGCTAAGTTTTCAAATTTTGCAGTAAAGTATAAGGCATTTTCTTTCTACACTTTCTACCTCATATTTATCTAAAATATAATATTTGTCCTTAATACAAAAAGGTTTTTATTTACTTTTTCAATTTTTTTTCTTAAATGAGTTATTTAGAATATTTTAAATTGATCTTTTCTAAAGTTTTTTAAAATGTTATGAAAAGCTTATAGAAAGTTCAATCTAAAATATTTTCGAAAAATTCATTCTAAAATATTTCTAGAAAATTTATTTCAAAAAGTTTCTAAAAATCTTATTCCAAAAATTTTCTAAAAGGTTCATTGGAGAAATATTGATTCTAGAATGCTTTAAAAAAGGTCGATTCAAAATAATTTGGGAAAACCCATTCTAAAAGATTTCCAAAAGAATGGATCAAAATAATAATATACACGTGACTTTTGTCACCTCTTGAAGTTTCACGCTTCCGAAATCTACCTAAATTTTTTTCATCTATCCTAATATTTCATACTTACCATGGTTGCCGAACAATTTTTAGATATCAAACGGACGTCCCCATAAGATAATTTTAATGTGATCGATTTCTTCTTTTTTTTAATTAGTTTCACTGTAGCACCAACTATTCTAGCTAATTGTCCATCCTTTCTAAATGTGATTTCTATGTTATGTATGGTCATGCCTAAGGGCATACCAGTTGTTAGGTTTTTCGAGGGGGGTTCACAGGGGATAAACACACCAATGAGACATTAGCCCAGTTCACATAAGGATTGACATCACTTTCAACCTAAAATCATAAGTCATTAGGTAATAGATCATACTTTCTTATATGTTGTTCAACTTTTTTATTCTTACACAATGTGAGACTTAGACTCACATTTATATTTCCTAACAATTTCCCCCTCAAGTGTGAATTCCTCCACAATGGTACCCTTTGAGCTCATTATTGATCCTTCCATGTACCGTCGTTCATTCTAATGGGACAAGCTTACCTAACTCACTCTATCAAGAAGACTTTCGATACAAAGACCACTCTAACCTACTATCATCAACCTTCGGCTCTGATACCACTTGTTGAGTCTTTCGAAGGGGATTTACTAGGGAGAATAACACCAATAAGACATGAGTCCAACTCACATAAAGATTGACACCACTCTCAACCAAAAACCTTAAGGCATTAGGTTTTGGGTCATGCTTATTTATATGTTGTTCAACTTTCTCATTCTTACATAATATGAGACATAGACTCACACTTGTATTTCCTAACAATAGGTTCCCTGAAGTTTAGGGATGCAAAAACGAGTAAACGAGTTAAGCCCGACTGGCTGGCTCGCTAACCTACCTAATAAATGGCAGAGTAAGTTGGTGATTTTAGTCTGCCAACCTTTTTGGATGATACTACCTAGTCCAGTCAACTCGACGGGCCAAGGACTGGAGGGATGAATTACTTGTTTGTTCACTTTAAAATATATTAAAATTATTATATTTTTTATGTTATGTTATTAAAATATGTAAGTATATTATAATATTATAATTTAATTATAAAAATCAATTAATTAAATTTAAATTATTGATTATAATTAGTTATTATAATATATATATATAATAATTTTTTAATTTATCTAATAAAAGTACTAAATAATAAATAAAAACTTAAAAAATTATTCATATAATTTAAAATATATTAAAAAAAATACATATAAAAAACTATTAATGAACTAGTTTATTAGTCTGTCAATTTATCTTTTAGAAAGATAAATTAAGATCTATAATTCATTATTATCAGTCTGTCTTATTTTTTACAAATTAGAAAAGAGATAAATTAACCTTTTTTTATCATATAAAAATTATATATAAAGATTAAAAATACACACAAATTTTATTATTTAACATAAATTATAAGAATATAATAAAAAATATATATAAAAATACATAACAAAAAGTGCAAAAGTATTATAGGTTGGGTCTTATTTATGGGCTCGTCATGATGAGCTAAGTCTAGTACCGTACGGATCGAGGGTATATTCATTAAAAACCAGCACTTAAAACTAAAACGGCTGTCACGTCTGATTTTGATGATTATTACTTCTTTTCTTTATCAGAAAACCGGATTATTTTATGAAAATATAAACTTAATGTAATGAAAATATAAACATAATGTTACGAAAATATAGAAGAAAAATTATTAGAATGTATATTTTCACTAACTAAAGTTTTTTTTTATAAGTACAAATATAATTTAAATAATATAATTTATGGGTTACAAGTAAATTAAAGATAACCATTCATTAAAAAAAAGAATTAATGAATAACCACGAATAATTATTTATAATATTTTTCATTAATTTGGATATAAAGTGAGTTAGGTCCATGGGTGACCCACAATCTATATTAAATTGATGAGTTAGATGGATAATTTTAAGTTATTATTATAGTTGACCACGGTTTATATTTTGTGTGAATGTGATGAGACAAAGAAGTTAGTTTGTCAATTTTCATTTTAAATTTTTTTTATATATTAAAATTAAAATACAAAACTATTATAATTTAAAATATTATATTTTTTATATTATTAAAATATTTAAATATATTATTAATTAATAAATAAAAATTTAGAAAATATTCATAATATATATATATATATATATATATATATATATATATATATATATATATATATATATATATATATAAAGAGAAATGGTGATATTTTGTCTCTCCATCCTTTGGTTGTTCATTATTGACAATGTAACTCTTAAAACCTAATAACAAAAAGAAAATTGTAGGATAAAAACTTAGTGAATGAAAAAAAAAAGAATATGGTTCTCTTCTATACAATATTCTTCTCTTCTATACAATATTATTTCCATTATTAACAATTTTTTGAGCAAAATTTATTGAGAAAAAAATATAACAACGGGAAAAAATGGATGCAAGTCATCATCTTTAAAATGGAGTATTGTACAGTAATTTTTAAAAATGATTATTAGCAACGAATTTGTAAAGTTCCATGATACCTGACAAACTTGTTGAATGAATATATCATAATATTTTGCATATCATGAGTAAATTTTATTTTGAAAGAATATGTTTCATTTTATCTCTTAGATAGGGATGATAAAGTGAGTTAAGCTCGGAATTGACCCATCAACCTATCTCAAAATTGGTTGGGTGATATAGTAGTTTTATATCATAAATTCATTTTAGTCCGTAAATCCATTTTTGTCCACTCTGTCTAGCCTGTTAATTTGGCGGACTAAGGATAGGATGAGATCGGTTCGCCCACTAGCTTGTATTTAAAAAATATTTATATATGAAAATTGAAGTAAAAATAATTATAATTAAAAATATTACATTTTTTATTATGTTGTTGAAATACATAAATATATTATAATATTATAATTTAAATTTTAAATACTAACAAATTAAACTTAGATTATTGATTATAATTGAGTATTTTAATATATAAACATAGTAATTTTTTAATTTATAATTAATAAATTAAAACTTAAAAATTATTCATAAAATTAAGGATATATTTTTAAAAAAATTAATATAAAAAAAAGTATTAGTGGGTTGGTCTGTTGGCCTATCAACTCTGTCTTTTGATAGAGCGAACTGGAGTTTGTAACATGTACTAACTATATCAAGCCAGCAGCATCCTACCCAATTTTTGGCGAGCTAGAAGTTGGGTAGGCCAAAATGAGGCAAATTGACCTGTTTTGTCATCCTTACTCATTCACTTAATACTTCTTTTAATCAAGGAATACATGTAACGTTAATTATCATTAAATTGTTGATAGCTTTTTCTAAAAGATAAATCACATGTTTTTCATACATGTTAAATCAAATTTCTAAACCAAAATAATTTATAACTTGATTCATATATTGCAAAATTCTCTACTTTGTAAGAATGATAAATTAAAGAAAATATAAATATATGATTATTAGAATTCATTCAATGTAACACATTTCTACAACATCATTCCTTTCATTACAAATTCACTCAATGAGAAGGGAATTTGTTGAGTGAAAATGTCGAAGACTAAAAAACTAACTTGATAGAAATTTCGTTCAATGAGTGAAGAATCCGCTTTGCAAAAATATTGTAGAACTCATTTTGAATTCCAAATTATATAATTGATTAATTATGAGCCTTGCACGTCTTAGACATGTTTGTTGTTGTATAAATAAGCTTTAGAAGACCAAAGATAAAAGTTAAGTTTTTGTTTTTGGATTTCAAATTTTAGATTCAAGTTTCTCAATAGTTTTTTTTTTTTGTTATCTTTTTATGCCCTTATTCATAGGTTAACTTCTAAATCCAAATTCTATGGCTCTTGTACGAATTATTTGTTGAAGATTATCAATTCAAGATACTTTAGATAAAATTTGTTTACTTTCCCTTATATCTTCCCTATAATTCTCTTGTTTACTTATTCTCTTCTATTTTTTGTGCATAATTCTAGGTTTTTGTTTACTATTTTGCTATTTTCAATAGTTGAATTTTGATTCTAATATCTTCTGAGATTGATTCCTTAATTAAAACTTGTTTCCTGTGCTTTAGCTTTTATTCTTAATGATTCTAACTATTTATAATCCATTACAATTAATATAATTATAATTATTTATTGATTGTCGTATAATACATCATGATTCAATTTCTAGGTTTAAATGATTACTTCATTTAAGATTGAGTTATGTTTTAATTCAATTGGATTGTAAATTATTCCAACTTTTATGGATCTAACTTGAGATTACAAATAAGTATAGAAATCAATAACAATCATATGAACAAGTTGATGGTTGAAGAATCAATATATGTTTCCTGTAGTTTTCTACTTTGTCTTACTGTACAATTCTTATATTCAATAATGTTTTAAGTAGTTAATTTTGTGTTACATGTCTCTTTAAAGCTTTTTAACCTTTAAATGCTTTCAAAATTTTGTTTTCTTCTTTCATTTATTGTTTTTCATTTACATGCCTTCCTTTACTATTTTTTCACGTTAAATGCTTTTATAGTTTAGGTTTACTTTTTGGCACAATTTTATATGCATTACAAGTATAGAATTACTGCACTTGTTTACTTTGAAGCACTTCATTGCTTTCATTACATGCTTTTCTTTGTTGTTTTCATATGATAGTTTACTACATTTCATAATCATAGGTTTAATTATTTTCTTTTACTGCTTTTCTAATCAAAACAACTTAAATCTCCTTATCAATTATCCTTAAAGACACAACTTAGGCTTATCCTAGTATTTCATTAGTTCTTGTTAAGCAATATTTTATCACTTGGCAATAAGATGTGCATTGATGAAGTGTTACGAGTGGCAAGAGGTCTTATTTATAGATGTCTTGCCCCCTTTCACACAATGGCACAATAGATGTGGGACTAAGAAGCATAAACTGGAAGTCCAAGCTTTCAAAGTAGGGCCTAAATAAGCCTAATTTTTCCTTCTTCCAAGTGATGTGAGACTCCATATGTGTTCTTGTGCCTCTTCTTCATGACTTAGTCGAATTTTTGTATGGTTTCTCCATAGGATGGTTGTCCAAACAAGACCAAATCTAGCCCACATGTGCCTCTATAAAAGTACAAAATACAAGAAAAATATACACTTATACAATTTATACAAAGATAATGAAGAAAGAAGAAAAATCCTAGTAGTTAGTACTCCAAAGTAAGAGAGTCTTCTATTTTTAAGGCTTCTTCTTCTTTTATCTTCCTAATCACAAAGCATGATAGGGATGGAACAAAAATTTATGCATGCGGATATTCCCAAGTAATAGGTACTAACATTTTAATTATCCCCTTGATAATGGGACATGTACAAGTATTATGGTATCTAACTCGTGGATAGTCGTTACTCGCTAATAATTTTTATTTAATATTTTTTAAATAAAGTTATTAAAATAAAATTATGGTAAGAAAAAATTAACTAATTTTAATTATATTAATATTTTATGATTTAATTATTAAATTATATTTTATGATAAAAATTTATTAAAATATATATTCTAAAGATTGAATTTTAAATAATTTCATTGAAATAAAATAAAGCAAAATAAAAAGTATTCACGAGATGCCCATGGATACCCACAAGCAAGGTTATCGGAATCAAGAGTCTACGTTGACTCGTGAGAGCTTCGTAGACTCGACTCAGTAAACTCCGACTCGTAGACTCGTAAGAGTCTACTTCATATGAAAAATTCTATATAATAATACAAATTCAGAATTTCATCATCAAAATTAATGAAAATAAAAAACAATAGTTCAATAATTCTAAAATAACTTGGTTCAACACACATGATTGTTATATAAGTTCAAATTACGCCAAATACATAAGTTAATACAAATCACCAAAATATAAATAACTTCAACTTTCTAGCTCCAATCCTCTAATTATATCATCTCCAACATCATCATCTTTTTCATCTTCATCATCATCTTCTCCATCACCATCAACCTCTTCCTCGGATGATAAGAGTGCATCATCAACATTGGCATCAAACACTATATTATCAAGATCAATTGGCTCTAAAGTAGGATCAACTGAACTTATTTAAGCTATGTCAACATTTTCCTCATCACCTTCACCTTGAACTGGCTCAATCCCAACATTATCACCATCTTCTGTTATGCATTCATCATCAGACTCAATATCATCAAATGGGAGAGCAACTGTTTTCCTATTTTGTTTATTTTTGAGCTTCAAGTTGTACATGACATAAACCAAGTCATTGATCTTTTTCTGGTGCAAACGGTTTCTTCTTTTTGTGTGAACCTATAAATAAATATGAATGTTTAAATACAAAAAATTAAAAACAAATAATAACTTAACAAATTTGACTTACCATTTCAAATGAGCTCCAATTACGCTCACACCCAGAAGAGCTCATCAATGATGCTTTCAATTCATGAAGACATGCAAGAGTTAGATAAGATGTGGCAAATCTAGTCATACCTGGCCTTATCAAGTCTCTACCTTTGGTAAACTTCTTTAACATGCTAATTGGCATTGCTCTACCATAAATGTAGGTAGTGATTCTTCTTCCCTTCTTGATAGTAGTTTGATGGACCTTCAAATGTTTTTCAAAATCTTCAAAAATCAAATCAATGCAATGGGCAGCACATGGGGTCCAATACAAATTCTCTCGTTTTTGCAACAATAACTCTCCAACTACCTTGAAATTTGCAGCATTATCGGTAACCACTTGAACCACATTCTCCTCTCCAACAAATTCCACTACATCAACCAACATCTTAAACACTTTATCTGCAGTTTTTGAGATATCTGCTGTATCCAATGAGTAAAGAAACACAGTCCTTTTAGGACTATTTACTAGAAAGTTACAAATAGAACGTCTTTTTTTGTCAGTTCACCCATCAGACATGATTGTGCAACCTGTTCTTTTCCACTCCTCCTTATATTCTTCAAGGATTACATCAGTTTTTTGCACTGCTTGTTTCAAAAGTTTTTCTCTAATATCATGATATGATGGGGGTTTGTAACCAACTCCATATCTTCCAATCATCTCACACATTTTTGCAAAAGCAGGATTTCTAATAACATTGAATGGAATGGCACTTGTGTAAAAAAATTCTGCCACTTGAGCATCAACTTTTTCTTTATCCCCTTTCTTATACAGTTGATTTAAAGTAGATTGAAAACCTTGACTGAATTTGTCCTTTCCTTTATTTTTGAACATCATACTACTACTACTTTGAGTGGTATCCACCTATTGAATGTGCTCATCATCATACTCATCAATTATATTTCGTCTCCTTTTCTTTTCTGAAACATCTTTAGTCTCTGCCACAACTTTCATCATTACAACTTTCACTTCTTCTGGAACTGAGGCACATGGTTCAAAATCATATCTAGTACCAGCAAGATGATGTTTGAATCTGAAAACTCCTCCATTGAATATTTTTGAGCAATAATTACATTTAACTTTTTTTCCATTACCCGAAACATTTGTTCCGTGTTTCCATCCAATGTCGGTCCGGTTTCCTAATGCAGTTTTACTTCTAGGTCTAGGAGGTCTAGGTAGTGAAGATACATTAACATTGAAATCATAGGAATTTGAAGCAGTCCCACTTCCAGACATTGCAAATCAGTCTCAATTAACTAAAAATAAAATAATTTATTTTTTTAGAACAACTATAAAAGACAACTAAAATAAAAGATAAAATATGCAACAAAAAATAAATTCAATAAATAAAACAGAGAATAAATTCTATAAATACTACCTATTCAATGAATAAATAAATAAAAAATATAAAAAAATTTACCAGCTAGATTTTTGCTAATGAATAAAAAAAAAGGTTTCGAGACAAATGCATTGCATTTTAGAGAAATGCAACGCATGCATCCTCACACTCACTTACGCATCAACCAATGCATGACAATCCTACCTGCGACACAAGGCGAGGCGACCGGAGCTGCTATGCGAGGCGACTGGAGCTACGATGCGAGGCGATTGGAGGTGTGACGCTACTGAGCTGCGGGGGCGAAAACGCGACATGACACAATGACGTGGAGCTGCGAGGGCTGAGCTGCAGGGTGATGACGCGATGCGACGTGACCAGAACTATAACGCACGACACCAGAGCTGCAGGGGCGATGAAGGTTAGATCTAGGTTTTCTTCTTCGATTTTCTCTTCTTCTTTGATTAGGGTTTTTGATTTGGGTTTCAATCTTTAATTCGTTTAGGTTTTCGATTTGGGTGGTTAGGGCTTTTGTTTGGGTTTAAAATTGAAATGGTAACGACATTTTTGTTTGTCATTTCGTCCCTCCCTACGAACTCGGTGACTCGCTCTCAAACTTGCGAGTCTATTACGAGTCAGCGAGTTTATTCCGAGTTCACTCCGAGTCAAACAAAAAATGAGTTTATATGCGAGTTAACCCGTAAACAATAACTTGACTCGCTGACTCGTACGGGTGTACGAGTCAACTCGCGAGTTCAATAACAATGCCCACAAGTATAAAAAAACCAACGAATTGTTTTAAAAACAGATATACCTGACGGGTAGCCAACAAATGTTTTCTTGGCGAGACGAGTAGGAGGTAGACACGATATGTGTTCGTCTAGCCTCATTTCCATCCCTAGATCTTTTCAAAGACATAATGTGTTGTCTCATAGATGGTCCTTTATCGGACCCTCCCTCTTAAAAAGAATATGTTCTCAGATCTATATCATCCTCATAATCAACAACTATTGCAAAAGGAGATATATTACAATATTAGAAGTATGACTAACATCATACACATGTGGAATATCTAATTTATATGTATTATCATTGATCTTTTAGAGGGATTAGAATGGACCATCTCCTCTTGGACTAAATTTTGATCGCCTCTATGAGGGAAACCTTTCCATTCTTAGATGAAGTCAAACCTAGTCTTCGTCCTCAAAAACAAGTTTTTTTTTCTCCCATTTTTTGTTTTATTCAACATAATTTTTAGTTTATTTTTCAATATGGTCTTTCATATTCTCATGATACCTCTTGATAAGCTTAGATCTAGACACTCCTTCGTTATAAAATAAGAAAGTTGTATCCAAAAGTGGAAGTAAATCAATAGGACCATAAATAACCTCAAAAGGATAAAGATTAGTAATGTTGTGGACTACTCAATTATAAGAAAACTTTATGTGAGGAAGATGTTCATCTCAAGACTTCTTATTACCTTTTAAAACTACTCTCAAAAAGTGAATAAGAACCTGTTCACTACCTCCATTTTCCCATTAGTTTGAAGGTAGCATGTGGTAGCAAGTCTTTCCCAAAGAGTTTTTCAAAAATGATTTAGAAACTTAACATCCGTATCAAACATATAGTCTTGGGTAGGCAAAGCAATCTGACAAACTCTTCAAAGAAGAGTCTTGAGATATAGGTAACATAATCTACTTTATATCATGGTATGAAATGAGTCATTTTGCTAGAATGGTCCATTACCACAAAAAATAGAATCAAAGCCCCTTTAAGTTCTTAGGAGAACAAGCACAAAGTCCATACTAATGTTAATCCAAAGGGTACTAGTTATGGGGAAAGATGTGTATAGTGTTGAACATTCAAGGACTTGACGTTGAACTTACATGGACATGAAGCTTGTTGATTTTGATGATGATTCAAGAACAAAGAACTTAGAGAGTTGAAGACTTGTTTTATAGTGTAATAACTCTGTTTTGATTAGTTTGAGTCTGTAATATTAAAGTTTAAGATAGCTGGTACATAGTCTGCACTTTAGAAGCTTCAAAAACTCACATTTATCAGTTTGCCTCGGCTTTAATCGATTAAATGGTCAGATAATCGATTATTACAGTGAGAAAAACCATTTTCTGTATTTGTTCACTGTAATAATCGATTAACACACCTGTTAATCGATTAACAGGCCTGTTAATCGATTAACAGGGCTTTTAATCGATTAAAACAGAGAGTTTTGGGGTTCTGTTGATTTTGGCTATGTAATAATCGATTAACACTTCATTTAATCGATTATTTCAGTCAGATTTTGATTTTCAACTTCAAATTACACCTATTTTCGAAAACCCTAATCCAAATACTCTCTAGTTCCGAAAATCCCAATTCCCCAACCCTAATTTCTCTACTGAAGGTTCTCTAAGGCTCTCAGAAAATAGAACAACCTTTTTCAAACAAAAGTTAAGTGTTGTGAGTGCCAAAGAACTGTTTGTTGGAGGAAAAAGGGGCTTTTGGAACCTGGTGTGGGCTAGAAGCGATAAGAATCACTAAGTGGAGTTCTTAGTGGATTGTGTGTTGTGCCGTCTCTAGGGAAAGCTGTTCTTCATCTCTTGTGGGTTTCAAGAGAGGTGTTTTCTTTACTTTATCTTTTCAATTATTATCTGTTTGTAACAACTTTGATTATAGTGACAGCGTTAATCCTCTGTTTGAGTGATTAGCAACTGGACGTAGGGTCTTTTGATCCGAACTAGTATAAATCTCCTGTGTAAGACTCTATCTCTATTCTATTTACGTTTACACAGTATTTTAATCGGGAAAATTTTTAAAACCTAATTTTTATTAAGAAACCAATTCACCCCCCTCTTGGTTTTTGTCCGACCATGCGAACATTCCGCTGCGCGATTCTAACAAGTGGTATCAGAGCTTGCTTTGATAGTCATTCAAACTTTTTGAAAATGGCCGGACAAAATCAAACTTTTGCCGAAGGTGCGTCTATCAATAGACCCCCACTTTTTGCGAATCAAAATTATCCTTTCTGGAAAGTAAGAATGCAAATCTTTTTAGAGTCTGTTGATAGAGGCGTTTGGGACACTATTTTAAACAGTCCTTATATTCCTAAAGTTATTGAGAACGGTGTTGACGTTCCTAAACCTTTTTCTAGATGGACAACAGAGGAAAATAGAAAAGCACAATTTGACGTTAGGGCTAGAAATATTATTTCATCTGCTTTAACCCTTGACGAGTTTTACAGGATCTCTGTTTGTAAAAGTGCTCAAGAGATGTGGAAAAAACTAAGAGTAACTTATGAAGGAACCCATGATAGTGACGCGATTTTGGAATCAAGTGACTCAAAAATAGGAGCTAACATTTGCTTGTTGGCAAAAGACAATATATCTTCTGACTTTAAGGTTAGTGATTCCGACTCATCCTCAAGTGATGATGAAAATGATTTTGATGAATTACAAAATGCATATGAAGAATTGTTTAATGCTTTTAAGGACTTGAAAAATGAATACAAATCTGTGAAAAAGAGTTTGAATAGATCCGAAAAGGAGGTGGAGTCCTTAAAAACGAAAATTGTATGTTTAAAGGAAAAGGAGTCATTAAAAACGAAAAATACATGTTTAGAGGAAAAGGAAACCTTAGAAACGAAAATTGTATGCATAGATGAGAATGATGATAAGAATATAGTATGTGCATCTTGTAAAGAGTATGAATATGACATTGATATACTTAATCATTTGCTTGATAAAGCCGAAAAGGAATTAAGTAATAATAATAAGGATAAAGTTGTTATAGCTCAAAATAGAGTAAACCATCAAGTTCCTTTGAAAAAGTCTAAAATGAAAAAGAGAAGAGTATGGGTTGAAAAAGGAACTAAATAATCTAATGTTAGAAATGCATCATATTAAAAAGTTACATCTAAAGCATGTTTTTATTGTATGAAAAATGGTCATACTTCAAATAGATGTAAAACCAACATTTTGGTGTTCCTAAAGGAAAATACATTTGGGTTCCTATAGTTAAATGAATTGTTTGTCTCTTGTATTTATTCAAACAAAATTGATCATTTAGTATGTTTTGAATAGAATGCTTATTAGGCCAATTATAAAATCAAATCCCTATGAATTGTTAAATGATAGAAAGCCTAATGTTGCTCATTTGAAAATATTTGGATGTAAATGCTTTGTGTTAAATAATGGAAAGGACAACTTAGGAAAATTTGACTCAAAAGCCGATGAGGGCATTTTCTTAGGTTATTCATTAACTAGCAAGGCTTACAGGGTGTTTAATAGAAGAACCTTAAATATTGAAGAATCTATTCATGTTACTTTTGATGAAATTGTAGACCTTGGGAGAAATCCTCTTGAGTCAAATAAAGAACTTGCAGGTGATGATGAGTATATAAGAGAGGCTCTTGATGAATTGTATTTAGAAGAAAATGAGCCTTCTCAAACACCTGAATTAGCAAAAGAATGGCAATCACCAAGAGGACTCTCAATGGACAATATCATTGGTGATATCTCAAAAGGGGTAAGAACTAGAAATATGACTAATTTCTGCATGTCTGTAGCTTTTGTGTCACAGATAGAACCCAAAAATGTTGAGGAAGCGCTTAAAGATGACCAACGGTGCATAACCATGCAAGAGGAACTTAACCAATTTGAAAGGAATCAAGTCTGGGAATTAATCCCAAGAGAAGAGTCACATCAAGTAATTGGAACTAAATAGGTGTTTAGAAATAAACTTGATGAAGATGGAAACATAACAAAGAATAAAGCCAGACTTGTTGCCAAAGGCTATTGTCAGGAGGAAGGTATTGATTATGATGAAACTTATGCTCCTGTTGCCAGGTTAGAGGCTATACGCCTACTTCTTGCTTATGCATCTTTGATGAAATTTAAATTATATCAAATGGATGTTAAAAGTGCATTTTTAAATGGTTTTATTAAAGAAGAAGTTTATGTGGAGCAACCCCTTGGATTTGAGGATTTTAGTTATCCTAATCATATTTTTAAATTAAAGAAAGCATTATATGGGTTGAAACAAGCTCCTAGATCTTGGTATGAAAGGCTAAGTAGTTTCCTAACTTCAAATGATTTTTCTAGAGGAAAAATTGATTTTATGCTGTTTATAAAGAAAGTAAAAAAACATATCTTATTGGTCCAGGTATATGTTGATGATATTATTTTTGGATCAACTGATAATTCGTTGTGTGTAGAATTTGCTAAGATAATGCAGGGAGAGTTTGAAATGTCTATGATGGGAGAATTGACATTCTTCCTTGGACTTCAAATCAAGCAACTTAAAGATGGCATTTTCATCTCTCAAACCAAATACTGCAAAGAGATCCTTAAAAAATTTGGAATGGACACCTCAAAGGAAGCTAACACACCCATGGGAACTTCATGTTATTTAGACAAGGATGAATTAGGTTTGGAAATTAATCAATCTATGTATAGAGGTATGATAGGTTCACTGTTATACTTAACTGCAAGTAGACCTGATATTATGCATTATGTGTGTGTGTGTGCTAGATTTCAGGCATGTCCAAAAGAATCTCACCTAATTGCAGTAAAACATATTTTAAAATATTTAAAAGGAACTACTGGTTTTGGTTTATGGTATCCATCTGATGCTTGTACTAGTTTAATAGGATATTCTGATGCTGATTATGGGGGATGCAAAATTGATAGAAAGAGTACTAGTGGGACATGTCATTTGTTAGGTTCATCTTTAGTATCTTGGCATTTTAAGAAACAGGCATGTGTTGCTTTATCTACCACTGAAGCTGAATATATTGCAGCTGGTAATTGTTGTGCTCAAATTTTGTGGATGAAACAACAGCTAGAAGATTATAATATATTTCTAAATGACATTCCTTTGATGTGTGATAATACGAGTGCAATCAATCTTACTAAGAATCCAGTAATGCACTCTAGGACTAAGCATATAGAAATTAGACATCATTTCTTAAGAGATCATATAAACAAAGGAAACTGTAAAATAGAGAATATTGATATAAAGCATCAATTAGCAAATATTTTTACTAAGCCTCTTCCCAATGATAGATTCTATGATCTTAGAAGAGACTTAGGAATATTAGAAATAGCTTAAATTCTGCTTAATTAGACAGTTTTTGGATGGTTGTAATGTTATAATTCATTATGAAGGATGTTCATAGATTATCATGTGTATAAACCTCAAAAATTTGATAAACTCTCTGGAATAATCGATTAATTGGAGTTATAATCGATTATTTGCACCCAAAACACCCAAAACATGACATTTCTCTCTGGATTAATCAATTAACTCGCCCATTAATCGATTAAACTCAGGTTAATCGATTAACAGCTCAAATTAATTGATTAAATGGTTCTGGTACTGGTTTAATCGATTAATTCAAGTTTTAATCGATTAAACCTGGCAAGTTTTGGTTCCTAGCCGTTGCCAACAACTCTCTTGACCCTTATTCACTTCCATATGACCATTGGAGATGCTTGGTTATAAATAGGGACCTCCATTTCACTTCTACTCACTTTTATCTCTTGCATTCAAACTTTCTTGCCTTATTCTATCACTCTTGCCTTCTTTTAACATCACTTGTCCTCCTAAATCTTCTTGTTACTCTTCTAATCCTACAATGGCCTCATCTTCTCGTGCTAAAATTCCCACCAGAAGAAGATCTGCACCCTCATCTCATCCCCGTCCTAATTCTGTAGAAGGATGGATCTATGATGCAGAAGGCCGACAAGAATTTCTGTCTTATTGGAAGGAACGTGGTATTATTTCTCCTAAGTTCCTTATTGGTGATCAGTTCATCAATAGGGGATTCAACTTTCCTAATCTCCTTGAAATTCAAGGAGTTCTCCCTTTCATCCAAATGCAAGGTACGTATTATCCTGACTTAGTTAGGGTATTTTACTCTAGGTTCAAATTTAGAGATCAAATTGCTACCTCTCGTGTAAAGGGGGTAATAGTTATTCTTGATGATGATATTTGGGAGAACGTTGCCCATTTTCCTATAAGAGAAGATGCTATTAACGTGTTTGGTGAGTTAGATGATTTTGACAGGATCATGGCTTACCGCTCTTTTCTGCGAAACCCTTCCATGGAAATATGGCGTCTCCCTCTAGCTGGACCTTTGAAGAAGGAGGAACATATGATTTTGCACTTACTTGTATGGATCCTATGTCCACGAGCTACGAATCATGTTCAATGTTCTTCAATTGATCTTCGTATTATTTATGCCATAATGAATAATGAGCCTTTAGATTGGGGCATTCTTGTCACCATGACTATGTTAAAAGCCAAACGCCATCCCACCTTCAAAATTCCATATGCCCTCCTCGTCTCTCGCATTCTTGGATACAAAGGAGTAAATGTCGAAGGTGAACAAACAGTAAGAACGAATAACTTAAACCGCATGCTGGACAGCACATTGACCCAACTCCAAATGGTGCGTGTCAACAATATTTATGTTCACAAGGATGACGTTCCAAACGAAGGTGACGATAATGAAGATTCTGATGAAGATATGCCTCATGTTGCTGATTTTCCTTCTGATCAATTCCAAAGTGTTGGAAGTTCCTCTGCTCATCATGAAACCCGTCAATCTATGGAAGATATGTTATCTTATATGAATCAGAGGATGCAAGCATTCTTCACTCTTTCTGGAGTACGACATGAGGAAATAATTCACCGTATATCTGATGTAGATGATAAAGTGTGCCATTTAGAAAATAGATTTGATGCACACTTTCATAGTGATGATAGTGAAGAATTTTAAATTTGTTTTTATTTTCTTTTGTGTTGTAATGTAATTTCATTTCTGAAATAAACTGTGAGGTGTTCTTTTAATGCTTTGATTGAGGGGGAGTTATCTCCAAGTTATGCATATTTTGAGGGGGAGCTCTTATGATTGTTATAGAAGGAACTTTCATTTTTTGATTATAATTAAAATAGGGGGAGAAATATTTAAAGCCTTTAATGATTGAATTTAAATATTATCTGGTATGTTTAATGTGTTTGTTAGTGTGACAGATAAAACAGGTTATTACAAGGCTTTAAAAGAAAATTTTGATCATCATAAAAAAGGGGGAGATTGTTGAACATTCAAGGACTTGACGTTGAACTTACATGGACATGAAGCTTGTTGATTTTGATGATGATTCAAGAACAAAGAACTTAGAGAGTTGAAGACTTGTTTTATAGTGTAATAACTCTATTTTGATTAGTTTGAGTCTGTAATATTAGAGTTTAAGATAACCGGTACATAGTCTGCACTTTAGAAGCTTCAAAAACTCACATTTATCAGTTTGCCTCGGCTTTAATCGATTAAATGGTTAGATAATCGATTATTATAGTGAGAAAAACCATTTTCTGTATCTGTTCACTGTAATAATCGATTAACACACCTGTTAATCGATTAACAGGCCTGTTAATCGATTAACAGAGCTTTTAATCGATTAAAACAGAGAGTTTTGGGGTTCTGTTGATTTTGGCTCTGTAATAATCGATTAACACTTCATTTAATCGATTATTTCAGTCAGATTTTGATTTTCAACTTCAAATTAAACCTATTTTCGAAAACCCTAATCCCAATACTCTCTAGTTCCGAAAATCCCAATTCCCAAACCCTAATTTCTCTACTTAAGGTTCTCTAAGGCTCTCAGAAAATAGAACAACCTTTTTCAAACAAAAGTTAAGTGTTGTGAGTACCAGTGAACTGTTTGTTGGAGGAAAAAGGGGCTTTTGGAACCTGGTGTGGGCTAGAAGCGATAAGAATCACTAAGTGGAGTTCTTAGTGGATTGTGTGTTGTGCCGTCTCTAGGGAAAGTTGTTCTTCATCTCTTGTGGGTTTCAAGAGAGGTGTTTTCTTTACTTTATCTTTTCAATTGTTATCTGTTTGTAACAACTTTGATTATTGTGACAGCGTTAATCCTCTGTTTGAGTGATTAGCAACTAGACGTAGGGTCTTTTGATCCGAACCAGTATAAATCTCCTGTGTAAGACTCTATCTCTATTCTATTTACGTTTACACAGTATTTTAATCGGTAAAATTTGGAGAAAATTTTTAAAATCTAATTTTTGTTAAGAAACCAATTCACCCCCCCTCTTGGTTTTTGTCTGACCACGCGAACATTCCACTGCGCGATTCTAACATATAGTCCATGAGACATTACTTTAAACTTAGCTTGAAGACAAGTTATGCATCTAGAGCAAAACCTTTGAGCATTTACTCTCATATGTGGCCAACAAAATTTATTTTTCAAGAAAGTAAGTGTCTTATCAACTCCAAAATGGTCCATGAAACCTCTCATGACTTTCATTTACAAGAAGTTTTTGTTAGAAACAATGGTCAAGTTCAAGAGGAGGGTGAAATTACCTTTTAAAACTTTTTTGCAAAATCCAAATTATGGGACCAATAATCTTTTTCAAAAACCCATTACATAAGTATCTTATACAAAGAGTAACAAATACATGAAAGTAAAAAAAAAAAAATATATATATATATATATATATATATATATAAAGAGAGAGAAAGAGAAAACCAATACACAAAGATTTCTACTTGGTTCACTCAATCACTTGAGTACATCTAGTTTTCTTAGCCACACTAGCCAAGAACATTCACTAAACACAAAATTCTAGATTACAAGTAGAACACAACCTATATATTACAAGAGCTTCTTGATCCACCAATAACCACTCTTGATTACAAGTAGTGACTAGATTCCAATCACCACCCACCAATACCTTCAAATACCAATCAAAGATACTAAAGACACAACAAAAAGATTACACAAATAAAGTGATATCACTTGCAAAGTCAACAAACAGGTGAAAAACTTAAGTACAAAATTCCACTCTTGATAAATCACACCAAGAAAATATCAAAATGCCTTAAGATCTATGTTTAATCTTGAGTGATAATATTAGATTGATTTTTGTTCTCAAAGTACTCTCAAATGATTGTTTAAATTCTTGTAAAAGTTGTGTGTAACAAATTAAACAAAACATTTGTTTTATAAACAGTTCTAGTAGTTTTAATCAATTTAATCATCATTTTAATCGATTAATTTAACTAAAAGTCCAATTAATTTATTATTCCATGTTTTTAATCAATTAAAATGCCTTTATCAAAAAGCTCAACAAAGAGATCAAGTTATTTTAACTAATAAAAAATAGTTTAATCGATTGAAATAAAAGGACTTAAATAATTAAGAATGTGTACTGGTTTGTTTAGTTAACCAATTAAAATAGAAAGCCTTAAAAATTAGCTAAACGTAGAGGTTCATTTTAACAAATTAAATTCCACTTAATCGATTAAAGTACCTTGGCAAAAATTTCATCAAGTGACCCAAGAAAATTTTAATTCATTAAAAAGCATTTTAACACATTAAAACAATGAGCTTGAAAAACAAGTGGAAATAGACACACATTTTAACGATTACATTTTCCATTTGACAAATTAATTTTTTGAACCTTATTTTCTTCAGAAAGGGTCAAGAAAATTTAACGATTAAAACCACAACTTGATTAATTAAAACTTTGAAACACATCTAAGTTTAAGGTTTTAATGAAATTAATCGATTAAAATAATATTTTAATCCATTACAAATGTAAACCAAGAACATTTTAACTTATTAAAAGGATTTTAACATATTAAAACCTCTTAAAAAAAATTTAAACACTTTCACTATGAGGCACTTGTCGCTGCCGTCAAAAGAGACGGTCGGAGTGACGCGATGGTTATGGTTGACTCACGTTTTCTAAAAAGATGTTCAACGCTTTTAGGTTGTCCGATAATCGGGATGAACCTAAAGGCGAGGTTTTCGTAAAGGGTTCTATGGAGTCTCCTTCGATGTTTTTATCAAAAACATCAAAAAAGGAAAAAAGAAGGCATTGATTTAGAAAAACCAACTTTGGTCATTACAACCAGAGTCGGGTAAGGGAGTTAGTTACGTGTGGGGAAGATGTTAACACCCCACAACGCCCCTTTCAGGTTCCCTATGATAGACTACTTCATAAAATAAAGACTGAAAGAAACTATGTTTTTACCCTATTTGTTTATCTACTGGCAAAATTTAAATATCTACATGGTCCTAGTATCTAATGCATACAAGAAAAGCAGTAAAAGAGAAAGAATAGAGAAGGAACCTCTGAAGGGAGCTTTCTATTAATACTTCAAGACTTGAGAACAGTTTTTTGCTATCCCCTCGGTCTACAAGCATGCTCCTCACCCACAAAAGAGAAAATTTCACTCTACCGAAGGTCGAATGTCTCAAAGAGAGACCTCCTTAACCAATTTATACCTTAAAAAAAAATCAGAAAGCTCACTCGAACTCTGGAAAAATGCTTAAAGTCACTCTAAAGTGACAAAATGCTTCCTAGAGAGTGGTAGGAGTGAATAGTGTGTGAAAAACGAGAAATGAGGCTCCTATTTATAGGGAAGTGAGCCTGGGAAAGTGGACGATCGTTTGGTCTTAGTGGATGGCCGTCCATGACCAAAAGTAAGCATGGACGACCGTCTATTTAACATGGACGGTCGTCCATTGCCAAAAGTTGGCATGGACGGTCGTCTGGTCTAACTGGACGGCTGTCCATTGCCTCAAAATAGGCATGGACAGCCGTCTGGCTAACCTAGACCACCATCTTATGCTCCCGATGAAATTTCTGATTTTTATTGTCTTAGAAAACCCTTCCTATCTTAAATGGAACCTAGAAAAAGCTACTAGGGACTCAAAGAAGCCTTGTCCATCTTCAAACAGAGGATTTCTAAATTTATTGCTAGGCCGGACAAGATTTGGGGTCTACAACTGCCCCTCCCTTCATCCGTCCAATTGATGATGGGCTAATGAACCATAAGGTCGATTGGCAGGTGAAGGAGTTAACCCTCTTGCCCGGTTGCCCTCCGGATGCTCCTCTTGATGTGGTAGCCGACCCTTGGGACTATGAATGTTGCGTGGTGCTGTCTTCAGGATGCTTCCTTATTGCAGAGGCTGACCCTTCGGACGATATGTTGTGAAGCTTTAGAATGCTCCTTTGATGCGGTAGCTGACCCTTCGGCTGGTGAATGAAGTTTTTCCCTCAGGATGCTCCTTTGAAGCGGTAGCTGACCCCTTGGGTGGTGAATGCATAGTAGACTTTTGTCTTCAGGGTGCTCCCGTGCTGCGGAAGTTGACCCTTCAGACGGTAAAGGTAAGTTGTGTCTTCCGGATACCCCTTTGTAACGGGGGTTGATCCTTCGGACGATGTGCGTAAATCCTGCCTTCAAGATACTCGTTTGCAACAAAGTTGATCCTTCGGGCGATGACGATGGATTGTGTCGTCTGGATACTCCTTTGCAACAGAATTGATCCTTCGGATGATGTATGGAACTCTGTCTTCTGGATGCCCTTTTGCTGTGGTGGTTGATCCTTTCAAGAGAGAAAATGGTGGCGGCTTACTGCTCTTGCTCATGCGCCGACTCCATGGGGAGTGATTTTTTTTCGAAAATGTATAATTGGATTTTTTATGTAGCCATCCGACTTCGTTTGTCAGGAATTCTTGATGAATGCCTCTTAAGTAGGCAAGAATCCACTGAGGGTTTGTTGATTTAGATGGTGCCTTTGAATAGGGGGATGCTTCATCGAAAGTGAAAACTTTCGACTTGTATTGTTTTGCCTCTAAGTAGGCTGATATTCCCTTCGGAGATATTGGCTTTTTGCTTGCCAGGTTTTGCCTATGCGTAGGTGAACGACTCACTGAGCATAAGTCTTTGAAGATTGCCTTTGCGGTAGGATCACTAGGGATAGGTTCCTCTTTTTGGCGATCCGCTGGGGAAATTTTGTTCTCTTGGGGGATCTAATTTTGGTAGCCCTCTCAGGGGAAATGGAGTTTTTCCTCCTTGATTGTGTTGGTGAAGGGCTTTTACGAAGCCTTTATTCTCCCTTGGTGGATGTGGTGGAGAATGAGTTGAGTATGCTCGATGACTCGTCGTGGCGATGATGCTAGGTCGTGTGAAAATGTTTTTGTTTGCCTCTAGAGTGGACAATGATCCGCTTGGGGATTGAGCCTTTCCGTTGGCTTTGTTTTTGGTTTGAAAGTTGCCTTCTCTTTATTTGGTGGAAGGATGGTAGTTGGAGCTTTTTTGGTTCCGGAAGCTTTTGTTTAATTTCGCATTTTCCACGGTTTATTCTTTTTCTCGCGATTTAAAATTTGGCTTTTTCGGAATGATGCGTGTGCATTTTTATTTCCTAGTTTCTTTTATGCACGCAGGCTTTTGCTAAAAGAGAGGAAAGACAAGAGGGTAAAAGGAAACTTCCATTTATTAATTTTTGGATTTTCAAGGTACATTTATTTTGGAGAATAAAAAGCAAAACATCAGCTCAACTTTCTGGACCTAAACTAGATGTTGTGGAGTGTGCTGGCGAGGGATATCATCGGAGCATGCGTTGTTGGAACTCCTCCTGGCTTTGTCTCATGTCGTGCAGGTCCTGGGTGAAACTCCAGCGTGGCAGTGCGGTGGACACGAGAAGGCGACTCTCTGAGCAGGAAATCCCAGCCTATGCCTTGGATGCATCTTCTTACATCTTGATCCTAACCAAACATGGTTAGGATCTCGAAGTCTAGCCACAACATAGGGTGTCAAACAAACTTACTGACGTTGATGAATCTAGCTTGGTGTTGTTCCGTCAGTTGAGTAGGAACTTGAGCAGGAAATCCCAGCCTATGCCTTGGATGCATCTTCTTACATCTTGATCCTAACCAAACATGGTTAGGATCTCGAAGTCTAGCCACAATATAGGGTGTCAAACAAACTTACTGACGTTGATGAATCTAGCTTGGTGTTGTTCCGTCAGTTGAGTAGGAACTTGAGGAGTATGAACTGGCCTGACGGGTCCTCGAGTGCGCTTTCGGTGTGATGAAGATGCTCTGCGATCCATTTTTCAACCAAACACACTCAATTATGCAAGGAAAAGTGAAGGAGGAAGAGGGAATGCGGAAATGGGATGCAATGAGTCAATTTGGGTGCCTTTATATTGTTGGGAAGTCTTTCGACATTGACGATTTCAAGCGCTTGAAAAGATGTTTCAAGGGTCTCTTTAGCTGCATCCACATAGGATAGGGTAGACAGCTTGCTGATCAAGATATCATCTTCAACTTGAACCGTGACCAGTTTGTCGCCTACCACGAATTTGATTTTTTGGTGGAGCGTTGAAAGGATTGCTTTAGCGTCGTGAATTCAAGGTCTGCCAAGGAGACAACCTTAAGCAGGAGTGATGTCCATCACATGGAAATCCACATTGAAGATAATGAGACCTATTTGAATTGGCAGGTTGATTTCCCCCACTACTTCGCGTCTTGATCTGTCAAAGGCCCGAACGACGGTGTTGCTTGGGCGCATATGGTTCCTTGTGCCATTAGTTTATCGAGAGTGCACTTAGGCATGACGTTCAAGGATGACCCATTATCCACAAGGACTTTGGCAATGAGATATTCTCTACACTTGACAGAGATGTGCAGAGGCTTGTTATGGCTCGACCCTCCGGGAGGGAGTTTTTCATAGATGAAGGTAAGATGATCATTGGTCATAATGTTGCCAATAATCCCTTCAAACTTGTCTTGGGATATAGTATGTGGAACGTATGTTTCATTCAAGACCTTCAATAGTGCATTCCCGTGTGGTTCCGAACTCATTATTAATGATAACAAAGTTATCTTCGCAGGCGTGCAATTGAGTTAGCCTATGATGGAGTACTCACTTTGCTTTATAAACTGGAGTAACTCCTCAATCTCCTCCTTGGATTCTTTTTTATTCTCCTCTTCGGCCTCTATTTTTTCCTTTATTTTTGGGGGCGTCTTCTTGTGACTCCTTGGGGGAGTAAATTCGTCCACTTCTTGTCATGCCCCCAATTTTGGCTATGTTGGAAATGTCTTCATTTAATTGCATATTTCCAAGGTATAGCTTCATTTGATTCGTAGGGGAAATGATGAAGCACGAATAATCGCAATGGCGTCCTTGCCCCCTCTTCCTTATTGACTATGATGACCAACAGCTGAGGCTTATTGTCCTCCTTAGGTGGATCAGCCGTTGGGGAGAGCTTGATGATCAACGGTTTTCTCTCCATTCTTTTGATTTATGAAAACACATCAGTTAATCCTTTTTTTTTATTATCTTATTAGTTTAGACAAGGAGGGATATGTGAATGAATGAGATGAATGCAATAGACAGTTGTAAAGATAAACAAAGGTGATTTTATTTATCGAGAAAGTGTACATTCCCCTATACCATGCTACGAAGCACATTTTGGCAAAAGTAGAAAAGCCTAAAGAAACCCATAGGTGGGTTATGATTTCTACGTAATTCTTCTTTGACTTCCCGTACATGAGCAAGTGTTTCGGATTGTCGATGGACCGCCTGGCTCATATCTTCACTATATCGTCGAGCCTTTTTTATCTTTGTCTCTTGATGAACGACCAAGGCTTGTAGGTTGTTGAGTCTCTCAACGGATCGACCTTTTTCTTGAAGAACTTGGTCATACTGAGCTAACTCATCTCTCTCTTTACAGTGTAGCTCAGAAAGGCTTCCATTAAGTCTTTAGGTAGTTTCCCACCATTGATGTGCTTCAGACCAAGTCTTTGCGAGATCTTGTTGCATTATCTTGGTCGTTTGCGCCTGCTTTGCATATTCAGTCTCAAGGTGTGCTAATTTGACAGTCATTTCTTGGAGTTGATTATCCGAACTGATTTTTGGAATTTTGGATGCTCGGATAATTTCCTCGTTGAAGTCAACACATGTGTCTTTAAGAAACTTTGTTTCTTGGTCCTTCTTCTTGCACTGCCTTTGTAGATCGTTGATAGTGAGGGTAGATTCCTGCTCTTTTTCCTCAAGGACCCTTAACTGAGCTCCCATGATCTCTACCCTTTTAGTTAAGGCATCGACTTGTGCATGCAGTCCTTTTCTTGCTGATGGCGAGGCAAGAGGAGTGGATGGTTGTGGCATCACTCTATTCCTTCTCCATTCCTCATAATCACTGGAGGTAGATACTAGAGCTGTGTCGAGCTCTTTATCTCCCACATGGACTGGTTTCTCCCATGCTTTGAGAATGATGGATGCTCCCTCGAAATTACAGGGGTCACCGAAGAAATACAGCCCTCTGAGCTCTTCTCGTGATGGTGTGACTTGGGTCCTCATGAGCTGCCTCATAGCTATCCTTGGAGAATAGACTATGTAGCCCCTAAGGCCCAACAAGGGTATGCTCGGGTAGTCTCTGCAACGAATGAGAATTTCGACGAGTCGAAACCAAGGACAGGCCCATGATATTTGATATATGCTCCATTGTTCCAACTCGTCCTTCCATTCCAAAGCTTGACGATGGCGGACAGGGATCTTTGAGAAGCTCCTCAAAGGATCGGGGAA
Organism: Sphenostylis stenocarpa; assembly: GCA_963425845.1. Classification (NCBI taxonomy): domain Eukaryota; kingdom Viridiplantae; phylum Streptophyta; class Magnoliopsida; order Fabales; family Fabaceae; genus Sphenostylis; species Sphenostylis stenocarpa. The sequence goes on along the minus strand of OY731400.1, from coordinate 33,256,497 downwards.
TGGCCCCATGTGACATGAGGTAAAGAAATGAGTGGCGCCCCAGACATACAACAATGAAGAACAACATCTGAGTGTTTTTCCTTGCTTCCAATGACAGAATTCTATCAAAAGCAAGGTGTCGACAAGAAGTGTAGGCAAGGGACTCTTCGAATGCATGTTTTAGGCAAAAAAGGCGTCCATGGCAGCGTGATCTATTGTGTCGAAGTGGAAGGGGAACAAGATAGTTCCAAACACAATCAATGTTAGAGTTTTGTTGAAGGCAGGCCATTCTCCCTTATTGGCCAAGGAAGATAGGTGGTCTTCTAGCAATGAGGTCCTCCACCCTTAGATACTCCCTTTCCCGTGAGGGTAGATTGATGAGGTGGCAATTGGATAAGAGCGACGACCCTGTGTGCGGAAATATGAGCCCCATGGCAAATGTATACCCCGACCAATTTGGGTCATCTGATCATGAGATCATATTCTTCTAGGGTCGGTACCAGATCAAATTGTGGGAACTCGAAGTAGTGCAAATCGGAGCTCCAAAAATGGATCAAAACTCTGACAAAGAGGGGATCAATGTAAATTTTTAGGAGGTCGAGAATCCATCCATAGGATTTTTCAAAGTCAGAGCGAACCCCGGGCGACATCAAGGTGCACAATTGTTTTAACCTCTCAACATGGTATCGGGGAATATCCACTTTCTTCAACTGTTTGTTACTAGGCCCCTCCATTGTTTAGAAACAGAGAATGCATGTTATGAGTATGATGTTTAATGAGGGCATGCATGAAAGTGTTTTGTTTTTCCTAAACATTATCATGTTTTATTTTCTACATGGTACATGATAGTGTTTGTATTTTGCTCTTTTTATTTACAAAGGGAAAACTACCTATATGGATGTTATGAATTTGATGCTTAACACCATGAAAAGGGTCCCATTTTCCTCTTATTAATGTTATTTGATGTTTTTCTTTGATAACTCTTTATCTCTTTTGTCGGTCCACGTGACTACTTAGCTTATAAAGAACCTGAAACCAGGCTAGCTAAAATGTAGATTGTCCGAGATAAAGGTGGTATATTATGAAAAATTTTGTTTTATAACCCCTTATCTCTTCTGTAAGTCAACGTAACTACTTAGCTTACAAAGAACTTGAAACCAGACTAGCTTAAATGAAGATTGTCCGAGATAAGGTTGTTTATTATGAAAGGGTTTTAAGATTTTATTATTTTTTATTTTTTGCTATTGTATGACTATGCTACGCAACAAACAAATGCACAAACAATTCACTCATTCGCGAATAGAGCGGTTCCGTTTCATTATGAGGTAGGGGTATCCTGCAGAAAAGTGTGTTTTCAAGGTGGTTCTAATTATCCTCACCAAGGCTAGGCCCCCAAGGTGCCCCTATTATAGGGTCCCCTTGATCTCCGAGTCCTCGAACCATGCATGGATTTTCGTGTCGATATTCTTAGACCAAGAGAGGAGAGTTATCACCTTGAGTTGTGATTTCCGAAAACAACCTGTAGGCAAATTGAGGTCATTACTACGATCAGTTGTACTTGCCACCCACTCCCTAAGTTCATTCCTCTTGCCCCCGGGTATAGGGGGACTGTTGTGTGCAAAGGTTTGTGTACAGTTGTTATTTCAAACAATTGCAAAAAAGTAAACATACAACAGTTATTAAAGTCATAGAATAAAACATGTTATAACAACAAGGAAAGGTAAAAGCATAATTTCAAGTTTTTATTTCTTGAACTAGTTCATCACTAAATGAGATCAACTTTCTAGCTTCTCTAGTGGAGTCGCCATCTATCGTCGCTGTCAAAAGAGGCAGTCAGAGCGACGCGATGGTTTTGGTTGACTCGCGTTTTCTAAAAAGATGTTCAACGCTTTTAGGTTGTCCGATAACCGGGCTAAACCTAAAGGCGAGGTTTTCGTAAAGGGCTCTATGGAGTCGCCACTGATGTTTTTACCAAAAACATCAAAAAAGGAAAAAAGAAAGCATTGTTTTAGAAAAACCAACTTTGGTCATTACAACCAGAGTCGGGTAAGGGAGTTAGTTATGTGTGGGGAAGGTGTTAGCACCCCACAACACCCCTTTCGGGTTCCCTATGATAGACTAGTTCATAAAATAAAGACTGAAAGAAACTATGCTTTTACCCTATTTATTTATCTACTGGCAGAATTTAAATATCTACATGGTCCTAGTATCTAATGCTTATAAGGAAAGTAGTAAAAGAGAAAGAATAGAGAAGGAACCTCCGAAACGAACTTTCTATTAATACTTCAAGACTTGAAGGCGCTTTTTGGCTATCCCCTCGCTTTACAAGCACGCTCCTCACCTACAAAAGAGAAAATTTCACTCTACCAAGGGCCAGATGTCTCAAAGAGAGACCTCCTTAACCGATTTCTACCTTAAACAGAAATCGGAAAGCTCACTCAAACTCTGGAAAAATGCTAAGAGTCACTCTAAAGTGCCAAAAGGATTCCTAGAGAGTGGTAGGAGTGAATAATGTGTGAAAAACAAGAAATGAGACTCTTATTTATAGGGAAGTGAGTCTGGGAAAGTAGACGGTCGTCTGGTCTTAGTGGATAGTCGTCCATGGCCAAAAGTTGGCATGGACGACCGTCTGGTCTAAGTGGACGGCCGTCCATTGCCTCAAAATAGGCATGGACGACCGTCTGGCTAACCTGGACGGTCATCTGATGCTCCCAACGAAATTTCCGATTTTTATTGCATCAGAAAACCCTTCCTATCTTAAATGGAATCTAGAAAAAGCTACTAGGGACTCAAAGAAGTCTTGTCCATCTTCGAACGGAGGATTTCTTGATTTATTGCTAGGCCGGACAAGATTTGGGGTTTACAACACTCAATCAAAGCTTGGTAATAGGTCAATTAAGAGAGGAATTTTTCTTACAAAGTGATAGTCTTGACACACACGCACGAGACAACAATCACACATTCTTCAAGTTAGTTTTGGCTCCTTGAAATCACCATCTTCCATACTATGATCATTAGTTTCCTTATGCATCCTTGGGGTATACAAAGTTTTCCCATTTTGTAAAGATATCTCTCAATATTATAGAACCCATCAAGAGGTTTCTTAAGACATGATGTATAGGTGGATATGAATTTTGTGTCATGCTTATATAACTTCTTTATGTTATCAAAGCCTAGAAATTAGGAGCACAAAAAGATAAATAATGAGTGTCTCCTAGATAAAAACATTACCGACTACATTACTCTTCCCTTTCTTGTATTTAATAACACAAGGAAATTGTTCTAGAAATTCTACCCACTTAGTATATTTTTTGTTTAACTTACCTTTCCCTCAAAGATACATAAGTGTCTCATGATCAGTGTATATGATAATTTTTTACTCACTAAGTAGTTTTCCCATATTTTAAGTACTTTTATGAGAGTACAAAACTCTTTATCATAGTTGGAATAGTTCAAGGCGAGTCCATGAAGTTTTTCACTAAAGTAAGCGATGCTATGATTACCTTGATATAACACAACACCTATGCCCATATCAGATACATTGTACTCTAGCTCAACAATTTGAGAAAAAGTTTGGAACAACTAGAATAACATGGATTAACATATCCTGTAAATATTTAAAAGTTTTTTCTTGTTTCTCACCCCATATGAAAGACATATCCCTCTTACTGAGTGTTAGAAATGTAGGCTGAGATCAAGAGGGGGGGGGGGTGAATTGATCTTTGAAAGATTTTCACAATTTACAAATTATCTATTTCAAAGATTAAGAATCCTGACCAGTTCTTGAATCACACACAGCAAGCAATCAAAATAAAGACAGTGACAGAATTAAAAGAGAGAAAGGTTTAGAAAGATACAACCAAGATTTATACTGGTTCACCCAATCCCAGGGTTACGTCCAGTTTCTAGCCAAATTCCAGATGGGTTCCACTAGATTGAACGTTTTACAGATTACAACTTTAATCTTACACTCAATCTACCACAAGAACCAAAATTCCAGTTCCTGCACCTAAACCTTCACCAAGAACCAAATTCCAGTTCTTGACCAATCCTGCAGCCAAATTCTAGCCACAGAAACCAATGCCCACAATTCCAGGCACCCACAATTCAGTAAAGAAAGTAAAGAAACAAAGAGAAGAAATTAGAACGCTCAAACCAGATTTATGCAACTCTGCAGTATGAGTTTCTTCTCCAAAAGAATGCAATTTTGCCTCAAGAAAGAACTTCAATGAACTTCACAAAACTAGCGCGATTCTCTCTTGAAAGTAGCACTTATGATTGCTTGATTGATTGCTAAAAGATGTTTTTAAAAAAAGTTCAAGCAACTCTGTTTATATAGAAGATTTTCAAAACTGCTGGTTTATTTAATCTGTTAAAATAATCTTTTAATCTGTTAAAAGTCTTGTTTTAATCTGTTAAAACTTCTTTTAATCTGTTAAAAAGTTCTTGATTATTTTCCATATTTGTTTTAACTTATACGACACCGTTTATATCAATTAAAACTCTTTGTAAAAAATCTTCCAAACTGTTTTAATCGATTGTTTCGTCTTTCAATCGATTAAAATACTTGCAAAACATTCTTATAAACTTTTCTAAGTGATTTTAATCGATAACAAACTGTTTTAATCGATTAAAACACTTTGAAAATAATTCACTTAGTTATTTTAATCGATTGAAAAGCATTTTAATCGATTATAATTCTGCCAAAAGATTTCATAAAACTTTCTAAGTTATTTTAACTGATAGCAAACTTGTATTAATCGATTAAAACTTTCTGGAAAAACCTCTTAGTTGTTTTAATCGATTATTTCGCATTTGTATCGATTAAAATACTAACAGAACAACTTTCAAAACACTTCAAGTTATTTCAATCGATTATATCAATTCTATATCAGTTAAAATACTGGCAGAAGGTTTTCAAAATTCTTCTAGTGAAAACAATCGATTATTCGAAAACATATCAGTTAAAAACCCGTTACAAAAGTGTTAAGAACATTTTAGTTGATAAAGCTTATATACTATTAGTTAAAATAGTTGATTAAAAACCTTTTAACAAAATACTTTGTTTTAAATCGTTTAAATATTTTTTAGAGGCAATTACAGAATCTTTTAAATGAAGAAACTTCATGCAGTAGAGAGATAAAAATGATTATACCTAAGCAGAGATGCAGACTCACTAATCCCACTATTCTTTTATCTAAGTGACCTTTGATTGCCACAAAGTAGCCTTTGACTTCATTTTTTACTTCATCAAATCAACAAGATCTTTGTCAAAGCAATTCAATAAGATCTTCATCACTTTCAGTCTCCCCCTATTTGATGAAGACAAACACCTCTTTGAATAATAACTCTGCAGAAGAAGTCACTTGAATATATAGATTAGTGAGTATTCAAAAATTAATCATTTTCCTATTTCTCCCCCTATATTGCTACTCCCCCTAAATAAGGAAAATCAATTATAAAAACAAAGCAATTATTTCTCCCCCTTTTGACTTCATCAAAAATAGGGAACAGAGGAACAAAGCAAATACAATGCAAGGTATGCATCAAAATTTTAGTTTTTGAAAAACAGTAAAAGATTTGAACAAGATACCTTACTCATGTAAAGACCAATCAAAGTTGATTCAAACTTTTCTTCATTAACATGTTTGTAATGAATATAATTAACACGTGTAAAGATAAGGGAACCATGTTTTAGTAGCATGTTACAAGAATAGTCATCAACTAAAGCCTTTAATTTTTCTTCCCAGAGTAATAATCGATTAAAAACAGGACGAAATCGATTAAAATGATCTTGTTACTAGTTTTAATCGATTAAAATAATGTTTTAATCGATTAAAACAGTGATTAATTTCGAAAGTTTGAAACATAAGTTGATTTAATCGATTATATCGGCATTTAATCGATTAAAACAGTAAGAAAAATGTTGTATAAGTGCTTTTAATCGATTTAAAACTTGGTTTTATCGATTAAAACAACCAGTTTTGAAAAACTAAGTAATGTTTGATGCATCTAAAATGCCTAATTCAGTGCGGATTTTGTAAAAACGATCACGAGCAAGAGGTTTTGTAAAAATATCTGCTAGTTGTTTTTCAGTTTCTATAAAGAAAATTTCATAATCACCTTTCAAAACATGATCTCTAATGAAATGATGTCTAATTTCTATATGTTTTGTCCTAGAATGTTGAATTGGGTTTTTAGTTAACATAATGGCACTAGTATTATCACATAAGAGAGGAATTTTTCTGAGAATTAAACCATAATCCTTAAGTTGTTGTTTGATCCAAAGAGATTGAGCACAACAACTTCCAGCTGCAATGTACTCGGCTTCAGCTGTAGTAAGAGCAACACATGATTGCTTTTTACTATGCCATGAGATTAGACTGCTTCCAAGGAGATGACACGTGCCACTGGTACTTTTCCTATCAAGCTTACAACCTGCAAAATCTGAGTCAGAGTATCCAATTAAATTTAGTTTGGACTCACCAAGATACCATAACCCAACATTTAAAGTTCCTTTGAGATATTTGAGGATTCTTTTTGCAGCAGTAAGATGGGATTCTTTTGGTGCAGATTGAAACCTGGCACACATACAAACACTAAACATAATGTCAGGTCTACTTGTTGTTAGATATAGTAAAGAACCAATAAGCCCTCTATATTTAGTTTCATCAACAGGTTTTCCTTTTTCATCAGAATCAAGATAGCAATTTGTGGACATTGGTGTTGATGCTTCTTTGCACTGTTCCATCTCAAATTTCTTTAAAAGTTCTGTGCAATATTTAGATTGATGAAGACAACTTTCTTCTTGAAGTTGTTTAACTTGTAATCCAAGAAAGTAGTTGAGTTCCGCCATCATAGACATCTCAAATTCTCCCTGCATATCTTTGATAAAATCTTTACATAAAGACTCATTAGTGGCTCCAAATATGATGTCATCAACATATACTTGAACTAGAATTACATCATTATTCAATTTTTTTAAGAATAAAGTTTTATCAACAAAACCTCTTTGATAGCCCTTTGAAATGAGAAAATTACTTAACCTTTCATACCATTGTCTTGGGGCTTGTTTGAGACCATACAAAGCTTTCTTTAATCTATACACATATTCAAGATGAATATGATCTTCAAAACCAGGTGGTTGTGTAACGAAAACTTCTTCATTCAAGTAGCCATTTAAGAAAGCACTTTTGACATCCATTTGAAATAACCTGAAACTTTTTATTGAAGCATAAGCAAGTAAAAGTCTAACAGCTTCTAATCTAGCAACTGGAGCATATGTTTCATCAAAATCAATTCCTTCTTGCTGATTATACCCTTTAGCAACTAATCTGGCCTTGTTTCTAGTTATTATGCCATTTTCATCCATTTTATTTCTAAAAACCCATTTTGTTCCTACAATATTGGCATTATCTGGTTTTGGAATTAATTCCCATACTTCATTTCTTGTGAATTGATTTAATTCATCATGCATAACATTAATCCAGTTATTATCCTTTAATGCATCAGATATGGTTTTTGGTTCAATTTGTGATACAAATGTCATGTGATTGCAAAATTTATTTAAAGATCTTCTAGTGGAAACTCCCTGATTTATTTCACCAATGATGTTGTCTATTGAAAGATTTCTTGGAGTTTTCCATTCTTTAGGCAGTTACTCTTCAGAATCTTCAATATCTTCGACCTGTTTTTGAGAAACTGTTGATTCTGGCAGTTTTAACTGATACATTTTATCAGTTAAAACATCATCTTCTGTACTATACTCATAAATATTCTGCATACTTGGGTTAGTCTCATCAAATACAACATGAACAGATTCTTCTACAGTATTTAGCCTTTTGTTAAAGATTCTATAAGCATGGCTATTCAATGAATACCCCAAAAAGATACCTTCATCTGATTTGGAATCAAACTTTCCAAGATTTTCCTTTCCATTGTTTAAAACAAAAACCTTACTTCCAAATACTCTGAAATAGTTTATGTTAGGCTTTTTACCTTTGTATAATTCATAGGGAGTTTTCTTAAGAAAAGGTCTGATTAAAACACGGTTTAATACATGACAAGCAATACTAACGGCATCACCCCAAAAATATTTTGGTAATGCTTTCTCATTAACCATTGTCCTAGCTAACTCTTCAAGAGAACGATTTTTCCTTTCAACTACACCATTCTGTTGAGGAGTTCTAGGAGCAGAAAAATTATGCTTGATACCATGTTTATCACAAAATTTATTGAAATTTTCGTTTGAAAACTCTCCCCCATGATCACTTTGAATACAAGAGATGAAATAGTCTTTTTCATTTTGAATTTGTTTCGCAAATTTCTTAAACAAATGGAAAGTATCAGATTTTAATTTTAAAAATAATGTCCAGGTAAATCTTAAGTAATCATCTACTATAACCAGTGCATATAGATTTCCTCCTAAACTCATAGTTCTAGAAGGACCAAAGAGATCCATGTGCAAAAGTTCAAGAGGTCTAGATGTTGAAACAATATTTTTCTGTGAAAAGGAATTCCTTACTTGTTTCCCCTTTTGACATGCATCACATACTTTGTCTTTCACAAACTTAAGTTTAGGTAAGCCAACTACAAGATCTTTAGAAATCAGTTTATTAAGATGATTCATATGAATATGAGCTAACCTCTTATGCCACAACCAGGAATCATTCTCTTTAGAGATTAAGCAACAATTTTTAGCAGAATTAGTATCTAACATGTAAATATTGTTGATCCTCTTACCAGTGAATCAGTACCTGTTCGGAATCTGATTTGATTATTTGACATTGATCTTGACCAAAGACAACTTTGTGTCCTTTATCACAAAGTTGGCTAATACTAATCAAATTATGTTTTAAACCCTCAACATATAATACATTGTTAATAATACCTGATTCTGTGCATTTGATGTCACCTATTCCAAGGATTCTTCCTTTGTTATTATCCCCATAGACAATAGTCCCACCATTCTTTAGTTTTAAGTTGTAAAATTTTGTAATATCACCTGTCATGTGTTTAGAACAACCACTGTCAAGGTACCAGAGATCTTTAGTTTGTTTTGCCTGAAAGAGAAATTAGTATAGTTGCAGTACAAAATGATACAGAATTGAAATAAACAATTAATGAAAGTGATGAAGATCTTATTGAAATACATTGGCAAAGATCTCATTGATTTGATGAAGTCAAAGATGAAGTCAAAAAGACTACTTTGCAGTGGTCAACAAGTCACTCAGATAAAAGAGTTAGAGGATTAGTGTGTCTAACAGAATGCTTAAGTAAAACCACTTTATCTTTTCTGCTGCATGAAGTTTCTTCACTTAAATGATTTTGCAAAATGCCTCTAAAATCGTTTTAAACAATTAAAAACAAAGCATTTTGACAAAAGCTTTCTTAATAATGTTTTTAACCGATATAGTTTTGAAAGAACCGATTAAAAACACTTAGAATGTTCAAAGAAGTGTTTTTACAGTATTTTAATCGATACAAATTGCTATTAATCGATTAAAACCTTTTAGAACCCATTATGACCAATCAAATTTGAAACATGAGCGATCAGAATTTATTTCAATCGATTAAAACACGTTTCAATCGATTAAAATCACTTAAAGGGTCAGAATGATCGATCAGAATGCAGTTATGACCGATCAGAGTTGATTATGATCGATCAGAATTGAATTATGATCGATCAGATCTGTTTCAATCGATTAAAACGCATTTCAACCGATTAAAACAACTTGGAAAAATTTTGTACAGAGTTTTAATCGATTAAAACCTATGATTTATCAGTTAAAATAACTTGAAAAGTTTTATAAGAAAGTTTGCAGTATTTCAATCGATTAAAACGCGAAAGAATCGATTGAATTAACTTAGAAGATTTTTTGTAAAGTGTTTTAACTGATATAAACGTTGTTGTATTAGCTAAAACAAATTTGTTAAAGAATCAAGAACGTATTAATGGATTGAAAGGACTTTTAACAGATTTAAACGGCTATTTCAACATATTAAAACAAACTTTTAACAGATTAATTAATGCAGCAGTTTTGAAAATACTCTTTAAAAATAGAGTTGCTTGAACTTTTTAAAACATACATTGAACATCAGTTTTTACACATTCTTGAGCAATCATTCAAGCAAACCTTAGCACTCTTTTCAAGAAAGATTCGCAACAATTTTTTAGAAGTTATTTTGAAAATCTTTCTTGAGGCAACTTGCATTCTTTTGAAGAAGAAACACTTATAGCAGAATTGCATAAACTGGTTTGAGCATTCTAGTTTCTTCTTTTTCATTTCTTTACATTCTTTTTGTATTGTTTGGTGCCTGGAATTTGGGCACTGGTTTCTCTGCAGCTGGAATTTGGTTGTAGAGGTTGTCAAGAACTGGAATTTGGTTCTTGGTGAAAGGTTAGGTGTTGGTGCCTGGAATTTGGGCACTGGTTTCTCTGCAGCTGGAATTTGGTTGTAGAGGTTGTCAAGAACTGGAATTTGGTTCTTGGTGAAAGGTTAGGTGTTGGTGCCTGGAATTTGGGCACTGGTTTCTCTGCAGCTGGAACTTGGTTGTAGAGGTTATCAAGAGCTGGAATTTGGTTCTTGGTGGAGAGGTTAAGTGCAGGAACTGGAATTTGGTTCTTGTGATAGATTAGGTGTAAGATTGTTGAATCTGTAAAACATTTAATCTAGTGGAACCCAGCTGGAATTTGGCTGGAGACTGGACGTAGCCCTGGTATTGGGTGAACCAGTATAAAATACCGGTGATATCTTTCTTAACCTTTCTCTCCTTTAAATTCAGTTGTTGTGCTTATTTTGATTGATTGCTTTGTGATTCAAGAACAGATCTTTAAACTTAATTTTCGAATTAGATAATCTGTTATTTGCGAAAAACTTTCAAAGATCAATTCACCCCCCCTCTTGATCTAAAACTACTTTTCTAACAATTGGCATCAGAGCGAGGTGCTTGAAAGTTATTCAAGTTCTTCGATCCATGGCTAAAAACAGATTACTGTTTTCTGAGGGAGCTTCTAATAACAGACCTCCACTGTTTTGTGGAACAGATTATCCTTTTTGGAAAATTAGGATGAAGATCTTTATTGAATCTATTAGTATAAATGTGTGGAATATCATTGAACAAGAAACCGATATTTTTAACAAAGATTGGTGTAGCTTGAATGAATGTGAAAAGAAATTAATCCAAGATGATTGTATTGCCAAAAATATAATTACTTCTGCACTTAACATGGATGAGTTTTTCAGGGTCTCCAAATGCAAATCTGCCAAAGAGATGTGGGATGTTCTTGAGGTTACCCATGAAGGGACAACAGATGTAAAGTGAGCCTACGTAGCATGGGATGACAATGACACTTCATCAACGAGACAATTCGATAATGAAGAAGCCAACCTATGTCTAATGGCAAGTCAAAATCCTCAATCCGAGTAATGTAAGTTCTAGTTCCTCTTCAAATTTAGTGAATTATGATTCATTGCAAGAAGCATTTAATGAAATGCATGAAGAGGCTAAGAAACTACAAAAAGAAAACGATAGGCTAAAAGGACTAAATAATTGGCTAGTAAATAAAGTTGACTCTCTTGAAAAAAGAATTCTTGAAGATGAAACTGATTGTGATTTCTTAAAATTAATTCATGATAATTCTGACTGTGCATGTAATAAACCCTGTAATAACTATTCAGAATTACAAAAGAAAATTGATTTTTTATCACAAACCGTTTCAAGATTCACACAAGGTCAAGCCAATCTTGATGTTTTACTTGGGTCCCAAAAACTAATTTTTGATAAATCTGAATAGGTTTTAAATCTAGGATGAAACCCAGAAAAACAAATGTAAGTAGGAAATCATACTCTGTAATCAAATGTTTTTACCTGCATGAAGAAAGGTCACTCAAGTAAAATATTGTAGAATCAAAAAGTATGCTATTCCTAAAGGAAGAATGAAGTGGGTTCCAAAAATTAATTCATTTCAAATAACCTAATTGGACCCAGTAATCATAAAGGGTACCAGAAAAATTCTTAATTTGTTTTGCAGGGACAAAGTCTGGGAATCCCTTGAAGTTCAGAGCTGCGAATCAGGTTCTGTTTGTCTAAACTGATTGTTTTAATTGATATAAACCAAGTATTAATCGATTAAAATAACTTACAGAAATTCTGCACGTACCATTTTAATCAATTGAAATATCGAATTAATCGATTAAAATGTTCTCATGATTTGAGTTTAGTTGTTTTAATCGATTAGAATGAATTTATATCAACTAAAATCACTAAGGTATCAAATTTAATCGATTCATTTTCGTTTTAATCGATTTAAATTCTGGTATCATCTTCTAAATCTCTTCCAGTACAGAAACAATCGATTCTTTCAAGTATTAATCGATCATTTTACTATTGCATTTTCAAAACGAATATTAAAGATCAAATTAATAGGATAATTTGTTGTTTAATTAATTTGTTCCTGAAAATCATTTTTATAACATCCAATTGAAGTTTGGTAAGCGAATTCAAATCAAAAACTCAGGTTCTATGATAATCAAAATCTACAATAATTCTTTAAGATTTCTTTGACCGAGTCAAACAGATTCCCAAGAACAAATTAACTGATACACCCACTGACCTGTAACTTGTGCCTCTGTATTTGGTCTCATGAATAGCGGTCAGATAATCATAAATGAGTTTCGTAGTTTGTTATGGAACATCCAATTTCCTTTCAAAGGCACAAATTTTTCATGATTGGAAAGCGAATGCTGAACAAATCTTTGAATTAGAAACTAGACTAGTGGAATAATGTGGGAAAGTTATTCATTGTTATCCATGGATGAAAAAGTTTTTTTTAACAACAACATAGATATGATTCAAGCTCGTAGATGTCTACATTTCTCTTAATACTTTACATGAAATGTCTGCGTGGTAATACATTGCAAATCAAAGGAATTATCAAGAAGTAGATCGTAACTTTTTCTTATGGACACTAGTTACAAATGGGTCAAGTTGTTAGGACTAAAAACATAGTTTATCAAGGATATTTCAAGTAATATTTGCTTCGATAATAAGTTGTTGATTACTAGGAAGTATGAACAAATAACTTGGGCACACGTTTACATTAGAATTCTGGATATTACCTAGCAATATATTTGGAATAATTTTGGGCATGCATTAGTTCAAGACTCTTAGTGAAATTCATTGGAATTGTGCAATTTTGATAATTTGTTTTAATCATCAAAGTCACGAGGAGTCACTGTAAGGAAACCAATCTGAGACAGCAATTCAAGAATTAAAATGAAAAGCTAAAAGTGCCACAGGGAATGTGTGTTTTATGGTCAGCACAGGGATCAATTTTATACTGATAATCTGGCATCCTTAACAACAAACCAACAAGAGGATCTTTCAGTGATTCTAAAGGAATTTCAGATGTTTGGAACCAACATAACTGTCTTCCCTCAATGAAGGCAAATTTCGTGACGAATACGATGCTTTTTGATGCCCATGATAATAGTGATGTATGAAATAAGTATGGATATGGTTATTGACCGGGAAGTCCTGGATTGCTGTCATCACTAGTTATGTTTTGTATGCATGTGTTCCAAGTATATGATACCACTTGGAAACAACAAAGTTGAAGAAAATTCATTCCTCGAGATGATGATGACTGATCCATTTGAAGGGAGGAATAACACGCTATCATTTCCTTCATACTACATTAAGAATGCAGTTATTTGCTTGAATGGTGATGACTGCAAGGTTTGAAATGGGTTGGCTACTATTAAAGGAGAGTCTGATCTCGGTACATCATTAACCTCGTGATTCATGCGACTTATGGTATCGTGCATTCGTGTGGGATTTGATATCGAAAGTACGTCGATCAAGTACATGGTTTTGCCTCTAATGTGTAGTAGATGATAATTCCATTATAAGGTCAACCCCGGACTGTAATACGGACAATAGTAACAAGTAAATGCCATGCTAAAGATTCTTTTTCAGGAAAAGTTTCGTGTCTATTGCTCGATACAGGAGAGACAACTGTTGGTGTCTTAATGGTTGATAAAGCAAATTTGGTTCCAACGAAAAGTGAAGCCTATGGCCTTTTAAAGTTGGTAGGGATCAAATGACTCGAGTCATGAATTTTGATATCTCGACACAAATAATCGGGGAAGTGAGGACAAATTTATCTACACCAAGTCTGGAAGATATGGGGCTGAACCAAGGAAATTGGGATAATTGAATATTGGTGGATAAAAAGGGTCCCTTCTTACCTTTCTTTTATATCTTATTTCTTTTGATGCTAATTTCAATTTATGGTCTATAATATTACTGGTTATTAACCGTAAACAATATTTTTAGCTTTGATTTATATAATGTAGGTTTAAGTCGAATCAAGAAAACCTAGATAGAATTTAAATAGATCACCGATATTTTACTTAGGAAAATCAAAACAGAATAATCGATTAAACTTCAGTATCAATCGATTAAAATCTTTTCGCTTAAATTAGCTAAATAAGATTTTATTCTGATTTTGATGGATCTATTAGTTAAGATTTAATCAATGTAGTTGATAGTATTGTTAAACATCCTTCTAGATGATCAGTTTTACAAAATATGCATCAAACATTACTTAGTTTTCAAAACTGATTGTTTTAACCAATAAAAAATCTTTTAAATCGATTAAAAGAATTTATACAACATTTTTCTTTACTGTTTTAATCGATTAAAAGTCGAATTAATCGATTAAATGCACTAATGTTTCATATCTTTGAAATTCTTAAAGGTTTTAATCGATTAAAATTTTATTTCAATCGATTAAAATCATTAACAAGAACATTTTAATCGATTTTGTCCTCGTTTTTAATCAATTTTTATTCGGAAAGAAAAATTAAAGGCTTTAGTTAATGGTTGTTCCTGTAACATGCTACTAAAGTGTGATTCCCTTATCTTTACACGTGTTAATTGTATTCATTACAAACGTGTTAATGAAGATAAGTTTGAATGAACTTTGATTAATCTTTACATGAGTAAAGTATTGATTTCTTTTTATTTTCAAAAACTCAAACTGTTGAAAACCTTTGCATTTCATTATTTCTCTTCTGTTCCCTATTTTTGATGAAGTCAAAAGGGGGAGAAATAGTTGCTTTACTTTAGGATCAATTTAGAGAAATAACTCTCACATTAAGGAAGCATCATTTTAGCGGGAGAAATAAGTTTTAGGGGGAGAAATAGGACATTAATACATTTTTTAATTTCTCACTAATATGTTTTATCAAGTGACTTCTCTTGCAGAGTTTTTTTTTCAAAATGGTGTTTGTCTTCATCAAATAGGGGGAGACTGAAAGTGATGAAGATCTTATTGAAATACATTGGCAAAGATCTCATTGATTTGATGAAGTCAAAGATGAAGTCAAAAGACTACTTTGCGAGTGGTCAACAAGTCACTCGGATAAAAGAGTTAGAGGATTAGTGTGTCTAACATAATGCTTAGGTAAAACCACTTTATCTTTTCTCGCTGCATGAAGTTTCTTCACTTAAATGATTTTGCAAAATGCCTCTAAAATCGTTTTAAACAATTAAAAACAAAGCATTTTGACAAAAGCTTTCTTAATAATGTTTTTAACCGATATAGTTTTGAAAGAACCGATTAAAAACACTTAGAATGTTCAAAGAAGTGTTTTTACAGTATTTTAATCGATACAAATTGCTTTTAATCGATTAAAACCTTTTAGAACCCATTATGACCGATCAAATTTGAAACATGAGCGATCGTAATTTATTTCAATCGATTAAAACACGTTTCAATCGATTAAAATCACTTAAAGGGTCGAATGATCGATCAGAATGCGATTATGACCGATTAGAGTTGATTATGATCGATCGAATTGAATTATGACCGATCAGATCTGTTTCAATCGATTAAAACGCATTTCAACCGATTAAAACAACTTGGAAAAATTTTGTACAGAGTTTCAATCGATTAAAACGCATTTCAACCGATTAAAACAACTTGGAAAAATTTTGTACAGAGTTTTAATCGATTAAAACCTATGGTTTATCAGTTAAAATAACTTGAAAAGTTTTATAAGAAAGTTTGCAGTATTTCAATCGATTAAAACGCGAAAGAATCGATTGAATTAACTTAGAAGATTTTTGTAAAGTGTTTTAACCGATATAAACGTTGTTGTATCGCCTAAAACAAATCTGTTAAAGAATCAAGAACGTATTAATGGATTGAAAGGACTTTTAACAGATTGAAACGACTATTTCAACAGATTAAAACAAACTTTTAACAGATTAATTAATGCAACAGTTTTGAAAATACTCTTTAAATAGAGTTGCTTGAACTTTTTAAAACATACATTGAACATCAGTTTTTACACATTCTTGAGCAATCATTCAAGCAAACCTTAGCACTCTTTTCAAGAAAGATTCGCAACAATTTTTTAGAAGTTATTTTGAAAATCTTTCTTGAGGCAACTTGCATTCTTTTCAAGAAGAAACACTTATAGTAGAATTGCATAAACTGGTTTGAGCATTCTAGTTTCTTCTTTTTCATTTCTTTACATTCTTTTTGTATTGTTTGGTGCCCGAAATTTGGGCACTCGGTTTCTCTGCAGCTGGAATTTGGTTGTAGAGGTTGTCAAGAACTCGAATTTGGTTCTTGGTGAAAGGTTAGGTGTTGGTGCCTGGAATTTGGGCACTCGGTTTCTCTCAGTACTGGAATTTGGTTGTAGAGGTTGTCAAGAACTCGGAATTTGGTTCTTGGTGAAAGGTTAGGTGTTGGTGCCTGGAATTTGGGCACTCGATTTCTCTCGTACTGGAATTTGGTTGTAGAGGTTGTCAAGAACTCGGAATTTGGTTCTTGGTGAAAGGTTAGGTGTTGGTGCCTGGAATTTGGGCACTTGGTTTCTCTGCACTGGAACTTGGTTGTAGAGGTTATCAAGAGCTGGAATTTGGTTCTTGGTGGAGAGGTTAAGTGCAGGAACTGGAATTTGGTTCTTGTGATAGATTAGGTGTAAGATTGTTGAATCTGTAAAACATTTAATCTAGTGGAACCCAGCTGGAATTTGGCTGGAGACTGGACGTAGCCCTGGTATTGGGTGAACCAGTATAAAATACCGGTGATATCTTTCTTAACCTTTCTCTCCTTTAAATTCAGTTGTTGCGCTTATTTTGATTGATTGCTTTGTGATTCAAGAACAGATCTTTAAACTTAATTTTCGAATTAGATAATCTGTTATTTGCGAAAAATTTTCAAAGATCAATTCACCCCCCCTCTTGATCTAAAACTACTTTTCTAACAATTAATTCTGCACTGGAAGTAAAATTTTAATCGATTAATTTGATATTCAATCGATTAATCAAGTTCTGGAGAAAATATATCAGAATAATAATCGATTTAAATGAGGAATAATCGGTTAAATTTATCCTTTTAATGATTTTAACTGATATAAATCCATTTTAATCGATTAAAACAGCTAAACTAGATTCCAGAGAACATTTTAATCGATTAATTCGCATTTCAATCGATTAAAACTGTACGGACAGCTTTTATGGTATTCTCTGTAAGTGATTTTAACCGATTAAAATAGTTTTATATCAATTAAAATACTCAGTCCATGAATTCAGAAACAGAATTTGTTGATTTGATATCCAGGGTCTTCCAGATTTTGTTCCTGCAAAACAAATTTGGCATATTTCTGGTACCCCTTTTTAATTACTGGGTCCAATCATGTTATTTGAAATGAATTTTTAGGTATCCACTTCATTCTACCTTTAGGAATAACATATTTCTTAATTCTACAATATTTCACATAATTGACCTTTTTTCATGCAGTAAAAACATTTAATAAATGGAGACGAAACAAATTTACTATATGCAAAATAGTTTTTAAATTCTCTAGTTTTCTTTCCAACAGGAGGTGTAAAACCTATACCACCACGATCAATAACCAATTTTTGAGAATCAAGTATCATATCAAGACTGGTTTTTCCTTGTGCAAGTTTAGATGCAGTTTTTATTAAATATGTTAATTTCTCTTGTAACTCGGGACAATTTTTACAATCTTTATCATTACATATGCAATCGTAGTTATTACCTATTTCTAGATTTTCATTCTTGGTTTCTTCATCAACTATTTTCTTTTCAAGAAGAGTGATCTTGTTTTCTAATAAACTATTCATGCTTTTCAATCTTTTGTTTTCAATTTCTAATCTCTGAGCTACTGCATGCATTTCATAAAAAGCATCTTGTAATGAACTATAATTCATAGTAGTTGTTGAGTCAAAACTTACACTGGTTATTGGAGAATTTGAATTGACCATTAAGCATATCTCTGTGGTTTCTTCATAGGTCATTTCAAGGGTTTTCCACATTTGTGCAGCAGTTTGACAATGTGCTATCCTGAAAAAAATCTTTTCTGGTAAGTGCAGATATAATGATATTCTTAGCAATACAATCATCTTGGATTAATTTCTTTTCACAATCATTTAAGCTAGACCATTCTTTGTTAAAAACAAAAGTTCCCTGTTCAATTATATTCCAAACATTTATACCAACAGATTCAATAAAGATCTTCATCCTAATCTTCCAAAAAGAGTAATTTGTACCACAAAACAGTGGAGGTCTATCAATACAAGCACCCTCAGAAAATTTATTTCCAGCCATTTGGATCGAAAGACTTGAATAATTCTCAAGAACCATGCTCTTGATATCAATTGTTAGAAATGTAGGCTGAGATCAAGAGGGGAGGTGAATTGATCTTTGAAAGATTTTCGCAATTTACAGATTATCTATTTCAAAGATTAGGAATCCTGACCAGTTCTTGAATCACACACAGCAAGCAATCAAAATAAAGACAGTGATAGAATTAAAAGAGAGAAAAGTTTAGAAAGAAACAACCAAGATTTATATGGGTTCACCCAATCCCAGGGCTACGTCCAGTTTCTAGCCAAATTCCAGCTGGGTTCCACTAGATTGAACGTTTTACAAATTACAACTTTAATCTCACACTCAATCTACCACAAAGAACCAAAATTCCAGTTCCTGCACCTAAACCTTCACCAAGAACCAAATTCCAATTCTTGACCAACCCTGCAGCCAAATTCCAGCCACAGAAACCAGTGCCCACAATTCCAGGCACCCACAATTCAGTAAAGAAAGTAAAGAAACAAAGAGAAGAAATTAGAATGCTCAAACCAGATTTATGCAACTCTGCAGTATGAGTTTCTTCTCCAAAAGAATGCAATTTTGCCTCAAAAAAGAACTTCAATGAACTTCACAAAACTAGCGCGATTCTCTCTTGAAAGTAGCACTTATGATTGCTTGATTGATTGCTAAAAGATGTTTTTAAAAAAGTTCAAGCAACTTTGTTTATATAGAAGATTTTTAAAACTACTGGTTTATTTAATCTGTTAAAATAATCTTTTAATCTGTTAAAAGTCTTGTTTTAATCTGTTAAAATTTCTTTTAATCTGTTAAAAAGTTCTTGATTATTTTCCAGATTTGTTTTAACTTATACGACACCGTTTATATCAATAAAAACTCTTTGTAAAAAATCTTCCAAACTGTTTTAATCGATTGTTTCATCTTTCAATCGATTAAAATACTCGCAAAACATTCTTATAAACTTTTCTAAGTGATTTTAATCGATAACAATCTGTTTTAATCGATTAAAACACTTTGAAAATAATTCACTTAGTTATTTTAATCGATTGAAACGCATTTTAATCGATTATAATTCTGCCAAAAGATTTCATAAAACTTTCTAAGTTATTTTAACTGATAGCAAGCTTGTATTAATCGATTAAAACTTTCCGGAAAAACCTCTTAGTTGTTTTAATCGATTATTTCGCATTTGTATCGATTAAAATACTCGATGTAACAACTTTCAAAACACTTCAAGTTATTTCAATCGATTATATCAATTCTATATCGGTTAAAATATCGCGTAAGGTTTTTAAAATTCTTCTAGTGAAAACAATCGATTATTCGAAAACATATCAGCTTAAAAACCCGTTACAAAAGTGTTAAGAACATTTTAGTTGATAAAGCTTATATACTATTAGTTAAAATAGTTGATTAAAAACCTTTTAACAAAATACTTTGTTTTTAATCGTTTAAATATTTTTTAGAGGCAATTGCAGAATCTTTTAAATGAAGAAACTTCATGCAGTAGAGAGATAAAAATGATTATACCTAAGCAGAGATGCAGACTCACTAATCCCACTATTCTTTTATCTAAGTGACCTTTGACTACTACAAAGTAGCCTTTGACTTCATTTTTGACTTCATCAAATCAACAAGATCTTTGCCAAATAAATTCAATAAGATCTTCATCACTTTCACTGAGTTCATTAAGAGGGGTAGCAAGAGTATATAATTCGTTCACAAATCTTCTAGAAAAACTAGCTAACCCATGAAAGCTTTGGACTTCTACATTTTTAGGGGTAGGCCATTTTTGGATAGCCTTTATTTTCTCAAGGCCAACATGAACACCATCTTTTCCAACTTTGAACCAAGAAAGACCACATTTTCCTTACAAAAGGTACATTTATCCAAGTTGGCAAAGAAAAGATGTTCTCTAAGAATAATTACCAATCTAAGATGATTTATGTGCTCATCTAGATTCCTAGTATAAACTAAAATGTCATCAAAGTAGGTAGCCACAAATCCACTAAGTACATGATTCATTAATTTCATGAAAGTATTAAGAGCATTGGTTAAGCTAAAATACGTACTAACTATTCATATAATCCAAACTTGGACTTGAAAGAATATTTCCATTTATCTCCTTCTTTAATTCTTATTTGATGGTAACCACTCTTAAGATCAATTTTATAAAATATGTTAGCTCCATATAACTCATCCAACATATCTAACCTAGGAATTGGATGTCTATACTTTATAGTAATGTTGTTAATGATCCTACAATCTATACACATTCTCCATGACCCATCTTTCTTAGGAACCAACAACACAGGAATAGTACAAGGACTAAGACTCTTTTGAACCTGACCCTTCTTTAATAAGTTACTTACTTGATTTTCTATCTCTTTAATCCTTTGGGGGTAGTCCTATTAGTTGGCCTATTGAGTAGGCTTGCTCTAGGAACTAAGTCTATTTGATGTTTTATTTTCCTCCATGGTGGAAGTCCATAAGGTACCTCTTTAGGAAACAAATTATCATACTATTTCAAAAGCTTTTGAACCCCGTGTGGTAGAGAATCAAGTTCATGATTTGTGGTAGCAAATATCTTAAAGAAGGATAAAACGTTGTTCAACTAAAGATTTTTTCTTTCAAAGATTTTTCTCCATGACCCATCTTTCTTAGGAACCAATAACACAGGAATAGTATAAGGACTAAGACTCTTTTCAACCTGACCCTTCTTTAATAAGTTACTTGATTTTCTATCTCTTTAATCCCTTGGGGGTAGTCCTATAAGTTGGCCTACTAAGTAGGTTTGCTCTAGGAACTAAGTCTATTTGATGTTCTATTTCCCTCAATGGTGGAAGTCCATAAGGCATCTCTTTGGGCAACAAATTATTATACTATTTCAAAAGCTTTTGAACCCCGTGTGGTAGAGAATCAAGTTCATGATTTGTGGTAGCAAATGTCTTAAAGAAGGATAAAATGTTGTTGTTCAACTAAAGATTTTTTTTTTTTCAAAAATTTTTCTCCATGACCCATCTTTCTTAGGAACCAACAACACTGGAATAGTACAAGGACTAAGACTCTTTTGAATCTGACCTTTCTTTAATAAGTTACTTACTTGATTTTCTATCTCTTTAATCCCTTGGGGGTAGTCCTATAAGTTGGCCTATTGAGTAGGCTTGCTCTAGGAACTAAGTCTATTTGATGTTCTATTTCCCTCAATGGTGGAAGTCCATAAGGCACCTCTTTGAGAAACAAATTATCATACTATTTCAAAAGCTTTTGAACCTCGTGTGGTAGAGAATCAAGTTCATGATTTGTGGTAGCAAATGTCTTAAAGAAGGATAAAAGGTTGTTCAACTAAAGATTTCTTTTTTTCAATGATTTTTGTTGAACGACTTCTTTGGAAGAGGCACAAATATCCAAACTCAATTCATTTTCACCCTTTATTTTAGATGTGAGAGAGAGTTTTTGACTTTTTTTTTTCTCTCTTTTCTCCTCTTCAAGTTTATTTTTTTTTTATTTGGTCATCTCTCACTTGTTGAGGTGTGAGGACATAAGACTATTTTTCTACCCTTATGAGTGAAACTTATCTTATTGGTGAGGACATCATGGACACATTATTTATCACATTGTCATGAACTTCCAAGTAGAATATGTCTAGCTTCTATAGGAACTATATCACATAAAAATTCATCTTTGTATTTTCATATGGAGAATGGTATATTCACTTGTTTATTAACAACTATACCAGTACGCTTTTTTATTAATTGAAATTTGTAAGGTTAGGATGGGGTGTAATGTAATACATATTTTGTATTCACATTAATTAATTTATTTTACCTTCTAATAACTTTTCTATATCTCATTATCGGCATTTTTTTACCTTTTTTATCATTAGTAATAAATTGGACTTCTTTTGAATAAATGTTTTAATTTCATATTTTTCTCTAATTTGACCTCTTTCAATTGTTTTGGCCATAATTTTATATTATTTTTTGTTGATTCTTGTTTTATTGAATTTCTTATTTTAAGGGCTTCGATTTTTATATACAAAACATGAAATTCAGAGTTTAAAGTTATTTTTAATAATTTTAGAAGTTAAGATAGAAACACAAAAGTTTTGTATATGGAATTGTATTTTCTTATTGGAGTTGTAAGACCCATATCAACTAAATTCTATTCATTTCAATCTTTTAGAGTATTTTATTAACACTTTAGGAACACAATAATTAAAAGAAATTACACTGAAATTATATGTTTTAATTAGCTTTCAGTTTACCTCTTTGGATTTTCTTTTTTCTCTTCTATTTTATCTTTTCATCTTCTAACATTTGTGTAAATGGAAACCTTATCCATGCAAGGCTAAATTGTTATTCAATCTACAAATTGAAGGTCATATGAATTGTGGGATTAAGTTTTGTACCAATTGATTTACACATTCCAAGTTTGATGTGAATTACAAGGGATGATTTAGGATCTTTAAGGTTAGAACCTTGTAGGAAATTTATGAATTTAGTGATAAGGTGGAAGGAAAGAATCACTCTTTTCAAAGAAGATAACTCACAAAGGATGTGAAAGTCCTTTGATACAACCAAGGGTTCTTAAATCACTCAAGAACTTAGGAGAATCACTCTCACTAAGATAAAAGAGATAAACTCTAATATTTCAAAAAATAAAACTCAACTTGTTATTTCTGATAAAAATGGTTCAGCTTATAAAGAAGCTTTGCCATCATAGTTACAAAGATTCACTAAAGAAAAATAAATGCTAATAATGATTTATTAATCTAGGAATTGAAAACTACTTAGTGTCTGATTGTAACTAAAATTGTGGCAACCAAAAGTTAATCAGTTATGCATCTTCTTGGTCTCCCTAAGACTGATAACTAAATTTCCAATTGGGCCCTTATTACAACTTGCAATAAAATCAAACTAAACCCATTAATTGATTAATCTAAAACACAATTTGGTCAACCAACAATACTTGTTGAAGAGCTTCATTTGTTTTCCTTGCTTTAACTCTTATCATAGGTCATGTTCACATCAAAGTTTATTAATTTTTTCTCTAATTCTTAGAACTTCATGTCATGATTATTATTTGTTTTGTTGTGTTTTAGAATTCAAATTAGGTTTGGATTGAAGTTTGATTTGATAATCAATTGTGATTTATATTAAATGATTGTTGGATTTGTATAAATTGTTCTGATTCATATTGATGTTTCATTATATACAATGATATTTTAATTCATATGCATCCAGATTTATATATTAATATTTTAATTTTGTTTCTTTATGCAGTTTAATTCCTTGCATTCACAAGTCTGCATTTTTGCATTTCAATTCTATTTTTTCTCCTTGTATTTACATTTCAATTGCATTTTTAATTCTTGTGTTCTTGAATTTTAATTCTTTTTTGTTTTAATTTTTGTGTTGTTAATCTTTATAGTTCAATTTAATTCAATTAGTCTTTTCAATTCTTGAATTTTATTTTTGTTTGTGTTTAAATTTCAATTACTTTGCATTTGAATATTACCCCCCCCCCCCCATTTAACATGTATAAGAAGAATATGGAAATAGAAACATGGAAAATACCGAAAAAATGAATACAATTGATATGTGCCCTTAAGAAAATTGACCTAGGTCCACAATATTGCACAAAGTTGGGGAGGTGTTTTCAAAAACTTTGCTCTAGTGGGGAATATATTCTCTTTGTGACTATTCAAGTTCAAAATATTGGCTTTCAAGAAGTCTTCTCATCATTAGTAAATCTCCAACGTAAGATCAGACTACCTCCATAAAATCTAAAGTTTTATATTTGTAGAGTTGTCAAAACAGGAAGCAAAATAATTGATGGCCAACTTGGTATATATTTTGAAACGGATCATAATTTTTAGTCTAGGTTGATCTTTTGTTAGGTTGATAGGTTAACGGATTAACTTTGGTATAATTGAATTAACATGTTTATAAAAAAATAATTAAATAAAAATAAAAAATATTTTAAAAATTTAAATTATATTAATGAAATTATTTTTTATTTAAGATATAATAATATAATATATAAATTATAAAAGAATGAATTCGTTCAATATCAAAATAAGAGATAAAAACTTATTCTGCGTTATTTTAATTTTTAGTAATTTATTGATTTAAAATAATAATTAATCTTAATCATTAGATCTTATATTGTTAGAAGCTAAATATGTTATTTACTCTTAAAATAAATGAATTCTTTATCAAGTTAATTTATAATACATATATATTTTTTAATAAAATAATATTACTTTTATTTTTATGTAAAAATAATTATTATTGTATAAAATTGGCTGACCCATAAGCCTATGGGCTAACTTGGCCTAAGCCCATGTAGGTTATGACCTAAACAGACAAGGTTAAAATTAGTCTAATTCAATGTAGGCTACAAATGTTTAGGCCTACCTTAGCCTATTTCTCGAGTTTTTCAAATTCGCCTATTAGGTTAAATATATTTTGACACCCTATATATTCATTATGCGAGGAGTGAACTTCATCCTGCCTTAGAATCTCTTTCTCTTTTAAAAACATGGTTTTCTCATTAAGACATTTAGAAACATAGTGTCCTTTACCAAGACATATAAAGTATTGGACATCTCTAGTTATAGTCTTTTTAGAGGGTTATCGATTTTTGTACATTTTTCTTTCCTTTTCTTTTTATTTTTCTTTTTCTCTATCCCTTTCACGTGGCCCTTCATACCTAGATTTGGAAGGATATCCCTTCCTCTTAATGTTTCATAGGGGTAGAAGTGGTAAGATAGTCTTTCTTATAGGTAGATCTTCTTTTCAATTGTTGTTTTACCCTAAAACAAAATTGAACTAGCTCATTCAAGTCATTGTAAGGTAAAAGTTCAACTATATCCCTAATCTCAAGATTAAGACCACTTTAGAACCCAACAATGGTTATCCTTAAATTTTCCTTGATCTTAAGCCTCATGATAAGCAATTCTGTTTATTACTTGTACTCCTCTATATTCATGTTTCTTTGGTGGAGTCTTTAGAACTTGTCCATCAACTCCCTATTATAATAAAAGGGAACATATCTTTTCCTTGGGGCATTCCTAAATTTGTTCCAATATCTTACTTGAAGCTTATTGTAGACCCCAAATCTTGTCCGGCCTCATAATAAAGACCAGAAGACCTTCTATTCGAAGATGGATGAAGCCTAAGAAGCCACTAGGAGAGATTATTAGGCCCCATACTAGGATAGGAGAGATTTTCGCCTTTTAGGGTCGAGACCGCCGTCTCAGATTCGGGATCGTCGTCTCGCCTTGCGAAAGTGGTGAGACGGCCGTCTTGTTTGGCGAGACGGCCGTCTCGCCATTTCTGCAAGGTGAGACGGCCGTCTTGACCTTGTCAAACGAGACGGCCGTCTCGACCTGACAGGCGCAAATCCCTATAAATAGTCACATCATTCCCCTCATTTCACACATTTCTTCCATTCTCTCTCTTGTCACTTCCTCAAATTCTCTTCCTAGAATCCCTCCGAAGCATTTCCGGAGTTTCTGAGAGCTTTTTAGAGTTTTTTATAGCGTTTTCGAGAGATTCCCGACACTGTAAAGAGTGAAGGGCTGCCAAAAAGCATCCTAGTTTTTAAGAAATTAATAAAAAGCTTGCCTCGAAGGTTTTTACATTCTCCCTCTCTCTCTTACTGCTTTATTTTTAATTATGCAATAGATATTAGGGTCATGTAGTCGTAACTTTAATTCCGCAAATAAAAAAGGTAAAAGCGTCTTTTCACCGATTTACTTATTTAAATAGTTGGCTTATCATAGGGAACCCGAAAGGGCG